>JAJMJR010000010.1:0-440150 GCA_030569075.1 Suzukiozyma sphagnicola | reverse complement strand
TGGCATCTGCTTAACACGCAGAACGTCCCCAGTTCGATCCTGGGCGAAATCATTTTTTTTATATTTGTGTTTGCTTAATATAGTGAAATAGGACGAAAACTTATTACATTCTTTTTAATTATTCATAAATGTTAATATATTGGTTTATATAAATTCTCTAATCCAACGATAACCCGAGTGTTTCTCGTTGAGATTTTGAGTTTGCATCAAAATATGGCACTTCTGCCAACGAAGAAACTCTGTTTCCATGTCTTGGTTCATCACCTTCATAATCGAAAACGGCATAGTGCTGCGAAACCCGGTTATCCCAAATTGCAGAAGTACCAAACCCTGATTTTGTGGGTTGCCATGTAAATCTTACCTGAATATCGAGATTTTTCTCTAAAACATCTAACAAATACAGTAACACAACTTTTGATTCCTCTGCTTCTAAACCAACAATTCTGGTGGTAAATTTACGATTGACAAACAACGCCTTCCACCCCGTAACTGGATGAGTTCTAATGATTGGATGCTCTCTTTCTATATGCTTTCGACCTTTCAACGGATTTTCTCTATCGATATATTCGTGGGCTGATCTATAGATTGCAGTTTTACCATCTAAAAATTTCTGAAACGCTGGAGACAACTTATCATAAGCAGCATATCCAGAGGTCCAAACAGTGTCTCCACCAACAGAAGGAATTGTATCATTATGTAAATGCGTGATACCTGGAGGTTGTAATTCATGAACTAAATCGGTGTGCCAGCCATTATCACCTTTGCCAATGAATTTTTTGAAATTTTCAGTAAATTTGGTTTTATAAAAGTCTGGCCAAATAACAGTAATACCAGGTAATCCTGGTACGTGTAGCTGTTGAGGATGGAATTCAACATTACCCCAATAATCACCCAATTCCAACTGTTTTTGTGGGGAAAGGTCTTGATCTCTAAAGAACACAACTACTCTTTCTGCAACTAGTAAAGCTAATTCGTCCTTTTGTTTATCATTCAATTCAGCCAATTGCAATCCAATAATCTCTGTTCCAATATGTTTAGTTAAATGTTTTACTTCAGTAGCAGCTCCAAGTAAAGCTTTCTTCTCCGGGTCTGCAAATTTACCTCTATCTTGGAACTCATAAGCAGTGTCTCTAAATTTAATTGCTTCATCCAAGTAAATTGGAATTTTCTCTGTTGGTGGTCTTTCTGGATACCCTTTACTAAGATCTACATTATATCTTTCCAATCTAGTTCTAGTTGGACCAGGTAATAATTCAATTAGCGAATCAACAAATCCACCTTGGTAATTAGAACCAGCATCATTCTTTTTCCCCTTGATAATCTTGTTAACCAAATCATCCGTAGTTGAGATTACCTCACCAGTTACTTGCGCGGATGGGGCCATGATTAAAACTGATATTTTCAAAAACTATTAAACATTGGTACTTTGCCCTACTTTTATAAACCTACTCTCTCAATGGAAGACTGTGGCACTATATTACTCTGGCGAAATTCTTGCCTAAATATTCAGACCGTGAAAATTGGTTCCAGAAATTTTCCAGGTTGCAAAAGGTCGCAATTTTGCAGCCACCACAATTTCTCAAGTACTACAAATGGTAAAGCTTATTAGCATTAATAAGCAATAAAAGGAACCACCTCCTTATTATTATACGAACATGGATATATCCGTTCTTGAGCGTAGATAAGCAATGTAAATTTTGTATAAACTTGGTCTGGCTATTTCCTCATAAAGGACTATCTCCGTATTTATTCTTGTACAATCCTAATGCTTTAATTGTAAACAAAAATTTGTAAGAAGGATATTCTATGGCGCAACTATGATTGAACACACCCTCTACATCTTCAAATTTCCATTCTCCACTTGGTAACTGTCGATCCATTAATAATTTGATACCCTTAGCAATCAATGCTTGATTTGGATAGTCAGCCAATAACAACCCAATTAGGGCCCAAGCTGTTTGCACAACCAAAGATTTTTCAGAATTAACATAAGTATGAGTTTCACAGGATTTCATAGATTCTGACCATCCACCATCGGGTAATTGTTTTGAGATTAAAAAGTCACATCCTCTTTTCGCAGAGCTATTATTGCTATATTTCTTGTTGACTGTGTTTAGTGCTTCTAAGGCAAACATTGATGCATAGGTGTAGCATACTCCCCAACATCCGTACCAAGATCCATCTTTATTTTGTGCCTTCATGATATAATCAATTGCATTTTCAATTGCAAAGCTGATTCTATCAGATTGATATTGAGGATAGTACTTGGCAAAGTATGTTAAACCTAGAACTGAAGAATCGGTGCATTCAACGTATGGGTATTCCACCATAATATTATTAAATACTTCTGCTGGGTTAAACATCTCTAAATGGGGGGTTGTTCTAATCTTTTCATATGTTGAAAACGAGCCAAATTCAAAACTTCCAACATTTTGCAAACTTAACAACACTTCTACTGCATTATATAAATTTTCATCCCTAATTTCATTGTGAACATCTTGGAAGTGAATATCATTACGTACCATAATGATAGCTTTTAACGCTTCTGCGGTACAATCACTAACTGTATAACCTTGCTCTTTTGTACTAAACGGCCATCCACCTATACGTTTGTCACGATAACTTCCTGGTTGACAATCTTCACTAAACTGAGATCTGACCAAAAATAAATAACTACGTCTGATCATGTCATGATATTTTGGTATGCTAGCTAGCCCTGCCATATAAAAGTATTGTACCATAAATGCTGCATCCCAAACTTGCACTCCATTGGTACCCATTACACACATACCTTGGGGGCCATGGAATAACACATCATTTGCTCGAGAATATAATTTTTTGAAAGTGTCGCTAGAGGGACCTTCATGAAAATGGGTAACAATTAGACTGAATGCATAACTAACGGGGGCAATTGATAAATATTTCGTGTTTTCATATTCTTTGAGTAATGTTTCGTAAATTTTCTTATTCATATAATTTAAAATCCATTTGGGCCTTATTAATTCATATTTTGACAAGAAAGTATTTCCAAGGTCAAGGATCTTAGTGTGAGGATAATATAAATCGATCCCACTAATGGTATTTCTGTGATTTGAAAAATCAATCGCATCATAAGGTTTGCAATAAATCTCTTCTCGTAATTGTAAGATTAATTCATCCACGTCGCATTGGATTTTATTACTCAGAATGTAACCCATGGGCAAATAGATGGCTCTAGTGTGAACCCACCAATTCCCAGGGTGCAAGGGGAACCACTCGGGTAATATCCAAGTTTCTGGAGGAGCAGGATTGACCCCTTCCCATTTATATAAATTCAAGACTGCCAACCAAGCCTTTCCCCAATGAGGATTATTAGTAGCACCACCTAAGCGAAGTAACGTTTTTCTCGCCTTCAAACACACCGTATGGTTGGCAGGCAATCCTAATAACCTTAAACAAAGATAATTCATTGTGGTACCAAAACAAGTTGATTTATCAATCGAATGCAAACCCCAACCACCATCAACAGGATGGGCGGAATTGACAATATATCGAATCATTTCAATTCTATAAGGGTGAGGGATTTCCATCTTGCAATAGTAATGACTGGCAATATAACCAATGGTCATAAACATGGGTCCCTTGTATTGACATGGGAAGATCCCATTTGGTAGTTGCAACAACAGCAAGAAATCAGCACCTTTTTTGGCTGCATCAAAGGGAGTTTCGATATTTGACCTTGGTGGTGTTGGAAATTGTGGATCTTGTAACAAATATTGTACAAATGTGGAATTTTCCTCTGATTTCGATTCATCCTGGGTTAAATAATGCCAGGTTTCTCGCCCAAGTTCATCACTTACCAACCTCCAACGAGATGGATCGGTTCTTTCAAGACCTATTTCTTCTGAATAATACATTCTCACTAAAATATCTAGCTTTAATTCGACCTAGCTCTGGCTTGATTCAAAGTTTTCTTCACTAAAAATTTCCTTTCGAATCAAAGTAGCCTAACTGTACCTCCGGATTATACGATCGTTCGCTAAAACGACAAAAGCCATGATAGTATACAGGTGAAAACATTGGTCGTGTGCCGGTGCCATGTTTGCGAAAAAAAAATCTGCGAAGAGCCCATAGAAAAAGTGTTGCAAATTGCAAGCGGTTAAGTTTGACAAGAACCAAGTCGACAGTATACTGCTAGATTGGTGTAGTGTATTGTTTGTTGGAGTAGATACATATACTATGGTCGGCAAGAGAAAGTTGGAAGTGTCTCGCGATGAGTCGGACGCTGTGGCTCCCTCTGTCGTTGGTGTTTCTGCCCCATCGAAGAAGGCTAAAGTTGACTTTGCAGCTGAAGTGGAAGTAAAGGTTGTTGATGATGGGGAAGATGTCGATGATGGTGACGATGACGAGGATGACGAAGAAGAGGACGTAGTACCCGCTAAAAATGCGCCCCATCATCGTCTTAGTAAAACTGCTAAGAGACAATTGTCAGCACAGGAAGTACAAGTAGCCCGTGAAACGGCAGAATTGTTCAAATCTAATATTTTCAAATTGCAAATCGATGAATTAATGAAAGAAGTCAAGATTAAAGATTCTAATGTGCAAAAAATCGAAAAGGTTTTGCATCGGTTACATGAACTAATTACCAAGATAACTCCTAGTGAATCTTTAAATTTGCACCAAGCAGAATCTTATTTTAATAACAAGAAAGTAGTAATCCCATTCCCAGATCCAAAACCAACGAAAATCAATTATAGTTTCCAATACTTGCCTCCGCAAGATGTCAATTTAATTGGATCTTTCGGGTTGAAAACGGGAATTAATACATCTAAATCTATCGATATGGCTATAACCATGCCAAAAGAATTATTTCAGCCTAAAGATTACTTGAATTATAGAGCTTTTTATAAAAGAGCTTTCTATTTGGCATATATCACCGATCAATTGATTCCATTATCGAAGAAAAACAATATGCCAATTAAATTAACCTATCACTACCTCAATGATGATATATTATGTCCGGTTATTAGAATCGAATCAATTAAAACCGATAACGATGATGACTTACATTTCCACAAGACAAAATTTGATATAAATTTGATAGTGGCATTCCCATTTGGAATATTCGATTTAAAGAAGTTATTACCAGATAAGAATTGTATCAGAGTACAATCTGATAGTGAATTACCACCAACACCATCATATAATTCCTCCTTGGTTTCATCCACTTCCTATGATTATTACTTGAAATATTTGTACACTTGCAAAAAGTCTGCAGAAGCATTTAAAGATGCCTGTATTTTGGGGAGAATTTGGTTACAACAAAGAGGGTTTGGTTCAGAAATGAATAATGGTGGTTTTGGTCATTTTGAGTGGACTGTTTTAGTAAGTGCTTTATTACATGGAGGTGGGTTAAATGGAAATAAAATCTTATTGCAAGGTTTTTCCTCTTATCAATTATTTAAAGGTACCATCAAATACTTGGCAACTATGGATTTAAATAGTGATGGTTATCTCTCTTTCCTGAGTTTGATAGGTGAGAATGTCACCTCTAAATATAACACTACCGGATTTAATGTTCCAACTATATTTGATAAAAATACTAAATTAAATATACTATGGAAAATGACCAAGTTTTCTTATCAAAGATTACAGAAATATGCTATTGAATCTTTGAACTTACTTAATGATGTTGTAAGAGATAGATTTGATGCAATTTTATTGAAAAAAGCAAACGTGAATCAAATGAAGTACGATTTAGTTTTCAATATTACTATCCCAGATGAAGTATATGACTTATTTGGTCCATTAGAAAAGATCTCATTTATCAATTTTGACAATTATTTGAAGCAAAAGTTATACAACATTTTATCAAGTGCATTAGGCGATAGAGTTACCACATTTAATATTTGGAATGAATCTTCTGCTAACAAGTTCCCAATTAACAAAAGAAAACCTTCAAATGTCAACAATGTTTACATTGTTGGTTTATCATTGAATCCAGAAGAATGTGACAAACTAGTTACCAAAGGTCCAAATAATGATGAACAGCAATTAGGGTTGAAATTTAGATCCTTCTGGGGATCTAAGGCTTCGTTGAGAAGGTTTAAGGATGGTGCTATACAACACTGTGTTGTGTGGTCTATTACCGGCAATGAGCCGATTGTTTTATCGATTATCAAATACTGTTTGGATTTACATTTGTCATCTGATATTTCGCAACATGTTTCCAATGATACTGCTAAATTCAATGTAAGATTACCTACTCCATTGTTAACCTCAGCAAACAACCAAGGTGTGACTTCAGTTACCAGTTTCGGTTTATTGAAAGCTTCTTTTGATGAATTATCCAAAATTTTAACAAAATTGGATTTACCATTAGGAATCAAGTCATTATTACCTGCCTCTCCAGCATTAAGATATTCTTCTTTATTACAACCAGTTCCATTTGCTATATCTAATCCAGATTTTTGGAATGAATGTGTTTTACAATTTGAAACTTCCACCAGATGGCCCGATGAAATTTCAAGTTTAGAGAAAACAAAAACTGCATTTTTATTAAAAGTTCAAGAAATATTGACTAAAGAAACCACTTATAGATCATTTATTACCAAGGACGACTCAATTCCATTCAATGAGAATATTACTTTATTGAATATTTTAACTCCAGAAGGGTATGGATTCAAAATAAGAGTACTAACTGAAAGAGATGAAATTATGTACTTGAGAGCTGTAAGCAACAGTGAAAAGAACAAATCCCTTCTTCAAGATGTCTATCTTAGATTCAATCAAAAGTACGTTGGAGTAGTTAAACATACTCGTACCGTGAGTCAATTGGCGCATCACTTCCAATTCTATCCTGCAACAGTAAGATTATTTAAGTTGTGGTTGGACTCCCAATTGATGTTGCATCATTTCAAAGACGAATTGGTTGAATTAATTGCATTAAAACCATTCGTGGATCCAGCACCTTATTCCATTCCTCATTCTCCAGAAAATGGTCTTTTACAGATATTAAACTTCTTAGCCTCATGGAATTGGAAAGAAGAATCATTAATATTAGACTTGATTAAGAATAATAGTGAAATTGAGGATGAAAGTCATAAATTAACTGACAAATTAACTATCGCAGCATATCAGATAATTGAACAAAATTTTGAAAAAATTAGAAAAGTTGATCCTTCGGGAATCAAAACCCAGTTATTCATTGGATCAAAAGATGATCCATCTGGTATATTATGGTCGAACGAATTGACATTACCAATTGCTACCCGGTTGACTGCCTTATCCCGAGCAGCCATTAATTTGGTGAAACTGGATGGAATTAGTGAATCGTCCATTGATTTAATGTTCACCGCTGCATTGAATGATTATGATTTCGTAATCAAGGTAAAGAGTAGTAATTTAACCATCTCCTCGGGAATCTTACCCCCAAACACTTACAAGAATTTAATTGCTCAACAAACGTCATTCCCAGAAGATATTACCAGTAAATACGATTTGATTCAAGCATATGTCGATGAATTGAATCGCAAGTTTGGAAATGTCATCATTTTTAGTACTAAGAAATATACCGGGTTAAACCAAGATGGAACTAATGTTATAAGTGGGATCTTCATTCCTACTTGCTTATCAAAGAAGAAATTCAAGGTTAACTTAGGGATTAATGTCAAACCTTGTGATGATAACGACGACGTAATTATTAATAAAGACGCTATTTTCAACCAAATTACTTTATTAGGAGGAGACATGATTGAATCAATCACCGTTAGAAAATAGATTATAGATTGTATATTAGCCTTGTATAAATGGAATCGCCATAAGTACTATATCTACCATATAGATTGTAGGTTACTCCGAGCCAACCCGTTAACAATTACCTGGTCAAGGTTCTTGCCATGGTTCTTGCCATATTCTTCCATTGGTTGCAAAAACTGGCTGCTTCGCGGCTGTTTTCGGAGTGTATGGAAATGCGCTCCGCTACCACTGAACTTTAACCTTCCTTCTACACTGCTAGAATATACCAATAAAGTACATAAACAGTATAGTTTGATTGACTTGAATGATAGACAACAGTATAGAAACGCGATTTCGTGATTTTTCCAATCAAATTTATCCCACCAGTAATGAAACTATAACCAATAACAATTCTATTTTATATAAGAGGAAGAAGTTCTTTCTAAATGACTTGAAAACGTCGGTTAAGTTGTTGGGGATTGTTTTCATTGTCATTCTTTACCTTCGTGACTTGTCTATGTTTCGGCTTGTTTTGCGAGCGTTTATTCAAGCATCGTTGGCCAATCCTTTTCCTACTACCAGTGAGACCTCCAGCTTGTCTGATGAAAATAAGCGGGCTCTAACCAAGTTTTTGCTAGTTACCGTGTTGGTGATTAATAGCTTTTGTATGGTGATGCATTTGCTCTTCACCACCACCACTTCAGTAGATGGTTCGAAATACTTACACGGAGGGATATCTATCCAGTTCATTGGCGAAAGAATGGCCAAGTGTCGGGCCGAGTTAATATTGTTAGATGTGGCGATTTTCATCTTCCAATTGCTATACCACTCGCTCATGTGTTTCATTGATGACTCGCAAGTGCTACAACTGAAGCCTCTATTAACTAATTCCAACGATTCGCAGCATGACAGGGAAATCAGTAAGAAATCGAAACTAGAACTAGATGGCTACAACGGGAATGTCATGTTACTAGCCATCGATATTGTCAATGATGTTAAGACCGTTCTCTCCTTCGAAGAGAAGTTGGCTTACCCTTCATTGTCTCTGCAAAATACTCCGATGGCCACGTCATTCCCTACTCCAGGTGCTTTTGTATAATCCGGCATTTTGTTACTATATTCACCATTCAATTACATAGAACATTGGCCTGTCCAATTTCCTGTGGGATACTGATTAAAGACATATAAATGCTATTATCTACTTGCTCTTCATCTGAATATTTGTGTCAACTATATTTCCTCCAGAAATCAACTTTTTGAAAGTTTTTTTTTCAGTAGCGATGCCCCAACACCAAGATTCACACTTACAAACTAATAGTTTCAATAAACCCCTGGGTCATTGTTAAATCATGGAAACCAACGTTATTACGGTTGCAAACTACAGACGAGCCACGTGACGAGTCGATGCGGCGCATTTTTTTTTCTGCACTCATCGAAGATTATAAAATTTGCAAAGTTTGAAGCTGTCAAGTAAGTTGATTGAATACTACTAGTTGAAGGAGGATGTCGGATAATATTGTTGGGATAGAATATAATAGAGTGACCAACGTTTCTTCTACAGATTTCCCTGGCCACAGTTCGAATGGCGATTTTTCATGGGATATTGAGAAGTTTAAGGAATCATTTGAAATTGATATTTCATTTATTAGTGAAAGAACTGCCAATTTTGACTTGATTAATATAGATACATCCATTGCTAATGCTTTCCGTCGTATTATGATTGCCGAAGTTCCGTCTGTCGCTGCTGATACCGTTTATATGTTTATGAATACATCGGTTATTCAGGATGAAGTTTTAGCACACAGAATCGGGTTAATTCCATTGAAAGTGGACCCAGATTCATTAAATTGGGTAGACAAGTCACTCGACGAAAATGATAGATACACCGAAGAAAACACCATTGTTTTGTCGTTGGATGTTACCTGTACCAAAAACCCCCATGCCCCAAAAAACTCGACCAATCCAAAGGAATTATATAGAAACGCTTATGTTTATGCTAAGGATTTGAAATTCGAAGCTCATGGTACTCAATTAGAAAAATTTAAAAAGAATCCCATTGTTGCTGCTGATCCAAACATTTTATTAGCAAAGTTAAGACCAAGTCAAGAAATCAGTTTGAAAGCTCATTGTGTATTAGGGGTTGGTTCAGACCATGCCAAGTTTTCTCCTGTTTCTACTGCCTCTTATAGATTGATGCCAGTGATTGACATTCAACAACCAATGACTGGGGAGCAAGCAGTAAGATTTCAAAAATGCTTCCCATCAGGAGTAATTGGTATCAAAGAAAACGGACAAGCCTACGTTAAAGATGCCAGAAAAGATACAGTTTCGCGTGAAGTGTTGAGACACGCAGAATTTGACGGTAAGGTGAAATTGGGTAGAAAGAGAGATCATTTTATTTTCAATGTGGAATCCACTGGAGCCATGTCACCAGAAGAAATCTTCTTTAAATCGGTTAGAGTTTTAAAGAACAAAGCGGAATACTTAAGAAACTGTCCAATTGGCCAATAAACATCCATTTCCCTCCTTGTCCATCCTTAGCATAAATGGTTGCAATATTAGTCATTACAATTCCATTCAATCCATCCTATAACATATGTAGCTGTATAATAATAAAAAGAAACAAAAGAGCATTTCCCACCCCCGTAAGATAGTATTGTTGTCCACTATTAAGATATTCTACCGTAAATGTGTCGCACAGATAGCTCATCGCATCTCATCGCACTCAGATCAAAGCTACCACTTTGAACAGACCTAGAGCACAAGCTGATAATGAAGCTAAAATCGTATCCAGCTCATTCAAATCTACTCAATCTACGTATACAATTGCCACATATGAAACTTTTGCCGAGGAATCGTTGTATTTGCATCATTCCTACCATCTCCATTCTACTGATGAGTTCTCGCGAGATAACAGTTTGACAGCTTTCAAGCGCAACTTGGTGAAAATGACCCAAAAACGGTACAAAAACAACCACAATCATCACCACTCTTCTCCAAATACTCTACGAGTTTCAAAACCATCGTAACCACTGCCCATATCACGTTATCGCAAGTATAGTGTTTTCTCTATCTTGGTAGATAAACAGATAAATGCGCCTCATCGCAGAACGCAAAAATCCATTACTCCAGTAAATACAGATTCATTGTGTACATTTCTTATCTATACGATAACTTTGGACTCTACCACGAGACTTTGGCGGTATTTAGTTTAAAGACACCACTGTCATATATTTGGTGTGGAAGTAACCTTATTGCCATTATGGCATCTCCAAATAGTTTTATACCTACGACTATCGCCGGTGAAATAACATCAGTGCCGAGTCCCATGGTTTATAAGCCGATGTTTGCCATGAATCAAAAGCAGAGGTCGATGCTGGTGACTTCGATCACACTGAACCAGTCGGTGGTGGTTAGTGGATACTCCGCTGGTGGAACTATAGCTAGTTATGGTGGTGGGACGGTAGGTCAACCAGGCACAGTTACGCCGATATTATCTACCCCTACATTAAGAAGCATGTCTATTGTTAGTCTTGACAGTCCTCGTAACTCAATAGGTTCTACTGAAGACACCAGATTGACCAGAGATAATAGTTTCACTAGTTTATCAAACCACATTCAACCGTTTGCAAATTCCACCCATTTACTACTACCCAAAGGAAAGGACACCGCCATTCTTTCCGACTACGATTCGGAAGTTGAACATACACCACCGAAACCATTACCACCAATACTAAAACCCACCTTTGTCAATCTGGCGAAAGACCCCAAACCTGATTTCCTCCCACTAATAAGACGAGATTTCAAGTTCCAGTATGATGTTGATACTTCTGCCAGCCGTGTCATCACCCCTCCATCGCATAAATTGGCAGAAGTGCCATCGCCATTGTCGCTACATATCGAGAAACAAGACTTGATCAAATCTTTACCTGCCAAACATCACATTGGATTACTGTTGGATACAAATTCGACCCACGAACGAATGTTTCGCAATCGCCGAAACTCTAGTGACCGAATAAGTCATAGCGAACGAATAAACGCTGCTAGTGAAAAGCCCGACAATAGTTCGGTGGAAGTGACCAAGAAGAAACTGAAGTCAAGTAGTATTCAACAATCTATCATCCTCAAGAAAAAGTTGATTTACTCAAAAGAACTACAATTCGAACTAATTAATAATCTATCACCTACTTCCGTCACGTCATTATCTTCAGTGATGGATTCTAAATTCATTACTCCTGCCTCTCTCGCTGACAACAAGTTCAACAGTTATAACAAACAACCAATATTCGATACCCTAACGCAAAAGAATAAGTTGATTGAGCAATTGAATCAAAAATGGAATAAATCATCGGAAAAGGATTTTAAACCAAAGCTTGGTCGAATACAATTGAAACCGTCTGCAAACTTTAGTCTTTCGAGAAAGCGGAGATTTCTGAGCGACGAAGATGAAGTAAGCGATGTGGATAATATTGGGCTCTTGTAATATATACGGATTTATTTATACCTTGTACAATATATGGGAAATTTTATATTTCAAATGCAATATTTATATATGACTAAGTTAACTTGGCAGTCCTCGTTAACCGTTCTTGAATAGCTATGATCAAAGCAATATTTCGTCATCCAAATTCAACGCTAGCTCTTCAAAAAATGGCAATTTAAGAATTTGTTTAGCGGAGAATCTTTTAGATGGATCCATAATGAAACAACTTGAAAGTAAATCCAATAAGTGTTTATGATCTTGGTAGTCTTCAAGCTGTGCTTGGTAGGAATCCGTTTCCTCTCCTTCTTGGACTGGTTTAACGAACTTGTCACCTGCTTCGTTAAATAATCGTAAAGTGTTGTGAATCACACTATCCTCAGGTAAACATCCTTGCTCATTCTCGTAGGATAATAAGTCATGCAAAAGTTTGATTAGGTTGCCTCCCGTTAGATTTGCCTTCTCCAAGTTAATGGCCAACCCACAGCCATGTAATTCAGCACATTTCTTCAATTTCTCCAATCCAAATATTAATACTAGTTCCAATATGGCGTCTGTATCATCCGGAGAGTTGAATAACGGGAATTTTCTTGAGAGTAAAGAATAGCCAATAATACCAGCCGACCATATGTCTATCTTGGTACATTGGTTATTACATTTAAACAACACCTCGGGAGCTCTGAAACCTCTGGTCCCTGCTCTATTAGCTCGCCTAGGTGGACGTTGATCTTGTTTTGGATATGCTGCTCTTATGTTAAGTCTTTTGGAATAGGAGCGATTCACCATTTCTTTATCTTTGCATACACAAGGACAGTTATTTGAGTTTTTGTTTGATGAACTGGTCTGGGCATTATATTTTTCAGCCAATCCAAAATCTATTAGCACCCCTTTCCCTTTGAAAGGATCGTATATAAAATTAGTAGGTTTTAAATCACGATGGATGATCCCCTTCTCATGAACAAAATCAAGAGCATGAAATAATTCCCATAAATATTTTTTTATTCCTTTAACAGATAAATCTCGATAGAAATCTCTGAAGTCAGAATGTTGATAATAAGGTAAAATTGCCAAAACTTGATCTTGAAATCGTAAAACATCCAACAACGGGGCAACGTGTGAGTTTCCGGATAATATATATAATAAGTTTAATTCGTTATGGATTCTATTGGGTGATGACGTTACGTAAATTTGTTTAATAGCCACAATTGGATTTTTGGTCTTTTTTGAACTGGTCTTTTGTTTTTTCTTCAATGGGGGAGATTGCCAGATATCAGAACCCAATTTGATGATGCCGTTTAGAGCTTCCGCTCTGTAAACAGTGGAAAACGTCCCTTCGCCGATCTTGTCAATTAATCTATAATCAGTAGTTAAAATAGGAAAACTTTCTTCCAATCTATTCATGTCTTCAAGTACCTCTAAGGTGACGTCTTCCTCCTCATCTGCGTGGTGCTCCACTTTAGTGCTTATGCTATTGGCATCGGGGGTATCACATTCGATCACCTTGGTCTCATCTGCCGCTGGCGATCTATTTACCTCTCTTTTGGCGTCAAGGGTCTTGTTAGCCATTTCAAAAGAATTCTGATTTAGCTTGATAAGATTCAGATTCCGGATGAAATTATCCTCGAGATTGACGACATTTTCACTGCTAGCTTTAGATTTATCGTTAAATGGATCTAGTTGATGCAAACCATGCGATGGTTGGTTATCCATGTTTGAATCACCAGACATTGCGTCAAGTCGAAGAGTTTTCGAAGGAGAAATCTTCTCTTTCAACAATTTAAAAAGCTCCATGTACTAAACCACAACCAAAGATTCACCTCGACCCGGAAAATTCCTACTTTTACTATAAATTCACGAAGCTGACCGGATTAAATCTTGATTCATAAACTGTTGCTTTTACAACATAAACAAATTTCCTCACACCGCGTTACATGCCGGATGAAATTAACTATGGTTCTTTTTGTAAAGCAGGTACAACTCGATGTAATTGTACTATTTTAGTATTTAAGGTATGTTTTACGCGTATTAGTGGTCTATTTGGTTGAATTGGTTCTTTTTCGGGAGAAAAATCTATGTTTGTAGCGTTATTTGATAGAGTAGTATGCTTGTTCTACTAGCGAGTCGAGTGGCTGCAAAATTCTGAACTAGATTGCTAGAGTGTACAATTATCAGGAGATTGACCATAGTTCACTGGGAGATAGTGTAGATACTGTGTCAATATTTCTTCCCATTGCAAGCTGGGATTGTTGTACTTCAAAACGTAGCCTATGGCCCGAGTACAAATTTATGTGGAATCTCCAGAGATGTTTAGTCAAAACTACAAAATGAAAAGAAAAAGATTGGTATATTCGTCGTGATAGCGCCCTAAACACAATTGTGTTGAATTCATTTGTTAGAAGAGTCTGATTGCTAGAATGGGTTGTTGTTAACTTAGAAATTGGCGCTACCATGGTGGTGATTTACCGGTAGCGCCGTCGATTGATACCTCCACGACCGAAATGAAAAATTTATTGAAATTTTACTAGTTGAAAGGTTGATACCACATAGCAGTAGCTTAGTAACGAAGGATGTTTTCTAAGAATAGTACACTTGGGAAGGTTGGTACTAACCTTCAGCAAGTTCGTTACAAGAGAAAGTTGGCGGTTCCAAGATATAGACCCCAATACTCTCCAGCGAAAACCCACCCAAAGAAGGACCATTCATCTTCATTTAATAGAGCTTTAAAAGGATTTTTAGGGCCAAAGAATCTTCGAGGTGAATACTACAGAAACGCCTATTATTATCCTCCACAAGACCATAACCCAAATTATATTGTTTCCGATGGTCAAACCGTGGTGGATTCTACCTATAAGCCTACGAGAAAGTCTAATTTACAACCATTTCCGTTAAATTATTATTGTAAAACAAACTATGTCATCAGTGAAGAATTGAAAGGAAAAATCGTGGACGATAGTCAATCTGGTTTACAAAACCAAGAAATTGCACATAAATATGGAATTAAGATGGAACGAATTGATGCCATTATCAGATTAAATAAAATCGAATTCAACTGGCAAGAAAATGTATGTATAAATTGTGATTATTATATGATGAACTTAAAATCGATTAGTCTTGAAGACGTTTAATGGTTAAAACTTTAAATTTCTGATAATATTACCTAATTATTCTATTATTTATAATACTAACATTTAGAAAAAAATTGATAAAAACTTACACACCTTTTCTCAAGTGATGTACAAGATGTTTCCATTATTTCAGCAAAAGCTTCATACTGATAATTTGACGGAAATTCCAACCCCGCATAAAACATTACATCAGAGATTTATTACCATGGCCGAATCAGAACCATTTGGTGCCATTGACGCTGCCAAATTGTTAGATTTACCAGTGGCTCAAGAAACTTTAGCCAATTTGTCTGAAGTGAACAAAGAGTCACAAACCCTGCATGTTAAAACCAACGAAGTTATCGTTGGTAAGGAAAGACAAGGAGATAGGACCAACTTCAAGTTTACCACTGCCAGTTCCGGTATAGTTGGTCATAGATACGGTGCTTCGAGAAGAGATACCAAGAAAGATAGAGCCATAGGTTTCGATGCCGAAGGTAAAATGTGTTATATATAATCCACGTCTACTTGTAAATAGTCAATGCAAATGAAATATTAACAAAGTGCTACTTGGCTCTTCTTCTCCGTAGTAAACTGTGCGATATGGAACAAGTACTGGGGAATAGACTCTGTAAACTGGTCGATCCCTGAATCCGTTAATCGAAGGTGAATGGACAATTTGGACTTGTTCAACGTGTGTGTCTACTTGGTGATAGTTTAGAAGTTCAATGCTTACGTTGTACTGTTGGGTATTGTTTGTGATTATTGTACTGCCCACTCTATGTTCTCTACACTGGACCACGGAATCTGTACTTCGAGTACATTACTGGACCACTTTTCCAGTATTGGCGTTAATTGGTTAATATTACTATCTATATGTGATACAACTGCCAATTTATCAAGCTTCGACAGCCAACAGGACTGCTTTAAGAAACAGCTCTGGCGTAGATAGCAGTAAATCTACAGACCTCTCACTACATACTTAGTCTAGTCACGTGATATACTCTAGCGCTACCATTGATCTTTGACACGTCTCGCAAGAGATTTTTTTCAGTAGCAAATTGATCACAGCAGTCAATCAACGAACGTTAGTAAATTCACCAAAATGATAGGTTTTGTGGTGCTTTTGTTGTCTATATTTGAAGTGATTGCTGCATCTGCTTTCACCTTCCAATTAGGAGCTCAGGAAACTTCATGTTACTATATTTTTACCGAAAAACCAAACAGTCAAATTAGTTATTACTTTGCTGTTCAAAGTGGTGGATCATTTGATGTCGACTATACCATTAAGAATCCTCAAGGATCCATTTTCATCCAAGACACCAAGCAAAGACAGGGAGATTTCGTGTTCACTGCCGATCAAGTAGGTGAATATGAATTTTGTTTCGCCAATGGCATGTCTACCTACTCGGAGAAAGTGGTTGATTTTGAAATCAAATTTGAAGACGATAGTGCCAACCATTTTAAAGCCGTCATGCCGCAACAACCTAACTCTAAACCTGTTGCCCAAGTCCAAGGTATGCAAGATACCGTCAATTCCATCGATAACCAATTGGATGGTTTATTGAAGACTTTACAATACTATAAAACTAGAAATAATAGAAATCAAGATACTGTCAGATCAACCGAATCAAGAATCTACTATTTCTCCATCTTTGAAGTGTTGTTGATGGTAGGAATGGCATTTGTGCAAATTACCGTGGTACAATTATTCTTCAAGGGGTCAAGAAAACAATTAGTTTGAATATTAAATATATTAGGATCTTCATGTAAGGCACTATTGGTATGTATCACCAGGTTTTGAGACTTTCTCGACCGTTTAGCGTAGTTCTTTGTATTCTCCTACAGTAGACGTTTGTCACCCTTACCACTGGTTTTGCAACACAAACCTAACCAGATTGTCGCTATACTCCACAGTATACCAAGTCCAATTTTCCAGCTCTTCTACTTCAACTAATCCTCTATGGTTACTTAACTTCATTATATGTTCATTTAACTAACTGTAATTGCTGCTCGTTTCGAGTCTGTGCGACGCTGATTTTGCAAAGCATCTCCACCAAACCGATTTCACTCTTTTGTCCAACTCCACAAATACCCATAACCAAAGACGAATTGTACCGTTTTCACAGCAATGTCGTCGTTAAACCTACGATTACTAGCACGGGGACATTTTTCAGATCCAAATTCTTCGGTGGAAGACAAGCTAGCCCGAGAATCTGATGTCACAGTATCCACCAATGTCAGTGAAAATATCGAATATAAAGGGTTCTTCATCTATGTGATTAGTGCTATTATCCTAGGCGGATGGGTTTGTTGGGCCTTGCTTCCCGATGTGTTTTTGAACCGATACTTGTCCATTTATTACTATCCAGATAAGTACTGGTCGCTTGCCATTCCAAGCTATTCGCTAATGTTGATGTTGTTTGTCTATATAGCGTTGGCGCTTTACAATACGGAAGTACTTACGTTGCCGTTACAGGACATTCGAAACTTTACTGACGAATATGCTGTGTTTCCCAATGAATTGAATAAGAATCTCCTAAACTATGTTCATAGGACACCTAGTGGAGTTTGGGACTTGCCGATAACTTTGGTGAACGAAGTGCTATACGATAATGAAGAATGAGTACTTGTGTAGAGCTATGAAGGGACTATGAAGTGACTACGAAGTGACTATGAAGGGACTATGAAGTGACTATGAAGTGACTATGAAGTGCCTATAAGTTAATGTACATTACTATATATTAAGATTGAAACGATAGCTCGAATGGGGATGCTTATTAGCTGGAATATAGAATCATAGTTGATACATTTGTTGAATAAATTCTCTAGTTTCAGAGTCAACTAACGATAACACTTGTGATTGCCAGATCTCTGGACCCAAAAGTGCTTTATACTCATTTAGTAATTGAGCAAACAACTTTTGTAATTGTTCAGGCGGTTCGAAATAATTACCTATACATGAGATGAATATTGCCAAGTTCTTCTTCCCTTGTTGATTTGACAATCCACCGAATCCTTGGTCTGGATTCCCATGTATAATATTGATCATTCCTTGGAAACCTGTTTCCTTCTCACTATTTTCTATTAAATACATCATTTGAGTACACCATTGCAAAATAAATTCCGATAATCTGGGGGAAATAACTTCACTGCCACCATGTAAACCCATTCTTCCCAAACAAATCGCACAGTTTTCCAATACTGTTTGTTGGGTGTCGGTACTATTCAATAATGCAATTAATAAATTAACCAAATTAGCCAAGTATGGTTTAATATCATGGTACTCAAGTCTTAATACCATTTCTCCTAATGCCCAAATGGCATTATTATACACTGGGAATGTGGAATAGGTTCTATTATTAATTTCATTACCAATGCTAATGAAAATGGAATGCAACGACGGTTTGACTATTGGATCCATAACGAAAATTGCTAAATCACCCAATAATGCATATGCTGATTGTCTAACGTCAGCATTATGATCTTCAAAACATATTAATAATAAATCAATTAAATTAATTGCATTTTGTTGAATCAATTCGGCCGAGTGACTGCCAAAACCTTGAATCAATCCATCTATTAAATCCAATGAGGTTACCATGAAATCTTTCTCTGGCGTCTCAATGGATGGATCTGTATGACACTGTTGATCCAATTGAATACAATTGGCTAAGATTTTGATAGCTCTTTCATAAACTGGAACGGCGTAAGGAGCAAAATACTCTCCTAAACTTGCGGCAACAGATGCTATACACTCTAAAAGTGCCCATAATTCATTGTCTTCGTCCAGTAATTGTTGCCATTTTTCTAATAATGGTGTCAACAAGATATCTATATATTCAGGTTTAGACAAGTACTCTGATCCCATTCTTTCAACAAATGTTTGAACACAATCATATAAAATAATCATATTCTTTTTTTGGTAACTTTTGAAGCAATTGGAAAAGTGGGTCAATAAAGGACCAATGTAAAACTCTAATAAGCTAGCATCTGATTCTTCTATGAATGCAGATAATGCAGAACAAGCAGCAACTTGTACCACTTTCTTTTGGTCTAGAGCACAGGTAATAATAGATTGTAAGGTCGGCTGATAATAATTGGCATATTGGCCACCTTCATGAGCTTCTTCCGCAACCCAAGTTGCAAATCTTGAGATGGTCCAACAAGTGATTTGTCTTACTCTTGGTTCCAGATCTTGTAACCTGTCCACCAAATAGGGCACTAACTCGGGTAATTTGTCGCTTGCTAATTCCATACAAGTCTTACTGGTGGCACCAAAAGCTAAAATAGCAGCCTCACGAACTGGCCAGCTTTGCGAGACAATTCTCTCTTGTAACAATGGTAAAATGACATGCAATACTTCGCCAGCCAAATTAATAGATAAAACATCCAAGGTCGCAGCAGCGCATTTTCTTACACTCCATTGTTCAATTTCATCATCGTCATCGTCATCTTCCAAATCATTGAACTCATCATCAAATTCTGAATCAGAATCATGAGAAATTTTATTACTGCCTTTAGCATTTGCTTTGGAAGCAAGGTGATGAGAATCTTTTGATTTAGCGTGTTGAGGAGCAATATCTTCCTCCTTATCCACGACATCGGCGTTGTCTTTCTCGTCTGCTATTTCCATTAAAAACACATCTTCTTCGGAATAAACCATTTTCTCTAATAATATAGGTAATATTAATTTGAGTTTTGGCAGGAATACTTGTTTATCTGATTCCGATTCAGCTTGCGTAGATAAAGCCAACAAGAACTCACACGCTTCTAAACTGACTTCGTCCTGTTGATCTTGCATTAAATGCAAACAATAATTTATTACCCCATCTAGATGAGGCATCAATTTGTCCGGCCGTGTTTCCAAAATCAAAGCAAAGGAAGCACATATGTTCTTACGCACCTCTGGCTGAGAGTCATTGGCTAAATTGAATAAGTTAGCTAGGTAATGATCCAATTGAACAAGGAAAGCTTGAGGCTTCAATGGTATAAACTGGTTGACACATTGGATTGCTGAACATCTTATTTTCCCACTTGAAGGGTGGTTCATCAACACCAACAATTTGGGAATGATAATATTCAAAGGAGATTCCCCATTATATTGATTTTGCAAAGTATCCGCACTATCTTCACAGATTTTGCTCAAGGCGCTAATGGCCGATTCTTGAGTAAATAATTGATCGTCTTGAAGCTCAATTAGCTCAAACAAAGAAGGCAATACTTGGGGCCAACCTTCCAAACCATAGCGTGAAAATAACGAGGTTATGACGTTCCCAGTGATATTTTTCACTATGTTATCGTTAACCAATAACCCATTCAAGATGGTGGATAATAAATACTGTCTATTGGAGGTATCATTTGATTTCAAGACGCTATTCTTCAAATTGATACCAGCAGCAGCTCTTACATCTGATTTCGTGCCGTCATCAGTAATTAAAATCGTCAATAAGTAGTTTTCAAACTCTGGTTGTATCCGAGCATCTCCTAACGCATCGTTGGCGGCAGTACGCTCAGCTTTGTTAGAGGATAAAGTTCCACGAAAGATAAGTTTTAATTGATCCAAAGAATGAGGATCCGCACTCCAAGACATATCAACAATAGGACCAATACCAGTGGAATGCTACTAAAATAGTTATTCTTCAATGGATTGATACTTTTAGTACCGGATTTTTTTTTCGCATCGCATTGACTACAAGATTTCCTCGGCCAAAATTGTTACCGCCGTCCCTCACTAATTTACTGCCGTCCCTCTCTAATTCTACAGATCCAAACTGCAATAGTCAACTAGATTGAACTAGTAAAGGACTATTACTTGCTTGGTTTTCTACAGTAGCAGGTAAACATAAACAAACGTAGCACTACTGTTAAGTAAGTGACTAGATACTAAAGATTTTCTACAAGGAAGTGTAAACTATTGCACTAGGCGTCACACCTCAATTCAATGAAATTGATTATGAATTATTGTTATACAAAGTCCACTACTAAACTACCAATGGTAGTACAATGTAGTTATGCTAATGTTTCTTTACTTGAAACATCTTTTATTTGAATTTTTGACGTTCACTGGTGATGCATGGTGTGATTCCGTCATTAGATCATATCATCTAATTCAGCGAGTCTTTCTGCTAATTCATCGAATTTCCCCAAGATTGGTAAAAACATATCATGTACTTCTCGAGGCTTTCTAATTGCATTGGCCATGCCATTCATTTGAGCAGTGTTGGATCCATTTGAGGTGGTTGACCGGCTACTGGTGTCACTATTATTAATGGAATTGATACTAGTTAACGGAGTTTCCTCTCTGTTATTTCCAAAATCTTGTAAAATATCATCATCGTACGATTGTCTTGAGAAATTGGATTTTTGAGACAAAATACTATTTTCACCGTTGGAGGCCATGCTATTGTTCATAAAAGACGATTCCCATTTGACTGGTGCATTGATAAATGAATCTTTCGAATTCATGGAATTCTTTGTAATAGTAGAATTAACCGAATCCCTTCTAGCAAACGATTCCCTTCTTCCAAAAGGACGGGGGTTATAAGTGTGTTCATCCGATATATTTTTGGTCCTCTCAATAGACTCGGCTCTTTCCACACTCCTTGAATTATCAACCGAAGTCCGTCTTCCATTGGTTCTTGAATCAACAGATTCTCGTCTTCTAGTTGCTCTTAGATTTTCAATTGATTGATGCTTCCCATTTATCGAACCGGAATCAACTGAATTGGTAGTTCTCACGCTTTGATCTACCGATTCACGTCTTCCACTCTGTCTAGAAGAAAATGAATTACTATCAGATTCTCTCCTGGTGATTGATTCGATGCGTGAACTTCTTCTAGAAATACGAATATCTTGCTTTTGCTCTTCATCAATTCTATGATTTTCAATCTTAGATAAGCTATTCACTCTCTTATCATGCTTCTCAGCACTTGAATTCTCCTTTTTAATATCTTTCTTGGGAACCAATGGCTTTTCAGTATCTTTGGTATCGTAATCTTCCAACTGTTCCTGGATATCAGATGTCATCTTAGTTAATCGATCCAAAATGACTGACCTACGCAATTGAGATAAATTATTCGAAATCTCCCGTTGTTTCTTTGGAGAAGTATTGAATTTACCAGCAGTTTTGGTGGGAGGAGTATCGGGAGAAAATGACCCAATGGAACTATTATCCTGGGTTTGGGTTTTGGACATTACGGGTCTGTAAAACTTAGGATACTCATCGTCTCCATTTCTCATCCCGTTACTTTTATTAACAATTCTTTTAGGAGACTCCTTCTCTGTTTTTCTTTTGGTCTTTTTATCTAATTTATCTTTGTAATCTTTAGATAAACTATTTGAATGCTTTAAATCACCTTGATTGGCCGAGATAATCTTAGAGGTAAGCGAGCCATTTTTTTCATTCTTACGCTTTTCCCTTTTGTCGCCAAGTTTGGAAATTGAATTCTTTAACCCATTTGATAAAGTGGAAACTCTTTGAGATGCAGTAGTTTTCAAATCAGTTATGGTAGTGCTATCACGGTTATTTGTAGAATTCCTAATTCCAATTGATCCGAGACTAATGGCTCTGCCATTCTTTTCCGGAGGATTTGGTAACCCTTTGGAGTCATTGTTGTTCTCAGTTAAAGTTTTTGACGAGGTTTCAATGTTCAGCACAATTCTGCTAGCTTTTACTTCTCTTGATGCTCTTTTAGAGATTGATAATGCTAATGGTCTGATCGATGCTGAAAATTTTCTTACCGCATTGGTTGGTTCAGGTAATGAGCTCGAAGGCGTTTGGTTCTTGGTATTATCATCTTCGTCATGTATTGAATCTTCGTCGGTAATGAGGGATTTGATGGATTTCGATTCAACACTTTGGTTAATCGGTTTTTCTTCGCCATTTTTTCCACTATTATTTTTAGATTTCTTAATAACTAAGGGGATTTCATTTAAATAGACATCAGACAACACCTCCGAAGGCAGTTCTTCGGTGTTTAACTGAGGCGAAAAATCATCATGATTAACATCGTGATTGATCCCTTGTTTTTGTTGTTGCCGTATAATACTCAAATCATCGTCACTGGATAACTCTTCCTCTGAAGAATCTATTTCCAAGTTATTAAAGGTAACATTTAACTTTTTCTTGGTCTTTTCTTGAGTGGAATCACTTCGCGGGTTAGCAGACTCCATCGCCTTCTTAATTGCTTGCTGCTGAGATAAATCAAAATCAAAAGGATTCTTGACAAACCTTTCAATTTCTTCATTTTTAAAACAATTGAATCTAGCCAAACGTTCTTCGTAAGTTTCCAAACATTCAGCAGGAACAAACCCAATCTTACCGTCATCACTGCTAGAACTGATAGATTCTATGTCAGGGATGAATTCATTCCTAGATTCGGCTGCATTTAATAATACTTGTTTCTTTTCCATTTTTTCCTCTTTTGTCATTTTACGAATTAACCACCAGTAATTATCTTGATCATTTATAAGATAAACCGGTTCATCCCGTTCTAGTTCTAGATGTGAAGGGTCAGGTCCAGAAAAGTCATATAACCCGTATAATTTACCTGGGTCAATTTCGTGAGGGGGGGATCTTGGGGGAGATGGAGGTAATAACAACGGATCGTCCTCTTCGTAGTCATACGAATCGTTTGAATCTGTATCCGAATAGAATTCTCTTGGCGACGACTCGCCGGTGCCAGTACCATCGGTATTGGTGACGTATTCATCAGAATCGTTCGATTGAGAAACTTCATCTATTGATATAATTTCCGGTTCAGTGGGGGTTGTTTTCACGGAAGTGTTGGTGGTATTCAAACTATCTATAGTTTGTAGGCTGTCGACATCATAAACATGGATTGGAGATGGTTTAGGTGAAGTCATAGACTCCAAAGATTTTGAAAAATGGCTGTTATTCAGGGACAAGGGAAGATTGTCAAGGGAAGCACTATTGGATAATTTATAATCATTGGAGAAATTGGTTGGCGGAAAGTTCTGGGACATTCTTGAATTATAAATGTCTTGTAGATTCAAGTTTTCCTCGTTGATGTAATCTAAAACTTTTGCCTTGATATTAGATTTGCCTATTCCATTTAAATTTGGATTGATAATGACGGAACTGGATGATTGCCCAGAAGAAGTAGAAGACACAACAGACACTTTCCGTTGTAAATTTGAATCCATTCGACTATGTAACACTCTCAACAGTAATTAGGTATTAAGGCACTGCAAGATCAAGTGGATAGTCAAAGTGAGCAATAAGCAAAGCGGTGGGTTAGTTGGGGTAAAGGCCACACGAGAAGATGGAAAATCAAGCAAGAGTACTTTGGAAACAAAATTAATGTGGTGAGACTAACCCCAGAAACAACAAGCTAGTAATAACAAATCAGTTGCTACACAACAAGACAATACAGAACAGGTCGACAAGTATTAACCAATCGATATAGTGGGAAAGATGTAATAGTTTTGTCTGTATAGTTCAACAAAATTTATAGATGAAAAATCTATTGGAAAACAATAAATTTTACTTGCAAATTTGATAATCAAGGTTACTAGGGAAGATTACCTAATAACTACAAGAAAGTAAACGAAAATTAACAATGCAAACTTCTGGCTGAGACAGAATTCCAGTACAGGATCCTGTGAAATAGCTATAAGTGGAGATGTCTACAATAGGAAAAGAACAGGAACGGTTCCATTCTCAGGGCAAGGAGGGCTACCTACATGACAATCCCTGCCAAACAATGCGTGCTAGTTCTATGTGGTGGATGTGCTATTGTTAGCTGTCAATATGACACTGGTTGGTGTGAAGGTTTTACCTTGGCTTCGGCGAGGTTTAGTTGTTTCAAAGAGATATTCACTATAAAACATGAAAGATCCCATTAAAAGTAGAAAACTTGTGTTAATGTGTCAGCATTCGGCGAAAGGTTATGTCTAATGGGCTGTTTACTCTTGGGTACGTTATCTCGTATACCTGGGGATGTTGTTTCAGATTCTATTGTTGTATTATGTTCTATAGACTGAGCGGTTTTATAAGGTGGGGGTGAAGTAAATGGTACTGTACTGGAGGTGGTTAGGAGTTCCTGTCATTTTCCTTCCCTTTGTCCTGCCCTTGGATGTTTACTGAGGTATAGTTTGTAGAATTAGCTCCAGTACTTAAAGTTGCTTGAATATGAGTTGTCAAAAAGGTATAGATAATGTGGAGCTTCCGTCACTATGTTTATAGAGTTAAACTTTACTTTGAGCGCCATTCCCTTTAATCTGTTTTCGTCTCGTGAGCTTTCCTGCCATCTTTTTGGGGAATGTTTTTCCTCTGCCGTTCTTTTTCTTGCTCCTCTTAGTTCCTTCCTTGTCATCTACTGAACTCTACAATGTACCCCAGAGTATTATCCTCTGTATAAGCATTACGCAAAAGTTTATTTATATCGTAATTACATTAAGTTCTATATCTATAATTTTAAATATGGTCATCATTAATTTTTAACAACTTGATTAATGGCATCAGCTAAGTATTCAACATTACCATCATTGATCCCAGAAATGGAAAATCTACCATCTTCAGTAGCATAAATGGAAAATTCATCTCTTAATCTAATAACTTGTTCAGATGATAACCCAGTGTAAACAAACATACCTCTTTGTTTTAATAAATGGTCCCAGTTGTAACTGGTTTTATCTAATTTTTCATACAATTGTTGTCTGACGGTGTTTAATCTACCAACAACGGAATCTAAATCGCCTAACCATTTGGATAATAAATTATGTTGTTCATTAAAGATGATTTCAACGATTTTAGATCCGTGAATTGGTGGAGAAGAGTAGATTGGTCTAATTAAAGCTTTTAATTGAGATTCAATAGCTTTGGAAGCTTCGGCAGATTCGGTAATAATGGAAATAGAACCGGTTCTTTCACCATAAAGACCCATATTCTTAGCAAAAGACGAACAAAGAGCATAGGATGGAATTTTACCATCAACGACTAATTTGTTCAATTGTCTAATGACAAAAATATCTTCGTATGGGTTACCACTGGCAAAACCTTGATAAGCCATGTCAATTAATGGGAAAAACGACTTTTCTTCAACAATTTGGAACACTTCGGCCCATTGTTCGGCAGTAAGATCCATACCAGTTGGATTGTGACAACAAGCATGTAAAAGAATAACCGATTTGTCTGGTTGAGATTGTAAAGATTTTTTCAATCCAGCAAAATCTAAATCGTTTTTAGAGGTTTCGTAATAGTTGTAGTATTCTGGTTTTAATCCAGCATCTTTAAATACAGCAACGTGATTAGCCCAAGTTGGTTTTGGAACCAAGATTTGTTTAGATTTGTAAAATCTATTCAAGAAATCACCAATGACTCTAAGCGAACCAGTACCGGAAATGGTTTGAGCAGTGACAATTCTTCCTTCGTCAATCAATTTCTTACCGTTGACATCTTTATTGGAGTTGTTGAAAATGAAATTTTTCACGATATTTTGATAGTTTTTGTTACCGGTAATTCCAGTATATTCCTTTTCGTTTTCTTGTTGAATTAAAATCTTTTCAGCTTCTTTGACGGCTGGGAAGATAATTGGTCTCCCTTCGTTATCACGGTAAGCTCCAACACCAAGAGAAATCTTCTTTGGGTTGGTGTCTTTGTTGTAAGCTTCGGTAATCCCAAGAATCTTGTCTGGAGGGGCCAAAGGAATTGGGGCCCAAGATCTAATACAAGAGATTGTTGAAAATGATTTAGCGGATTGTCTAGAAACTCTATACATTATGAGGAAACAAATAAAATTACGTACTACAAACTGGAGGTTTTTTTTTTCACTGGGAATGGCTCATTTATATATGAGAATTTTACCATGGCCAATTTTTGTTAGCGGCTAGCGATGATCCCCCTCCTTTCATACGACAACATGACTATTGAGTCATAAACACACAAAAGCGACGGCACCAGCTGGAAATATCCCTGGTTGGCTCAACCTTGGTTCATATATCCACTGTGTTTACTACTGAACCTACTCGATTGTCTGCTTGCAAGCTACTACTGTCATTTTGCCGATACGGTGCCATTGTGGAAAAACCTTCACCAGATTAATGGTGTCGGGTGATCGGATGCATATGAATATTTATCGGTTCAAATGTCAAACCGAATTATTCCGTACCCCTCAGAAACGCACCACACTCCACCAACGAATTTAGCCTACGTACCACTAGCTCACACGAGAACCCTTTCATAGTTGATAGTTGAGAACACCTTAGGTGGATTTTATGGCAATGTAGTAGATATTGGATGGCTGATTGTAACCTGGATGTGTATTAGTGGTTTACAAATTGGAACATGGTCGTATATACCGTAAGTGGTGATATAGTTATCGCGTGGTATTTCGGGCGACTTTCCTTTCTTCCTGATTTTGCAACGGCTAGTCAACCCCGATACGGGTTTTGTAACGTTTCACCAGGTTAAATAGAGATGTTCGCATTTGTAGTGATGGTCAAGGTGGACATATGTATTGGTAATGGTGGTGTAGTTACTTGTAGTTTGTGTCGTATAGCGTTTAGTTTGCACTGGGTAGAGATTTTAGTACGTTGATGGCTCAATCAGCTCCCATCGCCCGAATATTCGCACTGTTTGATCTTCAAGTGAAAGAAACACAGTTTAGCAGTATTTGATTACTGCTGCTACCAAGAATTGTCGACAGTCTCTAGCGCAAATGTAGGTTTCGATTCTTGCTATTGCGCTATTTAGATTCACACCAATCTTTTCGGAAAGTCTATAAAGCGCAAGAATATTTCTTCTTTGATTTTCTCTGAAATTCTTATATTTTTGCAGAAAAATGAAATAATTGCAAATAAGTATTTCCTCTCTAAAACCAAAATAGTCTACAGACGATTCTTAACGATAAGCTCGAAGGGCTTATTATGGCTAATACACCTTTTCTCTATTACTATGTACTCCTTACCAATTTCATGCTACAAACTAATGTACATATCTAAATGCACAAAGCTTTCTTACATTAAATTTAAGTGTATTCGTATATAGACGAATCCGTTAATACTTCCCATATTTCCAACCCTTCTACTCTTTGCTGACGTTCTTTTTAGAAGGAAGCGTCTGCGAATAGTTATCTAAAAGCTCATATTCCTACATTTCTGGATGATCTCTTCCCTAGATTGACCCAACGGGAGGATGGAGGAAGTTGTTAATGTGCTCGAATAACAATTATTACCAGGTGTAAGGAATACAAGGTTAGTGTAAGGGATACACTTTATAGCTGCCAAAGCTTAATTACATTAAATGGTATAGTTATTAAGTACAACACAAGTTACAATAAGTTAAGATAAGTTAGAATAAGTATTCTGTGCGTAAAATAGGGTTGTTGGACCAAAACATTACCTAAACTAGTCCACGATCTACTACTTCACAAAACATCCGTGATAGTTTAGTGGCTAGAATTACCGCTTGTCGCGTGGTAGACCGGGGTTCAATTCCCCGTCGCGGAGATTTTTTTATTGCTACACGCTTCATCTCTTCCTTTAAAGATTTGGAATCGAGGCAGCTTTTTTACCAGAATCAAACATATCGCCGGTTTTTCTTCTACTTAACACTAGATCCAATGAAACTGTTGTTTTCCAAACGCAATTGGGAGATCAAACTTGGATTTTTCATCGTTATTTACTATGTTATATCTAGTATTGTGTTACAGACTAGTTCAATTCACAGAGATACTGGGTTATCTAAAAAGTTGAGAGTTATTCCGCCACAAGTGATAGACCATTACGATGCCACCATTGATTTGGTCCAAGATCCCCATTTAAATGAGTATGCTTACGTCCAATATGCTACCAACTATGAATATTTCAATCTTGCCATACTAAACTTCATATCTTTAAGAAATAGCAATACCGCTATTCCAAATTTGGTGATATTATACGACAATAAGCTAAACCATCTCCATAATGAACGATTCAATCGGTTACTACAATTGTGTATCAAGTTTAATATTAAAGTAAAACCTATTCTGGCGATTTCTCCCCATTCCAAGCTTTCCACATGGTCCCATTCTTTCACTAAATTACACATATTTAATCAAGTGGAATTTCGTCGGATAGTTTATTTCGATAGTGACTCTATGTTTGTTAACAACAACAATATCGACGAGTTGTTTAAGTTACCTTCATCGTTAGATTATGCCATGCCACAAGCGTATTGGTTAAACAATATTGTGGAAAGCAAGTCACAATTCACTTCGTATCACAAGCAAAAGATCTCAATTCCAACAGAAGAGCAATATAACACCTATGCCACCAAGATCGTTAGCAAAATTGCTTCTGCTCAATTTGGCGATTGGTTCCAATTGCTTCCGAAATTAATAAACGATAACCATAAATACGAGAACAATGATGACTTCTTTGGCAGTCATATAATGATAATTAAACCAGATGCCAAGGTATTTAAGGAATTATATCAGTATGTGTTCAATCCTTGGCATTGGTTTATTACCAATCGATCTAAATTAAGATCATCGCAAGACTACGATATGGAAATTATCAATAAATACATGAATGATAAATTGCGAAAAAAAGGAGACAAGATTCAAATGGGGATCTTGCCTCACAAAGTGTACGGGGTATTAACAGGGGAATTTAGAGAACAATACCATAAACGGTTTACAGTAGAGCCACAATTCTTGCCCTTTATTAATAAACGGGATGCTTCAGACTGGGATGGGGAGAAGATATTGAAAAACATCAAATTGATTCATTTTTCAGATGCGCCAATTCCCAAGCCATGGGAATATCAAGATAATTATGCTTACTATAACAATCTTAAGATCTATTGCAACAAAAAACTAGATGCTGCGAAATATAATGATGAGTTTCCTAGTCAATATAAGCCAAGATTGACAAGCGATTGTTCTAGTGTTGACATATGGAACTCTTTCATGGTGAAGTTTCAAGATAACCGGAAAGATTACTGGGTAGTCTAAAATAAAAGGCAGTAATTAATGCAACACACTGAGTCGAAAGGATGATGCCATTGTTGGATATGATACCATTAACTAGGCAAACCCCAAACTTCCTTTCCTTGCAGAAATAATCTTCTACTTATTTAGTATGTACAAGTTACTTCCAGGAGCTAAAATGAGCTGCAAAGTGGTAAATAGAAACCACAGAAATATCTGCATCGACATACAAACTACGTATCACCTTTTATAGCAATATATCATCCATTGACAAGCATCTACTTCTACTCATCACTACAATATATCGCTGCACAAGTAGCTGATTACAACTAGCACCAAAGGTATTTTTGTAACGCTTGACACAGAATGACTACAGCACCAGTGACAACAGAGTTCTTTGACCAAGTTCAACACCTTATAAAATTTATAGTAGTAAACATCCTCATACATCTTCTTATCACCAATATCCCGTTATTCTACGTCGAGGGTCGCAGTAAATAAATATTTTCCGTTGTACACTGGAACCAGGCGTAGAAAAACTTAGCCACAATGCGAATTTTCTTTTTACCATTGTTTGTGTTGTAGTGTTTTTTTTTCAAATTTTTATTGATCCGCTGTAAATATCGGTTGCATTACCACGGCAGAAAGAAATACCTTCCGTTTCCATCGCTTGATACCTTCGCTTGTATTCGTTACACCAGACTAACCTTTGTTCTTTTGTTTACTGTTTTACTGTCATAGTTGTTTCATTAAGTGTGATTGTTTTACAGAAGCTGAGTCGCAGCTTTATATTATTGATTATTTGTTGTTACGGGTTAACATAAGTGCATTGTTGTGTTATACATCGTTTCCGCCATGAATTTTGTTAGAGCTGATTTGCCCTCGATTACCAGTGCAACCACAAGTTCTGCTTTGGCATTACCATCGTTGGCCACTACTAGTTCCACTAGTTCCACGGGAGTAACCTATACTACCCCTTCCGTTACGGTTCCTCCAAATAGTAATAATCCATACCTCATAAAAGAAAGTAACCCAAGTGGTACAGTTTTCATAGCCGTAGGGTCCATTGTTGGTGCTATCTTGCTAGGATTCTTCCTTTATCACTTCATCATTTCTGCCACTGCTTCAAGATTAGCTAAGAAATCCATAGCTAACGAGAGACAGATGTATGAAAAATACCAAAGCAATAACAACAGTGCCTATGGTTTTGGTGTTACTCCTCAGTCAACCACCACCAATGATATGTATTCGATTGCCAAATTGCCATTATTAGGTAAGACTGGATTAGGTGGAGGACTTTCTCAACCTGGATTTGGCGGGTCTACTGCCACAGGTGATACTTCCACTATTTACCAATCGGACGTTGGTAATGCTACGTCAAAACATGATTTGACCAAAATGTTTATCTCTCCTACCGCCGAGGTTATGCAACACAAGAGATCAAAATCGGGCCAACTTGCCAATGCCGCCTCAAGTTTATCTATTTTAGGTGCTTCCACTTCTAATGTGCAATTACCTGCAAGTAATAGACATTCCCAATTGATTCCAAATCTCTATATCAATAACGACGGTACCAACTCTGAGTTTAGTTTGGCCCCATCCAATGTCACTTCCCCTAACACTTCTCAGACCAACCAACCAAGAACCCCCAGAAAAACCATTCCAAGTATGTACTTGGAAGATTTAATGGATGGAAAGGAATCAAGCAACAGTAGTATTAACCAATGATATTAAACTCCTTTGCAATCTCACAACAAAACTTCCATCGCGTGGAAATCATCTATCTGCTTCCAGCGCTTCCTCTGCCCTGTCAGAGTACAGGCCAACTTTATTATACCGTGGCACAGAGTACAATGTGCTTTTTTTATTTCCAAATGCTTCATTAGATCATTTTCATAGAACAATACTCGAAACATGAGTATCATTAAACTCATTATATATGTTTGCTAGAATCCACACAGCACTTCAACAAATATCGTAGCCCTACTTTATTAAACAGTGTTATATGCTTTATAATTTTACTGTCTCTGCTTAAGTTTGTAGTACCACCGTTCTATGGTACTTTGGTTGTGTATAAGTTCTGAGGCATACTTATGCCAATGGCTGCAAATTTAAGATAACACTCAATGGGAAGAGATCCAAAGACAGAACCTGTAATAACTCCGAATACCATCATAATAGCATGGTATATGGTGCCAGCTTCAAACCGAAGATTAGAAAACTTGTTCTGTTGATTCCTTAGAGAGATTTTGCAGCCAGCGAAGAGTGGAAAGTATCCAGTTTGTAAAATATTCAGATATCTAGACTTTAGTAATGAGAGAGCTTACATTCCGTGTTTCAGGAACTTCACCTTTTGTCACTGGTAATTACAACAATTCGATGGTGATGGCGATGTTGTTGGTGATGTCAAGTTTCTACTAAATCTACAGAAACTCTTACAATCTCAGGAAATGGTACAATAGCATTAGATATGGTGAAATCAAGCTGAAATATCAGATCAAAACAGACGACAAAACACCATACAAGTGCCGAGTTTACTATTTCGTATATATCCATTGTCCTTGAAATAGTATGATTTGAGTAAATGACAATATTACACCAAACATAGCTACATCCAATTGAAAATGAACCCATTACCTCCATTCTACAACTACCACTTAATCGTCAGTAACACAAAAAGCATACTTAACCAGAAGATCTACGGTTCGTCCCAAGTGTTATAATGCAACAGCACTCAACAACAAGCAAAGTACTTAAGCCAGAGATATTTCTTCAACACTAACACAGATATTGCTTTAATATTGGGATATGGTACTCACATCAAACACTGGCCAACAGTGTTGTACTACTTCTATTGTACCTTTCCAGGGTTCTGTATTGCACTGACACACAATACAACACAAGTAACTACGAAACTACGAAACTTCACCTCGAAGACAGAACGTATAGTAACTGAGGACAATATCAGTACTCTATGCCACTAGTAACTACAAAATTGGCACCAAAGAACAAAATCCAAACATAAAATCATCCCTTCATCTCGGGAAGACATCACCAAGTTACCTGGTGGAGTACTACTCTCAAAGATCACTAGAAATCGCATGAAACTCCACCAAATCAAACATACTACAATAACCATATCCAGTTTCCTAAAACCAACATGAAATTATCGTTTGACTGCTTCAAATTGCTCATTTGGTGACACTAGTTCGAAAAGCTTAGTTGAGGTGAATTTTTCAAGGCTCCAATCTGCGAGAACAACACCACTTTACAAAATTTGTTGTAAGCGACTTTTTGTTAGTTATTTGTCAACAGTTCATTTAATCAACAATGCCAGTGTGTGGGAGTGCCCCAAAGACTAGTATGTATCATTTTGAGTAGATTTTGGTTGGTTTACGTTGATTTATTGCGCCTTGTTAGTAATTTTCGACTATGATCCGATGATCATACATAGATAAGATCATTGATTTTTGCTGAACTGTGGTTATTAAGGCAACAATATTGATAGAGGCGTCAGTGTAAGATAGTAGCCAGCATACGGATAAGTATATGGATATTAGTTGATATTTGTTGTTTATTTTTGAGCCTATTGGTTTGACATCTGTAGCGATTCATTAGTACAACAACAACAAATACCCTGGTTTGATCACAGTGGATGCCCAGTTGAGACGAACCACTGCGGTCAATATAATTCCCAGAACTAAGTTATCACCATAGAAAGGCTAGTAGCACGTCAGTTTATCTATTGCTGATTCACTTTGAGTGAAGGAAATGGCAACCAGGACAGACATAGAGACCAGAATTAAAAGCTTTTGTTTGAGTATAGCAAACTACAACCCTTTGTTTCAAGAAATGACTACCATTTAATTTAGGCAACACTTCATTTAACAAGAACTAAGTGTGCTAAAAACGATCGCAGCAAGAGTTGTATCAAACTCACGTTTATAATTATTACTAACATTTTAGTACAACGTAAGATAGTAATATTGGGAGATGGTGCTTGTGGTAAAACATCTTTGTTAAATGTTTTCACAAGAGGTTATTTCCCTCAAGTTTACGAACCAACTGTTTTTGAAAACTACGTTCACGATATATTTATTGATGGTAAATCCGTGCAATTATCCTTATGGGATACCGCTGGACAAGAAGAATTTGACAGGTTAAGATCATTATCATACTCCGATACTCATTGTATAATGTTGTGTTTTTCGATAGATTCACCTGATTCGTTAGAAAATGTTCAAAGCAAGTGGGTTGGAGAAATTGCTGATCATTGCGAAGGGGTCAAATTAGTACTTGTAGCATTGAAATGTGATTTAAGATCAAATGAAGATACTGACATAGAAGCTCATCCCCATGAAGATGACTCGTTTAATCCATATTCAGGATCAAATGCACACGGCCATCAAAATAATAATAAACGATTGATAAGTTATGATGAAGGGTTAGCCGTTGCGAAAAAAGTTGGTGCGCTAAGATACTTGGAATGTTCAGCTAAGAAGAACCGTGGTGTAAATGAAGCTTTCAGTGAAGCAGCAAGATGTGCATTGAATGCAAAACCAATGGGTTCCAATGAACAAGAACCAGAAAAGAAGGGATGTGTAATTATGTGAAGTTGTTTAGTAGAATATTATATACATATAGGTATATTTGTACCGTGGGGCACCTTGTATTCACCTTCTATTCGCCAAACGGCAAACAAACGGCAAACACAACTATACTACTGTGCGATAAAGTTATGCTTGATTCGTATATACATTTATTTACAGGAAACTATTTCTTAAAAGGATTCTGTAACGGTTCACTCCTTACATTCCAAATATCCTCACTACTGCCGTGGGCTTTATCCTCTAGTAATCTCTTTTTGTAGAACAGTTGGATCTTTTGACGCTGATTCAATTCTTTCAACGATAATTGCTCGATAGGTTTGGTTTGGTCGTACATAGTACCGTTTGTTGTTGCAAACCAAAACTTTTCTCGTTGACGTTTGCACAGGTCATAAGATCCGTAACGGTAATAGTTTTTCACTTGGCCCCCAAGAGCAAAACAACTCAATAGTTCGTCTAAAGCAGTGACAATCGACATTGTTCCCGGAAACTCAAACTCGGTGTCGTTAATGGCACTGGTTATTTTTTGTCTTCTTGCTTGTATCTCTTCAGGCGAATCTTGGAATAGACTCCAGATCTGCTTCAACTCCTGATCCTCAGTGTCTTCTGGTTTGCTCATGATGTATATGCAATATAGGTATGATTCCTTGGTGTTGCGTAGAAGTCTGTACAGTTTCTTTTGAAGCTTATGAGTTGTACAGAGCCTAAGTGGGTCTTGCTACTTCGTCTCTGTGCACTGGTCTTGTAGAAGGTGCGAAAAATGGAACTCCTGCAGCTACTGGTAAGTAAATAGAGAGGTTACAGTAAAGAAAGTGATGAAGTGTACGATTCAACAACAGCAACGCTTCGTTTGACGGAAGGAAAAGCAACGGTCTGTTGCCAATGAACTATTGGAATAGAAAAGTAAGAAAATATCAGTATTTTGATGGTTGAAAAAATAATGCCTCCACTCAGAGTTGAACTGAGGATCTCCTCATTACTAGTGAGGCGCCTTACCAACTTGGCCATAGAGGCGGAATTATTGGAATTCTTCTCTGGCAAAATAATATGAATAGATCAAACGTACCCATGCAGTACATATCGACCATTGCACGACTCGAAAGATTTTTCAAAATCTTTGCTTAACAAGAATCGATTTTAAGACAACCATTGGAATCGAGTACATATGTTCAACATAGGCAGTGAATTGAAGAGGAGGTTTGTCAGTGGGGTCAGTATACTCAACTCCATTCGTCAGACTTCCTACATTGGCCATTTGGGACCAAACCCTGGGGCAGTAGTTTCCTACAAGAGGTTGGGTAGAGGGCCAGCTTCTGGTAAAGGTAAGACATCTGGTAGAGGGCAAAAAGGGCAAAAAGCTAGGGGTAAAGTACCACATTGGTTAGAAGGTGGACAAACTCCTTTTTATAAGCGTTTTCCTATTATTGGATTCAAGAGACCTCATAGAAGAGTGTATCAAGAATTAAACTTGGAAAGAATCCAACAATTTTGGGCTGACGAAAGAATTCCATTACAAGCGGGAGAAACCTTGACCATTCAAATCATGAAGCAATGTGGACTTATCACTGGAAGCTTACGCGATGGAGTAAAAATCTTGGGTAATGGAAAAGATACCTATAATGTGCCATTAAACATCGAAGCTTCCAGAGCTTCCGATGCTGTCATCCAAATTATTGAGCAGTTGAACTATAAATTCACTGCTATTTACTTCACCAAGTTAGGTTTACGAGCCCATGTCAACCCTGACGAATTCTTATTGAAGAAGGGGTATGTTCCATTACAAGCAAGACCTACCCATAGAAGAGATATCGAGTACTATTCCAACCCTGATAAGAGAGGTTATTTGTTACAAGACAAATCGTTATTGTTGGACCATTTAAAGGCGGAAATTTCTATCAAGAAGTCGTCCCGTAAAACTGCTTTGGAATCGCAATTGGAAACCGCTTCTAACAAATCTTACTCTGAATATAATGAAACCAAAGTTGTATCATTTTCAGATTTGTAATCATATTTAACTTGATTTCTTCATTAATTACTTGTATATATAAATAACGATACTAAAACCTTATATAAAGCTCATCTTCGTAGAGATGGTACAGTCTATATTCCATTCAGTACGGCTATAGGCATCGAAGGCATCCTATTTTGTTCTGCTGGGCAGTAATTACCTTTTGTGAGTTTAGATATTCTCGTACTGAACCACGGCGGTTTAATCTGTTCCAATCGAACAATGAAGATAATATTTCCTGCCAATGCATGAACTCAATATCAAACATCGACAAAGATTTCCAATAATTTCTCTACGATATCTTGCAACTCATTAATAGTGATTGGGTGATTAGACTTATTAAAGGAATAATTGTGCTTTCTTAACGAGAAAATGGTCGCCTTGTACGTCATTTGATAGATCTCTTTGATGGTTAATTTATCATTAACCATATGGTTCAAATTAGTCGATAACCCTCTAATTCTTAGACCAGACAAGATGATCTTCAGCACCGCTTGATTGATTTGTTCTTGAGAGCTCAACAGCGACGTTTCGTTGACATTCTTCACCGATTCAATGAATGGGTTCGATTTCGTTTTCTTTTGAGAGATGATTCTATCAAAGATCTTAGTATCCACAACGTGTTTCGGCACAGGATTAGTCAACGAATCAATATACGAATCTATCAACGTAAGATTGTCAAAGTCAATAATGCTACATTTGACTTGTGAATGGCCATCAAAGTAAAATATCAAATATCTATCTTTGCCATGAAACAATAGTGCTAGATTTCCATTCAATTTAAGCGACAACTGCACCAACTCCAGCTTGAACCAGTCTTGTGTCACGGAATCGGTGCTGTACACCGATAATCCATACGATTTAATCAAATAAATCGGGATGGCCCGATGGTTGATATAATTGCCTATTCTACGAAACGGTGCATCGGCACAATCCCACCAACTTGCCACATTTTCTCCCCAAATTTGTACTCCAGCTACAATTTGCCCACCACTATCAAGCAGTACAACTTGCAGTACCAGTTTGCTCATACATAGATAGTTAGAGACACAGACAAGAAGTAGAAGAGAAGTTGGTCAAAGTTAGTCGCAGACGCATTCGCAGTGGCAGTCGCCGAGTTGCGAATGGCAGTAAATGGTACTAAATTAGGAGGACAAATGCAGACTTCGTAGTTGTAGCCAGAAAGGCTGTACTGGACCACGGCGCAGCCAGCCGGATGTAGAAGAGTGATTTAGTGAGGCAGTAAACACGGCGCTACCACCTGGATTCCACCTGCACGAATCCTCAGTCGATGAGTTGACGGCCAGATTTACAACATTGTCAGCTATCTGATAACGGGAAGTAGGCAGGTTTTGTTGGAGCGGCAAGTTTGAAGAGGAAGTACTATAGTCATGAGTGTTGCTACGCGAGTGTATTCGGTTGCCGGCGTGTATAGTGATGTAAATCAGAAGAAATCGCAAGACTACTGGGATTACGAGAACCATAAGATTGTTTGGGGCAATATCAAGAATTACGAGATTGTGTCGAAGATTGGGCGGGGGAAGTACTCCGAGGTGTTTCAAGGAGTTAACGTATTGAACGACGAACCATGTGTCATCAAAGTATTGAAGCCGGTCAAATTGAAGAAAATTTATCGAGAAGTGAAAATTTTACAAAACTTAACTGGGGGGCCCAATGTTATTGGGTTATTAGATATTGTTCGGGACGAACAACTGAAGATCCCTGCCTTGATCTTTGAAAAAATCAATAATGTCGATTTTAGAGTGTTGTACCCCAAATTTACTATCAATGATATTCAATATTATTTCACCCAATTATTGATTGCTTTGGATTATTCCCATTCGATGGGAATCATCCATAGAGACGTCAAACCGCAAAACATCATGATTGATCCCTTGACGAAGAAGTTACGGTTGATCGATTGGGGATTAGCCGAATTTTACCATATGGGTATGGATTATAATGTTAGAGTAGCATCAAGATATCATAAGGGCCCAGAACTTTTGATCAACTTACAGCAGTACGACTATTCCCTCGACTTATGGTCGGTAGGGTGTATGATGGCTGCCATTATCTTCAAAAAGGAACCATTCTTCCGAGGTGATTCAAATACCGATCAATTAATTCAAATCGCCAAAGTGTTGGGCACAGAAAATTTATTGAAATATATCAATAAATACGGATTGAAGTTGTCGCTGGAATATGATGGCCATTTAGGTAATTACCCTAGAAAATCATGGAAAACCTTCATCAACAAGGACAATCAACACTTGATAACCGAAGAAGTGTTGGATCTTATTGATAAGTTGTTAACATACGACCATCAATTAAGACCAACAGCAAAAGAAACCATGAACCATCCTTTCTTTAAGATATAATCTCCAGGGCTCTCCTGAGTAATCATGGCGATACTTTACCAGCTCCCATGCTCATTTTGGTACCACCAAGTTTCAAGTTGTTTTTAATTCTACCTAAGGTTTATGTCTATATTGGCTTGTTTGTGCATTTGTATTTTATCTTAATAGTGTCAATAGGGAAATAGTGTCATGGTGTTATAATATCAACCATTTTGATTTACAAACTATTACCTTGTTGTTTTTTAGGTATCAATAATAAATTATTAGTATTACATTGTGTAACTATAAACATACTACAAGTAAACCCCAAACCGAGAATCCTTAACCCTAGACCCAATTATATCCCAAGCATCTTCATGTGGAAAATCCACTTTCAATTCTTTTTACCAACCCTTGCAAATCATACAATTTATCGCCATTGAGGTGATGCGACTGATGATGGCCCCCGTCAAATGGAGACTCATCATCACTTGTATTAGAGGTAAAGCTATTCTCTAATTCAAAATCAGAATCTTCTTGCAATGAGAAATTTGACGTTGGAATCATCTTTATGAACTCTTCCATTATCGATTGTTTCATTTGTAAAGAAGTTAATAATTTCACCACTTCATTGTAACTCATGTCGCCATTGTTCTTTGCAACTACCAATTTAAACTGTGCAAGCGAGTTTTCCTTCAAATTAAACTTCCTTGGCTTGTTGTTACTTTTTTTTTGAACAAATTGTTGTGCACTTTCAGGTTGATTGCTGCGTTTGAACAATCTATGATAAACATCAAGCTTGCTGTAAATAACGTACAAATTATCAAACTCATTCAAACATTGTATGAGTAATTTGGTTGCTTCATCATCCTTAGTTTCACCAGTTGCAGCTTCCAAAATTTCCAATATACGGCTCAACTCTATGGAGCGTATATTATCCAACATTGGCGTAATATATGCTGCAATTTCCAGCTCCAATTCTTGTAAACTACCCGTCTTATCCATGATACTACCGAGGGATAACGATTTGGTTGAAGGAATGAATTGTAAATTGATTTGTTGCAAATTTCCATCTATTTCTTCAACGTAGTGTGACAAATCCTCGAATTGCAATGTTAATTTCAGTTTTTCTGTTGTTGCATAGTTATCGAAAATTGCAAACAACAGTAACATCTCTTTTAATTGCTGAATAATTGGAACTACATTTTGTGCAAATTGAAACAAGGATTCACAAGTCAAATCACTTGCTAAAACCTTTAATTTGTATGTTGGATCGTTGATACTTAGTAAATTAGTCAACTCAAAAATAGTGGAGTTTACCTTATTGACGAATGTAGCAGCTTCGCTTTCATATTTATTCTTCAACTTATTGGTACAGACTAATAATTCAGCAAAATCATTTAGTTTGCCCATACGAGGACTTTCGCGAGGAATATCTTCCAATGCTATTCCCAGTTCAGATTCCAATGGGGAGGAAGTTGCCAAAGGCAAGTCAATTGAATTGAGAGATAAGCACGATAAATTGATTGTGGGCGGGTCTGATTTCCCGCTTGGCAAGCAAGTATCGATTTCCTCAAGCACGGGAGAGTTGTGCTGAGAAGACACTAGTTCTTTGTCGTGATTGGTATCTATATTTACTACTTGTACAATTCTTGGAGTCTCAGTAATAAGCGAGTGTAAATCTAACCTTGTCGAGTAGGCAATTATGGGAGATGTAGGTTGAGATACTGGCAGTTGGAATTGTTCCAGTTGTTCAATTTGTGGTGTGTTTAATGCATCCTCCATTTCAAAGAACTTGAATAATTCGACAATAAAAGGAACAATACATTTTTCATCCGGTAATAATAGTTTAAAATCATCAATATCAATTAAATGGGGGATATTAAGTATTTCTTCTGAAAAGGCAATAATTTCCACCATTGAATTGCCAGGTATTTCCAAATGATAGTGATGGAATATGGACTGTAATATTTCCGTGGGGTCGGACACTTGTAGAGACCAATCTTTTGAGAAGTTGCTTATTGCTAAATTTTTGGCTTTAATAATGTCATTAATCCAATTCTTCAAGAGGGTTTTAATTTCAAAGAAACTTGTGGAGATATTCATGGAAGAATTGGTTGAAAATAAGAAAAGGGACCAAACAAGACCCAAGATAAGTTTATAGTCTCCCTGGTAGATATTATCAGCCGAAATCGATTCGATGTTAATATTCAATATCAACAGGCAAAATTTAAGATAATCCATTAAATTTTCAATTTTTTGAAGATGAAACTTTGGATTCTTGTACATTGGTTTCAAATAATAGAATTTGGTGTTTTCAATTAACGATTGATAAATGATTCTGTTGGTGATTTGAATTAGCACCAAACCATCTTGTAAATCGCTTTCCAAATTGGATATGTGACTGGGACAATTTATTAGGGGCAATTCCTCCTTTCCCTCGCTATTAGCCAATTTGGTGTTGATCCATCTGATCATAGATTTTTGCTGTGATTGAACCCAATCGGGTACTTGGACACTCATGGCTTGCCAAGGGGTTTATTAGACAGCAGTAGATGTGAAGCAATGCAACAGATGTGAAACAGTGCTGCGGAATGGTAGAACACAGGTAAAACACAGGTAAAACACAAGTCTCACCAAATGACTATCAATAATCTCAACACACGGTCAAATGTATCCAACTCAAGTATCAACAAGTATCAATACACTCAAACCAACAAAACTTGACTATCAAATATCAAGTATATAATATCTTCACCTCAATCACCAACTCTTTCCAAGTCGATAATGTGGATGAGCAAATGCAAACGGTTAAACAACAACAAATGTACAATGAAATGCCAAATTCACCACGAACAACACCAACTAGCAACCTTTATATACCAAATGATAGACGAAACCCCATATTCACTTAAGCGCCTCACATCGCACATTTATAGACACTATTTATCTGCAACTGGAATTCGCGATTATTTTTCAGGCGTAAATGGAATTTGTCCGAAGCAAGCCAAAGAAGACCCTGTACATTTGTTCACCTCCTTGGAGGGTTTTGTTTACATTATGGTGTTTTGGGAAATGATAATAAGGTTTGGTTAATGGGACGTTATGTAATCTGTAGGGTCATATGTCTTTAGTGGTTCGTATTTGACTGGTTGTACATACTGTATGGGATATGTATGCGATGTGTATGGGATGTGTTTGGGATGGTATAATGTAGGTGGTGTCTTTGTAGAAAGACAAGTTTTGGTGAATATTGGAAGAGCCGGGCGATGGAGATTGGGTGGTGGTAACAGTGGTGTTGTGGCATCGGGAGTTTGGATTGGACTTGTGCGCGGAGTGGGATTACGGTTTTGTATTGGATTCTTGACTGTTGTATTCAGTTGTGGCAGTAACGTTCTGTGTGGTGAGATATCTTACATGATGTAGTTAACTTCAATGCTAATGCTAAGTAGATAAGTAATGCAATACTCGCGGAGAGCATATGTAGTTGTACCTGGTGCATTAAAACCAATATTATAGACTTTTAGCCGATTGGAAGTATTGACTTGCAACTTCAGTCCATTGCCTGTAAAAGGGATACTTGGATATGTTCACGAAATGGAAAAGAGCTGACCCGAAAACACACATTAGTACCGTCCATATCAGTGCTTGCATAGTCACCTAATTGCTTGCATGGTCATCTGGTTGGTTTGCATTTCTAAAATATAGCTTTCCTTGTCTTGCCTTGGAATCAGAGGAGTTTGATTTGTAATGGAAATAGTATTTCATTGCCGTAATTCAATTTGAATTGTATCTCCTTTCAGTCAGCACATTTAGCATTGAAAGAGTTGAAAAGTCGAAAAATACCTTTATCTAAAGATTTCTAAAACACAAGTTATCATTTTGTCAAATCATTTTTCATCAGAGTAGATAATTACCGTCAACCTTTGTAGCTGAATATACCACGTCAAAACCACGTTGACCATAAATTCACCACTAGCAAGTTTAGCATTCGAGCTCAAGAGTATCTTTGAATGGTTGCAAAAACCAATGGTTTGTATGCAAAGCTTGATGAGGTTGACGGTTGACGGATCGACTGAAGAAATGAGAATGACTTGTGAATGATTGCAAGGCATACTGCTTGATAATGAGTGAATTTTTGACTTCTAATGCCCGTCCAGCAACTGATGCGTTGTTGACTATTAGAATTATCAAGTCATTCCCATACAGAAATGTCAAGAATCATATTATTCATTCAATAGATTTGAAAAATACCACTCCCAATGAGTTATTGGCTCAAATACACGATATTATCAACACCTCTGGGGGATTACGTCCTTACAGGAATGTAGTTTATGATTCTATAAAAGTATATACTGTTGCCCACGGCTCGAAATCTATGAATCTTGTTATTAATTTCGAAGACGACGAAACTAAAGTACTTACGAGCAACGAGTTTGCCAATAGATCGTTGTGGGATTTAGGCGTTCAAAACGAAACCGAATTAAGTGTTTTCAAATGGGAAGATTATATTGACTATAAGAAAAACCCAGAAGAAAAGTGGTAATTCATATGGTATGCATCTATAAATTGTACATTAAGTAATTAATATATAAAGTTGACAAAATAACTAAAGTAGATACCAATTCTACCACGAGGAGACGTAGCAAATCTAAGATATTTAATATGAAAACAACTTTCGTTGCCTGATACAGCCCAGGTTGAAGTAGCTCAACTATAGACCGATGCTGGATGTTTGGATAGCCTTGTATGTTCAAGTTGTTTACCGCTGAAATAACTTCGATCTAGAGCGATTTAAATCTAAATACCTCCAGTTTTAGAAGTGTATTTGACAGCACGTCAATCTATCATGGGATGTGGCGTCCTTAAGCTATTAGGTAACACTATACTCTGACCAGTTTGACGAGATAGCGTCACAATGATGGGAGAATCTATAGTAAGCGAGAAGCAACGGTGCCACTGTGGGTATAAATTATGAATAGTTAGTTATCACCATATTAGAATACTCCATTAAAATTTTGAATTTGAAATGAATCAAAGAGGAATTTCCATCTCCTTCGTAAGGTAATATAACCACCCCAAAACAGAAAAAATAACATTGAAACAGATAGTATGATAATCAAAAAGGCAACTAGAAGTCTTAGGGAGGCATAAACAAGATCTAAACCGAAAAGAACTATCACAAAGCCGATATTTACCGAAGCTTGCAAATCAATGAGATTATCTATATTTGAAGTGAACACTGGCTGATAATTCTCTGGGTTGAGTATTAAATAAACTGGATAATGCTCTATAAAATTAACCACGAGATCTTGATAGATATTGTTACAAATAATGCAGCAGATCGACCATAGATCCATATTAGAATCACATACACGAGTAATCAATATTGACAATATTGAAATCAGTTGTAACCCAAATGAGTAGGAAATAGACATTGTGCAGAATACGACTTCCTTTGAAAATTCAGCTCTGTAGAACAATGGAAACAGTTGAAGCAAGTGGTAGACCACGTATGCACGTATCCATAATAGAAGAGATTAATATCAACTTGAGATTCTATTTCGGCTAGTACTTCTTGTATATTTTGTTTAACTAGAAGAGTGATTCTTTTGTTGCAAAAAAAGTTGACAAAACAGAACATTCTCTTTTTAGCCCAATCTAGAGTTATATGAAAACCCCCCATCATAAGATACAACTACAGAACAATAGAGCAATATTACTCAATCGCCTCAATTCATAACTGGGCTAATTGCCAATATTGAAGCATGAATTTCCAATATACCAAATAAGTTTCAACAAAGCCGTTTTGATTAATTAGGCTATTGAACCAATCTCGAGAATTTTATTGAATAGCAATCATTCTACTCTCTGATTAATTACCAGCAAGATACTTCCTTCGTTCACTAAAGTCGGAGATATCGCCCGTCCAGCGACAAAGACATTATGGCTTAAATTACCGATTTCAATTAAAACTTAGAAGAAATCAATAGTAATAGATCCCACAAACATAGTGCAATGGTCAAATAGATAGAAAATAGTTGGTAACAATAACAAAATCAACAAAAACTAACTAAAGTTCCCACATTGCCCTTACCAATCAAATTATTCCAATCATTTATACAAAATAAGATTTGGCCTGGCTAGCTCAATGGCTAGAGCGTTTGACTTTTAAGAGTCACTTATAGCGCACTTAAAAGGTATCAAAAGGCTGCGGGTTCGACCCCCGCGTCGGGCTATTCTTTTTTCATAAAATTTTTCAACTATCTTCAACAAACATCTGATGAACGATTACGTAATTTTTTTGATACTCAAAGAATTAACCAATAAAATTGTCGACTTTACCATGATGAAGTTTTAATTTTCAAATAATCTGCAGGAGACACCAACCATTAGGATTGTAAGTTTTGAATGGAAAAACTTGTATAGCGTTAACTAAAAGTTGATTAATTGAGAAAATTTGTTACTTTATCCCTAATTGATCGGGTATTAAGAATTAATCGTTTTAATATAGTTTGAACTTTACTTTTTGATACAAGATGTTTTCTAGAGCCATTGCTTCTAAAGTAATTGCTGGTACTATTGCTAGTGCTGGTGTAGGATCGAGTTATTTATTGTACAAGGATTCTATGACGGCTTCTGCTATGACTGCTGCTGAGCATGGATTGCATCCTCCAGCATTTGGATGGTCTCATAACGGTATGTTTGAAACTTTTGATCATGCTTCCATTAGAAGAGGGTTTCAAGTTTATAAAGAAGTTTGTGCTGCTTGTCATTCTTTAGATAGAATTGCTTGGAGAAACTTGGTTGCTGTTTCCCATACTACTACCGAAGCCAAGGCTATGTGCGAAGAATTAGAATACGACGACGAACCTGATGATGAAGGTAATCCAAGAAAGAGACCAGGTAAATTAGCTGATTACATTCCTGCTCCTTATGAGAACGAACAAGCAGCTAGAGCTGCCAACCAAGGGGCTTTACCTCCTGATTTATCTTTGATTGTCAAAGCCAGACACGGTGGTTGTGATTATATCTTTTCATTGTTAACTGGTTATCCTGATGATCCTCCTGCCGGGGTTGTATTACCTCCAGGTTCCAACTATAATCCTTACTTCCCAGGTGGTTCTATTGCTATGGGTAGAGTGTTATTCGATGATTTAGTTGAATACGAAGATGGTACTCCAGCCACTACTTCTCAAATGGCTAAAGATGTCTCCGTTTTCTTAAATTGGGCTGCTGAACCGGAACATGACGAAAGAAAGAAATGGGGTTTGAAAGCTATCATTGTTGTCTCTTCATTATATCTTTTATCCGTCTGGGTTAAAAGATTCAAATGGCAACCAATCAAAAATAGAAAAATTAGATTCGACCCTCCAAAAAAGAATTAGAAGATTTAAAAACCTCCGGTTTTTAAATGATCATTATTTATAAATATTCTCAAAATGATGGTTTTGCATTAAAGAATTAAATTTCATTAATAGTAGATATTGTTCTTCATTTATATACTTAATATAGTATGTTATAATAAAATTATTATGATTAGTTAACATTTGACGTGATGCGTATAGAGGTTATATCATTGTTGTCAAACAATTTGAGCCACTAGCTACATCTGCTTGATGCTTTTGGTGACTTCAACTTTGATTTTGGAGCATCCAGCTCAGTGAAGCATTCGAGATACGGTTATAATGTAGAATCATAAATTATTCAATAATAAGAAGTATAACTATACCTTTAATAGCATATGCCAGATATGCGAAAAGATTACAGTTCTGTCTAGCTAAAGAGAAACTGCGTTGTCTCTCGCTCCAAGGTAGTCCCGGTAGTTAGTGATCGTGTGATAAAAACGTAATAAAAAACAGAGGTTACATAGGAAATAGGAACTTTCCATTTCTATACCATTTCTACAATTTCCACTACTTTGTCCCATTTGATAAGTACTACAATAACACTACTTCAACTACATTATACATAGAGTGTACGTGTAGAACCACCCCAAGATTAGCACCAAAATAACGACTAGTGCCAAACACAATTGCAGGCTAACAATTCGCCCGACACCCACTCAGTTATCCACACACTTATAGTTGTACAAGTACAACCACAGGAATGGCAAGAGAAGGCTCGTTTACGTAAAAACAGCTACTCCCTTCATCCTATTGACACCACCATTTCATGAAAAGCAGCAATCAACGATTTGAAGCTCAGTCCCATGAACCATTTAATTCAACCTATGATGAACCTTCTGTCACTTACCACAGAAAGAGCTCCTATATACATTTGTTCCCTCCATTTGGTCCCTCCATTTGGTCCAGCTTGTCCCTCATTTCTCAGGGAAGGAATTCTTGCATATTCGCCGAGTGCCATCGGCGAAGTTTTCGGGCACGGCGGTTTTTCAGCGAAAAGTTTTCCTGTTTAGTATAAGTTTTGGCTACTTCTCCTTTTAAGAAATAGTTTAGATAATTTGATATTCTTAGCGTCAAGTTACTAAAGGAAGGTTGCGAATAGCTTAGTTTTATAATAAGAAATTTATCTAGACACTTTGTTGGTAAATTTGTTTAAAGCTGTTGTGTTCTTTGTTTACTATGGGGAAAGATCAAACTTTGGTTAATGCCACCACTAACTCCTCCGTCACTTCGGTGACGAGTGGAGACAAGCTACTTGCTAAACCTGTCGATGGTTCAAGTTCTACTCAGAGTGACGACTTGTCTCAAACGTCACATCTACAATCAGAAATGAGTCAATCTGGCACTAGACCATCCAAACTCGTGATAATCTTAGCGTTGTCAGCTTCTATTTCGGGGTTTATGTTTGGTTATGATACAGGGTATATTTCGTCTGCTTTGGTGCAAATTGGTACTGATTTGTCTAACAAAATATTGACAAATGGTGAAAAAGAATTAATTACTTCTGCCACGTCCCTCGGTGCTTTACTAGGAGCCATATTGGGAGGGTTATTGGCAAATATTGTCGGGAGAAGAAAGGTGTTATTAGGGTCTAATGTTATTTTTGTCGTGGGTACTATCATCCAATTAGTTGCCAGACACGTCTGGACCATGATTGCTGGAAGATTCGTTCTTGGGTGGGGTGTTGGATGTGCGTCGTTGATTGCGCCATTAATGCTTTCTGAATTAGCTCCAGCTAAGTACAGAGGTAGATTAATCGTGGTAAATGGTTTATTAATTACTGGTGGTCAATTAATTGCTTACTTCATCAACTGGGGTTTAACTCGGGTGAAACATGGATGGAGAGTTTCGGTTGGGTTGTGTATGGTTCCAGCAGTTGTTCAATTCGTGTTATTTTTCTTCTTACCAGATACTCCAAGATTTTACGTTATGAATGGCGATTTAGATAAAGCCAAAGAAGTTCTCAGAAAAATCCACAATAATCCATCGTCAACCTATATCGATTCGATAGTTGACGATATGGTTCAATCCAACTCTCAAGTTCCAGGCAGTACTCCTATAAGAAAAATCGTTAATTCGATAAAAATGATTCATACCATTCCTTCCAACTTAAGAGCATTGATCTTGGCTTGTGGATTGCAAGGGATTCAACAATTCACTGGGTTTAATTCGTTAATGTACTTTTCTGCTACGATTTTCGAAGTGTTGGGATTTAATAATCCCACTGCAGTTTCCATTATTATTGCTGCCACCAATTTCGTGTTTACGTGTGTGGCAATGAGTATTATTGATAAAGTTGGTAGAAGAAGAATCCTATTGATCTGTACTCCATGTATGGGGATTTCTATGGTTGTTTGTGCTATTGCCTTCCATTTCGTGGGAATCAAATTCACCGGGAAAGACGTGAATATTGAAGCCACCAGTATCAATGGATGGGGTATTGTTATCATTATCTCTATGGTAGCGTTTGTCGCATCTTACGCCAGTGGTATTGGTACCGTGGCTTGGACTGGGGTAGAATTGTTCTCCGATGTTAATGTAAGAAGTACTGGTGCCATGTACGCCGCTGGAACCAATTGGGCCGGGTCATTAACCATTGCCTCCACTTTCCTTACCATGTTAGAAAAAATTACTCCTACAGGTACCTTTTCCTTTTTCGCTGGGTTATGTTTTGTATCATTTTTATTTGTCTATTTCCTTTTGCCAGAAGTGGTGGGATTAGAGTTAGAGGAAACAAGTACCATCTTAACCGATGGATTCAATGTTAAGATGGCAAAACAAATTTCTCAACAAAGAAGAGCCAATTCTAAATACATTATTAACAATACTCGTGAATCAGATACCCGAGTATGATACCACACTATAATTCATCTCGAAAAATAGGTTAGCTTGCTAACTACTACATTACTTGCATTTACTTTCAATTCTAGAATCTTTTTTATTATATTTGTAAACCTTGTTGTTCTGCCAAGCAGAAAGCGTGTATAACAGCTTGCATAGCTTATTACACTTCCACTACCATTCTGAAACAGAGTAGTAACATTGTTCCTCAATGAGCATAAGAGCATTTTCTTACATAGTGGGCCATTGGAACGATTTCGTACTGCACATACAGCGAGAGCCAACCTCGCTAGCATCTAGCCACCGCTACCACCATTCCTCACTAGCTGGCCTGGAGAAGAGTCGTGTTTTCTGGCAATAATGTGACTTCAACTCATTACGTATTCTAGAAAGTTTCAAAATACACCTACACATCTTGTTTCAAGTTTGTTACCTCGATCCTTAGCAAATGTCTGAGGGGAAGTTTGAGCTAAGGAAGCGGGTGATTCAATCACGGTTTCGTGATATGAGTAAGCTTGATGATTATAGAATAATACAGAAGTTGGGGCAAGGGACGTTTGGTGTAGTTCAAAAGGCAACCAACAAGAAGAGCGGCGACTTGGTTGCTTTGAAACAGTTATTGAACCATTCTGCCAAGGAGGGGTTCCCTATCACTGCCATGAGAGAAATTATTATTTTGAAACAATTGAATCATGAAAATATTTTGAAGATTGTTGATATGATACATCAACTGCCCAATGTGTCGAATCCTTCCGATTTAGTGACGCAAAGAGGATGCTTCTATACTGTGAGTCCGTACATGGCTTCTGACTTGGTGGGACTTTTGGAAAACCCCAACATATCCATTAAGTTACCTCACATAAAATGCTTTTTATTTCAATTATTACATGGAATAAATTATATCCACGAAAAGATGTTTTTGCATAGAGATATTAAAGCAGCAAATATCTTGATTGATCATCAGGGAATATTGAAAATTGCAGATTTCGGTCTCGCCAGGTCTTATCATGGTACACCTCCGAAATTGGCCGGTGGCCCTGGTGGTGGTGACAGACCATATACTGGTCTTGTAGTAACTAGATGGTACAGACCGCCAGAATTATTATTGGGTGAGAGAAAATATACTACCGCAGTAGATATGTGGGGGGTTGGATGTGTATTTGCAGAATTGTTCACGCATAAACCAATCCTAGCCGGGAAAACTGATGCTCACCAAGCCCAATTGGTGTTTTCTTTAGTTGGTACTCCTTCAGAATGGAGCCATGCCTCTTCTTTACCCAATAAATCCGACTTCAACATTGGACTAACATGCAAGCGTTCGTTGGAAACGAGATTTAAATCTCTAATTCCCAAGGATGGAATCAACCTTTTGGCAGGATTAATGGCACTTGATCCTTACAAAAGGTTGAATGCATTGGATGCCCTTAATCACGAGTTCTTTGTTAATGACCCATTACCTTTGAAGCCACATGAATTACCCAAATTTGAAGAAAGTCATGAAATAGATAAAGAAAGATTCAAAAAGCTTAAAGAAAGTTCAAGATATGAAAATAGTTATAATAGAAATGATGTGAACTCAAATACCCATGATATTTATATTCCAAAAGCAAAAGTTGACATACCCACTGGACCTAGAGGAACTCCAAGTAGAACACTTCCCAATAGAACCATGCCAAATGGATATAGAAAACCTGGCGAGTTTTCTAGAAATACTACAAACGAAAAAAATAACCAAAAAATGGAAAAGAATGAATATTCAAGTTATAGAAATAGATCACCTCGAGACCAAAACCACGCCAATAGTCAACATAGTGAGAGAAGTGACCATTCAAGCACAAGAGAAAAATCAGCAAGAGAAGAGACTATTAATGATAAGGTAGAAGTAACTAAATATTCTAGTCTTCGGAACCGTTCTCCTAAAGATGAATCAACAGTACAAAGAGAAAAGAGTAGTTATTCTAGTCTTAGGAGCCGATCTCCACCTCAAGGTGAAAAAGGTGAAAAAGGTGAAAAAGGCGAAAATGGGCAAAGTAAAGGTTCAGTTGCTAGTAATGGCAAATTACCCGAGAAACCAATTTTTACTAGCAATCCATTGGTACTGTTAATAAAGAAGGATGTTAAAACTTCTTTGAATACAAGTGGGATATTTATGAAGCAAAAGCGCAAAATGCCCGCCAAAGATAGTAGCCAAATTAAACGTGCTAAAGTAATTGGAGAAGATCTAGATAGTGAACTCAGCGATACAGGCGAAGTCCCAAATCAACAACAAGAAGATAATTTTGATAAATTCCTAGATAACGAAAGTTTCAAGAAGGAAAGCGAATTTCGAAAACTATCAAACGAAAAGATTAGATTCTTGAAAAGTAAATATCCTTGACAAATGTACATATGTGTAGGATAAATATCTAGCAGGCTAGACATATAGACTGTAAATAGAAAACAACCATAAATTAATACAGAAGATATACACTCTATGAAGTAGATCCATCTAACCGACTACACCTATGCAAAATTAGCCATTCTATGCTAACAGTAAGCTAGGATTATTTCTGGTCATATTTATTTCTATTTGATACTCATCATGTAGCCAATGTATGACTGCCTAATACCTCCATTCTATGCCTAACTGATACTTCCAATCTATGGCTTACTGATACATATAGTTCCATAACATCATATCCAGTTCATTACAAAGTCTATTTTGAGCTACCCAGTTTCACCTAACAACGACAACCATCATTCATTGTCTGCGCAAGATTTAATCTACAATTTCAGGATATCTTTCCAGTATGGCAACTCTAAAGCTTTTTTGAAATCAAATTGTCCCTTACTCGTATACATCTATCTCTACTGTAGCTCTACTGTAGCTCTGCAATTTATATTCTTTCACAGCAGTTACGATTCGATCCTTCCACAAGAATGGCACTAATACCGAGATTCGGGTATATGCGCCAAGCCACTGATCAAAAAGATAATTTTGCCTTGGTTGCAACTTTATTTAAGGTGCGTCAAATTATTCATTTAATTGTAATCACAATTATTTGTTCTTTTCAACTAGTGCCAGTTGCCATGGGAAATTTCAGCGATTATTTCTCTATTCAAGCATTCTTGATTGTTTTTCGAGAGACTCTAGAACTGGGGATCATCATTTCAGTTTTATTAGCATTCGTTCATCAAAGCTTTAAACCTACGGAAGAGAAACCCGTTAGCTACGATAGTATCAGCAGTGGCGGGGAAAATGTTGTTCAACAGGAGGAACATGGTTCAACAGAAGCATCATCTCATTTGCAAGACCGTCCCTCGAATGGTGCTACCTCTATTTCAGAGAACGACATTTCGTTGATAAAGTACTTACGATTTCAAATTTGGCTAGGAGGATTACTTGGACTTTTGCTATGTTTAATAATTGGCTCGGCATTGTTAGCGGTATTTTATACTTTGGATCAAGATTTATGGACAATCAATGAACATTATTGGGAAGGAATATTTTCCATTGTGGCTAGCATAATTATTTCCATCATGGGTATCAAGATTTTAAGGATTAATAAAATGAAAACCAAGTGGAAAATGAAATTAACTAAGATTTTGCATCAAAAGAATTCAATTCAATTAATTAAAAAAGGTGGTTTAAGTAGTTTGGGAGATAAATACGCTTTATTTATATTACCTTTCATAACTACTTTGCGTGAAGGTATGGAAGCGGTGGTTTTCATGGGAGGAATTGGAATTAACGAAAATACTGCAATAATTTCCATTGTCAATTCAACAATACTTGCCTTAGCATTGGGCACTTTGATAGGGGTATGTTTGTACAAATATAGCAACTCGCTTTCTTTGAAATTCTTTCTTATCACATCTACCTGTTTATTATATTTGATTGCTGCTGGGTTATTTTCCAAAGGGTTTTGGAATCTAGAATTGCAACAATTCATTTTAAAATGTGATGGGTTTGATGTCACTGAAACCGGGCATGGCCCAGGATCGTATGATATCAGTCACAGTGTCTGGCATGTCAATTGTTGTAATGGTGAATTACAAGACGATGGCCCATTCTGGATGCTATTCACGGCAATTTTAGGTTGGACAAATTCTGCCACCTACATCAGTGTTATTAGTTATAATGTTTATTGGATTCTTATCATAATGGCTTTTGGGAACTTGATTTTTAAGGAGAAGTATGGATATTTGCCCATGATCCCAATTAAGTTTCAAAAATCAAGAATCGCAAAACGGATTAACCTAACTGATAATGGGGCAAATGAAGATCGAACTTCAATTGATTCTCAAACGGTTTTACTTAATTAATACAAAGAAAGGTGGTAGGGTGAGAAGTACATGTTAGGACTTAGTTAGTAATATTTCTGGAAAATATTCACAATGTCTCAGTTTAATTATGGATCTATAAGCGTTATGATAATCATTACAGGTGAATTTCAAAAGGTATGATCAGAGTAAATGCATGTTTCTTCTATCTCTGAAAATAGCAGATGATTCGTGAAAATCTTCGAAATCGAGCAAAGCTAGGATTGTTTTGTGCATCTGAGTAAACGAATCGGAGGTAATTTCCAAACGATGATCTTGGGTTGGGCCGAAATATTCAATAGAAGTTAATTTCAAGGATTGTCGTAATCTTCATCAACAAACATAATGTAAGATTTAATCTAGGTATCAAAAATAGTATTAACAGAAGCACCCAAATACACTTTTAAACTATCTCTAGTTGCCGGCAATATCCTACACTTGACCAACGAATCTGAACCTATTCTCTCATAAGCTTGGAATCTATGGCAACCACCAAATGCAAAATAATAAATATTATTCTTCTCTTTAATCTTAAACACATCGATTGGAGGTAATTCTCCAGCAACAATATCTGCAAGCTCAACCGTGGAAGAAGCCATCGGCACACCATTAAGTGTGGAAAACATCAGATCAATTTTACTTTGGTCTAAAACAGGAGGAATAGGACGTCTAATTTGATTTAAGGGAACATATTCCAGCTTCAACAATGAGGTTTGTAGTGACATTCTCAAATCAATAAGGGTATATTGGCAAATATAAATTTAGCCAAAAATTAATCGTGATAATTTGATAGCTATATATACTAAATTTTTTGCAGCCAAATCGCATAATCCAAAATGGTCGAGACTTGAATTACGTAATCTCAATGAATAGAGGTGTTGAGAGAAGAACTACCTTATCTTGAAGATCCATCAATATCATTGTCTTTATATAATTTATTGGCCATTCATAAAGATCGACCTTGTCAAGTTATTATTCCTTCAATGCATTTTCATTACAATTACAAAAGAATCTAAATGTTGCTTTATATTTGCAGATTTTACAAAAGTATAAATTACAATTGTAAGCAAATATCTATGAGCTACTGCCACGTAAATGGCATATATAATTTAATTCCAAATTCTGTCATATTTCTTAGACTGCCAACTTTTGACAATAAGCATAATTCGTAAACATGCCACTTCCTCAACTATAGTACGATGGCAATATATCTGCTTTATCTTGTGGTTATTCTGATAGATCTAATTTTCTAGGTGTACTTCGATTCAATTCAACCACACCCGAATTCGTGGGAATCCCCTTAACACAAAATATCAATCAGATTTTTCCTTTTAGAGCACCTGTCTTAAAAACATACTCTAATTGTTATTGTTTCTAACCAATAGTTATACAAAAATTGTTTCTCGTTGCACCAGAATGGATTTCCTTTTTTGTGAACTTCTTAATATTTACAGTTCCATTCCAATTATATAACCAATAAGCGACTTTCTTTGCTTCATAGTAGAATGCTTGCGAGAATCCAAGACTAGACATGATCTCTTGCAATTGAGACTTATCGAAATATCTGGAATTCGCAACACAGGGCAAAGGCAATACAAAGAATAAGCAGCTAGGGGAATTATTGGAAGGTTTCTTTAAGAATTTAGTCATTCGTATTAACATATCACCTCTTTCTTTAGGAGAAGGTACGAAATTTATTACTAGAGAACAAGATATAACATTAAATCTTTCATTTGCATTAGCTGGTAATGGTCTCTTCATAAAATCTTCTTGTAAAATCAAGGGACTCTGACTATTCAAATCAATTCTAACCACTTCCGTAAACAATTTGCAAGTTGAAATCAAATTCTTTGCGCTAAGACAGCCAATTTCAAGTGCATTGATGTCATTAGTTTTTTCAGCATAATCGTCATGTTTTAGCCAATCTATGAGTCTCTTTGACGAATCGCCACCTCGATTTGAATCTTGGCCCTGGGTCGAAGCAGACTGATAAGTTTCTATACCCCCTCTCATTGCAATTTCGGCATCGATTTTGGCTAGACTATCTACTAGCGTATTATCGCTTAATTCATCCACACGATAAACTTCCTTATTGGATTTTTTCAATACGTTACAATAATTGGCATAGCTACTGCTGTATTGAGTATTGTAGTGTTGCAATTGAAGAAATACCTCCTTGTAATTGTTTAAATTGATTTCATGATCAATGTTGATTGCATTTAACCGTTGTAGAATAGAGGTTTTATTCTTCTGCAAAACGTGAAATCTTCGAATAATTTGACGAGATTGCTGTGGTTTAAGACTCTTAGGAGTATGCTTGGCACCTGTGATCGATTTGCTGCCTCGTAATAGCCCGGGTCTACTGTTAACTGCCATTTCTGCCAGAGCAATAAGTTAATGAAGCTGATGAAGCGATTTATGTACACTCCGTTTGTAGCGTTTGGCGATGAGCATCGCACTCTAGATAATTTTCAGGATTCATATGGTATGCTAATTGTTACGAAACTAGTGGGAAATGGCATCTAAGAATAAGAAAACACAAAAGAAGAAGGTCTCGAAAGAAAAGCCCAAAAAGACCCCTACTTTGAAGCAAAAAAATGCTAGAGAATCTAAGCTTGTTAAGGTAGACAACTTGCTTTGGAAGCCCGTAGAAATTCCAGATAATTTGGATGATTACGAAGGGTTTTTCGGGTTAGAAGAGTTAGACGGGGTTGATGTGAAGATTATAGACGGTAAAGCAGAATTCAGTGTCAAAAACGATGCTTTAATTAAGAAAAGCGCAAAAAAAACCAAGAAACAAAAAGCATCAAAAGCAGATAAAGAAGCAGACGAAGAAGCAGACGAAGAAGATGATGATGACGAAAATGATGAAAATGAACAAGACGATATAGATTCTGAGGAATTCACCGGATTTGATGATGCAGTGGAATTAGATGTAGAAATGCAAGATGTTTCAGCATCAAACGAACCAAAAAAACCAAAGAAAACACAAAAACCAAAGCAAAATAAAGCCAAATCTAAGGAATCAAAACCAGAAGAAGAAACCAAAGAAGAAGACTCTGAATTAGAGCCCCATTCTTTTAATAAAGTTATGGAAATGCCTTTACCAGACGATGTAAACTTACCAGATTGGGAAGATGAAGCCACGAAATTATCGTTAAACCCATATATTTTGAATGGGTTGAAATCATTAGGTTTCGAAACTCCAACTGAAATTCAAAAGAGCACTATCCCATTAGCTATTCAAGGTAAAGATATCATCGGTAAGGCTACAACTGGGTCTGGTAAAACGTTAGCCTATGGTATTCCAATTTTGGAACGTTATCTTGCGAGCTTGAATAAACCAAAATCTGACTCAATCAGAGCACCAACTGGGATTATCTTTTGTCCTACCAGAGAATTAGCTCATCAAGTGGTTGACCATTTGAATAGTCTTGCAAAATATTCTCCATTAGCACAAAATGGTATTGTGAGTATTACCGGAGGTTTATCTATCCAAAAACAAGAACGTTTGTTAGCACATGGTCCCGGTATTCTTGTTGCTACTCCTGGGCGTTGTTTGGAATTACTTCAAAAGGATCCTGATTTACTCGAAAGAGTAGCCAGTACCGATATGCTCGTACTAGACGAAGCTGATAGATTGTTGCAAGATGGTCACTTTGACGAGTTTGAAAAAATCATAGAATTAATGAGTAAGAACAGACCTAAAAATAAAGAAATAACTTGGAAATGGCAAACGTTAGTTTTCAGTGCTACGTTTTCAAAGGATTTATTTAGTAAGTTGAATAAGAACAATACCAAGAATAAAGTTTCTGGCGATACTTTGATGACTGATGATGAAATTGTCACTTTATTGAGTTCAAAATTAAAATTTAAGGATACCAAACCATTGCTAATTGATGCTAATCCAAAAGAGATTGTTGCAGGAAATGTTACTGAAGCCTTGGTAGAATGTGGTGCAACCGAGAGAGATCTTTACTTGTATTACTTTTTACTCATGTACCCTGGAACTACTTTAGTATTCGCAAATGCCATTGATTCGGTGAAGAGATTAGTACCATTTTTGAATAACTTGAAAATTCCGGCATTTTCAATCCATTCCTCCATGATACAAAGACAAAGATTAAGAGCTTTAGAAAAGTTCAGACAAGCAAGTGAAAACAACGAATGTAGTGTTTTAATTGCCACTGATGTTGCTGCAAGAGGGTTGGATATTCCAAATATTGACCATGTTGCTCACTACCATTTACCAAGATCCGCCGATGTTTATATTCATAGATCCGGTAGAACTGCTAGAGCAGGGAATGAAGGTGTTTCGGTGATGTTCTGTTCTCCACAAGAGGCTTCGGGTCCTTTAAAAAAATTGAGAAGGGTTGTTGCCAACAATAAAGCTTCTAGAGGAAGTATGCATACCGATGTTAAGTTATTACCAATTGAAATGGAAATTTTATCTAAAATTAAACGGAGGGCAACTATATCTGCTAAATTGGCTGATTCAGCAGTGTCGACAACTTCAACCAAGAAAGAGGAAACCTGGGTTTCTCAAGCAGCAATGGACCTTGGAATAGATGATTTGTCTGATGTAGATGAATTTGAAGATGACATGCTTAAGAAGCAACGAATGAGAAAGGAGAAGAAATTATTAACAAAAGAAGAACAGCAATCTTTAAGATTTGAATTGAAAGAGCTTCTTGCATCTCAAATTAGAAAGAACACCAGAAGATCTTATATCACTAGTGGAATAGATAATTTTGCTCATCAAATGGCTACAGGAGAACATCATGAAGCCGTTTTAGGTCACCAAAAGGTTAATGCTTTGCAGGATCTTAAGGGTGGGAAGTCAGCTAAGGTGAATAAACCAGGATCCAACAAGATTCAAAAACTTCAAGAAATCGCAAAAGCTAAGAAAGAAAAGAAAGATCAAAAGAAAAAAGCTAAAGATTTGAAGAAAAAAGCTAAAAATGATAATTAATAAAATAGGAAGATGAGTTAAAGATCTGAAGAACAAATTTAGAGATTTGCAGAAGAAGAATAATACTTTATAGATATAGATTTACAAGCATAAGAATTTAAAGTGTATCATTTTTGTAAGCTGTATATTTTTGCTTCCAGTCAATTTTTAGAAAAGACAAATTTATTATAAAAACCAACTAATAATATATACCAAGAATATGAAATTTAATTAAAAATATGAAGAAGGAAAGTTCATATATTAATGCATGCAAAACTTTTCTATCTAAAGGAAGGAGTCATCATCGTCAGTGTAATATTCATCATCATCAGATTCGTCTGCTAATTGTTCGAAATTAACTTTATATCTTAACATGGCTCCAATACCACCAAAACCTTGACAGAATTGAGCCCCTTCGGAGGATCTATCGGAAACAAATTCCAAGTTGGCACCAAATTGTTTATAATTTTCGGCCAACCATTCTAAGAAGGACTCTTCTTTTACAATTTCCATATCAGTACCAGATTTTTTATCTTCTTGCCATGATTTGTTTGGTAAATCAGGATTGGCATGAGCGATAACTTCTTCCCCTTCGATATCTCTCATTGTGTATCTGATAATATTCAAATTTTCGTAAACGATGACGGTTTCACAAGCACCTAAATCAAGGGCTTTAAGAGTATCTTCAATACTGTAACAGAATTTACCAGTATCTTGAGAAATTTCGTCGAAATATAAGTTTAACAATTTCTTTTCTTGCACGAATTTAACGTTAGCTAAAGTTTCAGCAGATAATTCAATGGCTTGATTGAAACCATTTTCACTACCGTAAGAAACATCAACAATCTTAATAACTTTGGCTTGCAATCTAAGATCGAATAAATCGGATTTAGATAATTCAGTTTTGAAATCTGCAGAACCAGCCAAGATTAAACCTTTAATATTTACTTTATCACTAGTAATGAAATTTTGCACCGCTACTTCGGCAACTTTTCTAACATAATTATGTCTTTTTTCTTCTCTTAAACGCGAGAAACGTAACGCAGATTGACCACCTCTACCATGCTTTTTAGGTAAATCAACACTAAATTTATGTAAAATTTCTCTGGTATTACCAGAAACGGCACCAAATAATGCACCATTACCGTCCATGACAATGAAACCAAATCTATCGTCATTTTCCAATAATTCCGATAAAGCTTCTACATGGAATTTATTATCACAAAGGTATAAAGTGGTATTAATTGGTTTGAAAGGTTCGAAATCTATATTTAATTTCTTTTCTTTCCCTTCATCAGTAAGAACTTCACCACAGTAGATGACTAAACCATTTCTTGGAACAGAATTATATAATTTCAATTTTTGTTGAGTGGAGGTGATAGCAGACAACACAGACAATCTGTTAACACGGGATTTAATATTGGAAGCAGTACCGTATTCTTCGGTTAACTGTCTTTGTTGTAAAGCAATTTGACCTTTTGGTGGAATAATCAAAGAAATCATCGACGTCCCGTTACCACGAGCAGCCTCTAACGATTTGATCAATTTCTTGATTTTCCAAATCTCAATGTTTTTCTCAGCATCAGTTTCTTGTGTCGACATCTTAATAACTTAGTTGATCTATCTATTATAAAAATAGAAATTCGTTTCAACCAAATTGCAACAAGACAGCGAAAAATTCTTCATGCTCTGCGCGCGAAATACTTTTTTGCGTCACGCGACGTTTCACGTGATGTATAGCTCCATCTCGCAGTATTGAGCCTCCAGACAAGTTGAAGCTCTGCTTGAGGTTGGAACAGACAATGTGAACTATTGAAATGAAGCACGGTTTATATAGCAATTGATGAGTATCAAATAATGTGGCAAAGCTGAGGTACAGTATGCTAGAAGTGATGGATTCAAGCAAGTGTTGTTTGGTAATTGATTCAGGTAATTGCGATGTGTGTCTTGTCTCACGCACCTTCTGTGTCAAACTAGCTGCACCATTTATTGAGGAAAGCCGAATAGGCTTCAAAATGCAATCTTCGTTGGTCAACCAATCTAGAGTTGGAAGCAAGAGGGAAAGCTATGTGTACACGACTGTCTGGACCGAAATCAACACACTACTTGATACTTGATACTTGAAACTTGAAACAAACCGTGATTTTCTCAGATATTTTTTCTGTACTTCTAAAGGACAGTCTAAGTCATTAGTACAACTCTTTCCATTACATAAAATGTTGGCTCGACAACAAAACTGTTTAAGTAATGGACATGTCGTTTCTCATCTACTCATTTGCTGATTTTCTCTTTACTCATTGAATATCATCCCATAGTAGAATACTTGATTTGGTATTGTTTGATACATTCGCAGGCAATGAAGATTACTTCACACGCTAACTTTCTGTCTCATCAAATACGATTTTAGGACAGAATCATTGATACAGTGTGCAATAACGATACCCTCTCTAGTTCACAACACATTCATAATCAACTTAACAATCGCATGCCATCTTCGTAAGTCAACTATCACCACCGTTTACGTAAGCAGGTGCGAAGGAACTTCCGGTGGCAGCGGTTATTTCAGGCGTATTTACAATGAAAGGTTTTCATGTAAAGAAACTATATCTAACTGTAGTAAAGGTGTAATACTTACGGTAAGATTCGCAACAAGAAACTAGCAAGGGTTTCATATAGTGGGATTCAGTTTAATTAGTTTATAACCTCTGCTTTCCCATGTCTACAGTGCGAGGGAATGAGTATTCCCTGACTCAGGGTCAAAGTCAACCGCAAGGAGATATCAATCATGAATTCCAGGATGATGATGCTAGATACCATTCTGATTCTGCTTCATCCGAGGACGAATCTTATGAAATACCAAAAGCTACCTCGAAAAGACCACCTAATAACGCTTTTACTCAGCAACGATTGAGAGCTTATAATCCGGTATTCACTGCCAGGACCATTATTCCCATATTAGTGGCTATTGCCGTTGTTTTTGTCCCCTTGGGAGCTGGTATGTGGTATGCATCTCATCGAGTGCAAGATATCATGATTGATTATAGTCAATGTGAACGATTGGCATCTTTAGATCACTGGTCAGAAATCCCAAGTAATTACACATTTAATTTTAATTCAAATAGTTCAAGTTGGGTCAACCCGCAATGGAAATTGGATATCGACGAGTCTCAACCTTTTGCCGATGAAAGAAATGTCTGTAGAATTCAGTTTGAAGTTCCTACGAAGTTAACTCCTCCAATTTATTTATTTTATAGATTAAAAAAGTTTCACGCAAACCATCGTCGTTTTGCTAAATCTTTCTCCGAAGATCAATTAAATGGAAAAGTGGCATCTTTGGATGATATTAAAAATACAGTGGGACAAAATTGTGAACCATTATCGGCTAATGCCGAGGGGAAGAGATATTATCCTTGTGGTTTAATTGCCAATTCGATTTTTAATGATACCTTTGCTACAACTCTTGTTGGAGTTAACGGTACTACATCAACTTATAGTTTATCGGAAAATGATACTGCTTGGTCAACTGATAAAAACAGATTTAAGAAAACTAAATATAATTACACTGAGGTTACTCCTCCACCAAATTGGTATAAAAAATATCCAAATGGTTATAATGAAACTAACATGCCTGATATTTCTAAATGGTTCCAATTTCAAAATTGGATGAGAACTTCAGCATTACCTGATTTTGTTAAATTGGCTTTGAAAAATGGTAAAGATACTCTTGAACCAGGTATCTATGAAACTAGTATCGGATTACATTGGCCAGTTTTACCGTTTAACGGTCAAAAGTTCTTGTACATTTCGCAAAGATCTGTCATGGGAGGAAAAAATATCTTTTTAGGTATTAGTTGGATGGCCGGCGGAGGTGTTTGTTTGTTGTTGGGGTTATTGTTATTGGTGGTTAACTTTATCAAGCCAAGAAAGACTGGTGATGTCAATTTATTAAGTTGGAATAAAGCACAAATTGAACAGGATGAACGCGAAGAAAGCGAGGTACACCAAGAGCAATGATTTACTGTCTAGTAACGTTTTATGTACTGTGTAATATTCTACATCTAAATATTGTCATATCACCCACATTGTTCATCTTGAAATAGTAAATAAATATGAAATTAACATAAATTGATGATTGTACCTACATTTTGAATAATATTATGAATTGCCTGAAACGTAGGAACAAACTAGATACGCACTTCCTCTTGTAATGCTATACCTCAGTCCACGCTGTGTGTAGTCTATGTATTAGTAGACAAGTAATGCATGTGCATTATTATCTATTATTTACACATAAAGCAGATATCATTATTCCCTTTCATCTACTGATTTCTTCACACCCTAATTTTATTGCCACACTATTTCATACGCCAGAAGCCTCGTCGACTTCCAAAAAGATAACATCTCTTGGACGCCTTTGAGTACATCTTTGCCAAATCTTGAACAGAATGTAAGTACGCTATTATGTTGTATTTGCTTACATGATTTATTTGCAAGACCCGCGATAGTTCATGATGCCCAACATAATTCGGATGTAGTATTTCCATCTAAATTATTGGATTATCTTAAAAAATATTAGACGGTAGCCATCATTATTGAGAATGATTGTTACCATTTCAAGCTAGATTATGGACATTAACAATCTCGACCCTCTTTTTACCCCATCGTCTAGACTCCCACAAAGCAGATGCAAACATTGCTGTGATACCCGCACTGCGAGCCAATCTGTCTAAGTTTTCATCGCAGTCGATAAGTGGTGTCTCCAGGCAATCAAGACATTCTACACATTGTAGCTTCATTAAGAATGCTGAATACTTTAATCCGTAGAAAAAGGAACCCAAGAATACAAGACGTACAGCTATGCGTAAAGTATCTGTTACAACCTTATTTCTGAAGATCTCTATGAAATAAGAATTCGAGGATAATCTACTATCTAAAGTTTTTTCGTCTATATTGCTAGCTTCGTCATTTTTAGACATTATCGCTTACAGCCACTTGGATCTTTACTGTAAGCAGTACGAGTTGTTAAATATCGAGGTCGCTAATAGTCAATTAGTTGTTAAATAGTAATTGAACTAAAGAAGAAAATATTAACGTTCTCTATATTAAGCCTCAAATTGCTATTTCGTTTACTATTTAAAGTCGAACCGGTGTAGAATTTCTTTACTAGACTTTTCGGCATTTTATTTGGACTGACACCGAGATGCAGTCTACCTCGTGCTACATCAAACCAACTCTAAAGATCTCCAGTTGAGCAATGCCAGAATGACGAATCGCACATTTCCCACCTACATTTCGAAAGGGCCAACGAAATACGAAGGATGCGTTTTCCATCATAAACTCATAGTCATCTTGTGGTAAAATGAATATTCCATTATTTAATCTCAAACTACTTGAGCAAATCTAATTAAAAAGTTGCAATAACCTACAAACTGACAGCAAGGAGCCTGAACAACCACAAGACTATCAAGAGTAATAACTTATCTATCTAGTAACGTTTATCTATATTCTGTAATTTTCTACATCTAGATACTGTGTTAGCTCAAATCAATTTTTACGAATCTTCAAATAGTTAGTTAATTGAAAAAAAAATTGATGATTGTACCCACTACTTGAATATTTGGAAACTTACACGATTTGTAATAACTATCAAGTAGAATATCTTCGAAAGGCTAGGAAGTCGCCCTGTTCCTGTCTTCGGCAATCAAATTTCACTGATGCCTATTCTGCCTGCACACGATATACTGCCTTTAGTAAGTCCGAGATGCATTTTGCATAGTGATTAACCACACCGATCTCACTTTGGTATTTCCGCATGCATAGCAATCCCCACTATTTATATAAAAGCAACAGTCGGTCGACGAATTTCGGTAGTCAATTATTTCATTCATAATTATAGTGTCATAGTGTGGTAAAATGTCTATTCCTTCAAATATAACCGAGGTTGCTTTAGCCAATAAAGTTGAAAGAGCTGTCAATTTTAAGTTTGGCGAGCCATCTTCGACTTTCACCATTAAGAAGATTCCCTTCACTGAAGATCTTGTTAAGCAAGATCAAGTTGTAGTCAAGGTTATTTATCTTTCCAATGATCCATCCCAGAGGGTTTACATCCAGAAGGGTGTTGACCCTAAAAGAATGTATGCTCCACCGGTTGAAGAAGGTGAACCAATGGAATCATACGGGGTTGGGGAAGTTGTTTTCAGTAAATCTTCCAATTGGAATGTAGGTGACAAAGTTGTTGGGTCATTTGGATGGAAAGATTATGCCATTGTTAATAAGGACCAAATTTGGAACAAAATCGACGAGTCCTTAGGATTACCTTTAGCGCTTTATTTATCTACTCTTGGTGCTACTGGGTTGACCGCATATTTTGGGGTTAAGGAAATTGGTAAGTTGGCGCCAGGACAAACCATCGTGGTTTCTGCCGCCTCTGGTGCCACTGGTTCAATTGTAGTGCAATTGGCTAAACATTTGCTTGGTGCTAAGAAAGTTATCGGTATTTCTGGTTCAGACGAAAAATGTAGATGGGTTGAATCTATTGGTGCCGATGTATGTGTCAATTACAACGATGCTAAATTTAAAAAGAATTTATCTAATGCCATTGGTGAAGATTATGCTGATGTTTACTACGATAATGTCGGTGGAGAAATCTTAAGTTTCATGTTGACCAAAGTCAAGAAATACGGTAGAGTTGTAGCATGTGGAGCCGTTGCCGGTTACAATGACCCTGCAAAATCTGCTGTGACTACTTGGGGTGAAATTATCACCAATAGATTGACGGTTCAAGGATTTATTATATTTGATTTTGCTGCGCAATACCAAGAAGGTATTCAAGCCATTGCTTCCTTGATAAAATCAGGTAAGATTTCTGCTACTGGTGGTTACAATATCGTTGATATCAGTAAGGAAACAGACAAATTCGAACAAATTCCTCAAGTTTGGAATAAATTATTCACAGCCAAGGAAAATGGTAAATTAATTACCAAGTTATAGTTCACTTGGAAAATGATACACTCTTGTATCGCGAATATGTCAATATGTCAATTCTGTAGAGTATATTGGTAGAATACAAGATTATAATTGAAGTACAACTCGTAGTTGTCATCAACATTTCTAGAGCTAGTACGACATAGCAATGCAACTCGTGTGGTGATGAAATAGCAATAGTAGAGTACTCAGTATATAGCTACCATATTGATTATATCTATTACACCTTGAGCTGATGTTGCAGTGCGAACTACCACAAAAATATACATCAAAGAATGGCCCTGTTCAAGTCAATTCGTTGCATGTGTTCCTTGTGCTCCATAGTTACAGTAACTGCAGAACTGTCTTGCCATAAATTTCTCAAAAATCCACATCGTTTGGCAATATCAATTCACCCTTCGATTTGGTGATGCCAATGCGGCTGTTTGTTGCAAAATGGTTGTTTGCATTTGGGCGCGAAAAGTGTTGTAGAATAGTTCTACAGAGTTTATTTGACTGCTTTACTACCGTAGTTGATTTATTTGGTTATATGATGCATGGACACAATCATGGAGGGATACAGTATGAATGCAAAAGATTCAACTCCTAAAAGTGCCACTTTATTCAAGTTTCAGGACATTGATACTGGATCTGTTTATACCGATGATTTCCAGTTTGATAAGTCCGACAATTTTTCATTTTCCAAGTTTTCCTCTACTGCTTCCTCTGCAGTTGTTCAATTGAATCATTCACATGTTGATATCTTACAATCACCCTTTTTCAATTCCATAAAAAGCGAGAATATTGAAATATTACCAGAATCTGGTCGAGCGATATCAAATAATCTACAAACACGTCTGCAATCGACTACCTCCCTGAGTCGGACTACCGAGCCAAGCTTACCAAATTCTAAAAATGACGTCCAAATCTCCAGTCTGGTCCAAGCGCTGAATAATCGTGACTCGGGCTCTTCATCTAGATCGTCTACGACATCATCTACAAGTTCTACATCTCATAGCATTCCTAACACGAAGTTTGCAAAATCACAAACTAAACCTTCAAAAGCAAATGCCAAAGTCACAAATGAAGCCAATGCATTCCTAAATCCTAAATTGAATACACCTCACCATCTTGTAAATAAAGACTCAGTTCAACTTTTTAATAATCGAGATATAATGTCTCCCATAGCAGAAGGTAAGCTTAGTAATTACGAAAATAATGAAAACACTTCGCCCTTCTTATCCAATTCCCAATCAGTTCAACCCCATTCTCACATAATTAACCCATCTAAATTGCGAAACAGCCTGGTAGATGCTCACATTAATAAAAATCAACTTCGAACACCGCAAAAGCACAATCGTCAATCTTCTGTTAAGGTTTCCCTAACTCCAGCACAAAGATTTGAAAAGAAACCTGATATTAGGCTGAATAATGCCTTAGAAAATTTTCAATTCTCCACTCTTGTTGGTAAAGGTGCCTTTGCTAACGTTTATCGCGGAGTAAACTTAACTACCAACCAAGTAGTAGCAATAAAACAGATAACACTAGAGCCAGAGCAAAATGTTTTGGAGTTAATGGGAGAGATAGATTTATTAAAAATATTGAAACATCCCAAAATCGTCAAATATCATGGATTTGTTAAAACCTCAACTTCTTTGAACGTATTTCTTGAATATTGTTCTGGTGGATCCTTACGTCAAGGGTACAAACGGCTAAGGCATGGGTTTCCTGAAGTCCAGATTATTAAATACGTACAACTGATTTTACAGGGGCTAAACTATTTACATGAGCAAGGGGTTGTTCATCGTGATGTTAAGGCAGCAAATGTTTTAGTAGATGAAAAGGGAGAAATTAAACTTGCTGATTTTGGAGTTGCAGCCAGGGTTACTTCCCAGCATGAAACGGTTGTTGGAACTCCAAATTGGATGGCTCCTGAGACGGTCCTTGGTGGTGAAGGTCTCTGTACAGCGTCAGATATTTGGTCTCTCGGAGCTACTATTATTGAGCTTTTTACTACTAATCCTCCTTATCATGATTTGAATCCTATGGCTACGTTACATGCGATAGGTACTGATGAGCATCCACCGATTCCAAAAAATATTTCATCATTAGCAAAAGATTTTTTATTGCAATGTTTTCAAAAGCAGCCAGGGCTCCGTAGCACTGCTAAGTTACTTCTCAAGCATAAATGGTTTGGTGGAGTTAATTCTATGAATAAGATATCTTCCATTAATCTAAAACTACCTAGTCACGAAATCAAATCTATCAATAGCTACTCCGAACAATACGAAGAGAATTGGGAAAATGATTTTGCCGAAGTCAACAAATTAAATCCAACAGATGCAGATTTTATAAAATTGAAGGACACCTCTTTGTCAACTTACCTGGTGAGCAAGCTTTCCAAAGCTGATATACTCAGTAAGTACTGTGAAGATAATACAGACGAAATATCCACGTTCCGTTCTTTTTCTGGTATTGATATTGGTAAGAATGCTCTTCAATCATCTAATCAGGTCAATGATGTGGAAGATGATGATCCATTTTTAGAGATAGATATTGAAAATTTTGATACAGAAGAATTGGCAATTCAAACAAAAATGGAGTTTTTAGTTTCCAAGTTCACTAGCAAAGTTGATATTTGTCGTTCGGGTACTGAAGATGTATTGAACTCATTAATCAAAATAACTGGGCGAATGCATCATTTAGTGAAAAAATACCCTACGCTGCATGATACGCTTATTAGAGAACATGGTTTGTTATCACTATTAGAATTATTGGATGAAGGACCAAGTTTACCAAAGCTGAAAAAGTTATGGCACCACACCTTAGCAATATTGAATGAAATATTTGAGCATAATACAAGTGAATTTGAAAGTTATTGCTTGTTGGGAGGTATTCCTACCATTACCCATTTTCGACATGCTTCTTATGATATTCAAGTCCGATTGCAAGTAGTGCGGTTTATTCGACATTTCAGCAAGTCTGAAAGAGCGTTATCGATGCTTGTTTCAAGTGGTGGTTTGAAAGTAGTTACAAAATTTGTTGAAGAAGACTTTGATTCCGCTCCTATTTTCCCTTTAACCTCAGTGGAATGTATTCATGGAATCCTAACTCGAGACCTTACCAGATTTAAATCTGATTTATGCAGAATATTATCTAGATATGGCGTGGTATTCTGGTTTATTGTGTTGCTTAACAGGCTAACCAATTCTAATTTCAGGCTCCCTAAAAGTTTGGACCAAGAAGTTATTCAACTGGCCATCAATCAAATACTTGATATTATTAAGTTTTTCACTCAATCTGAAGCAAGAGTTCGAATTAATATTGCAAATTCTGAGTTATTTAAATTACTTATAAGGACTTACAGCAATCTTGAATTTAATCATCAATTGATAATTTTGAAGTATTTTAAATCTATTTCTTCAATACCTGAAATTTTGAATATACTTCATGGGGCTGAGATACTTGAATTTTTACTTGAATTATTAGAAACATACACTCCTTCCAAGAAACATTATAAGGAAGTCATGAATATTGTATGCCCGATGTTATATAATTGCTGCTATTTGAATCACCATCGCGAAAATGAGCTAGTTCGATTGGGAGCTCTACCTTACTTGAAGTCACTTGCCATGACTAACCTTCCATTTAGGCAATTTATCCTTCCAATATTATGTGAATTAGTATATTGCGATGACGGGGTTAAGGAAACGTTGCAAGAAAATGATATTGTTACCTTGTATTTCAACTTACTACTAGATCCTTACTGGCAATCTAATGCTATGGATTCTATTTTAATATGGAACCAACAAGAGCAAGCCAACATGGATTTATTGTCACCACAAGCAATAAATTGCATTCTGACAGGGTTTTTATTATCCAAAGTTTCCAATATGGAATCAACATTGGACAATTATTTGAAATTATTTAACACCTACCCAAAAGTGGTGAAATTGATGTTTAAAGAATCCATCATAGAAAATATCATTCATAAATTGAACATTTACAATAGAAATCCCGTGATTCAATTAAATCTTTTACGGTTATTAAAGATATTGCTTATAGAGGGTAAATCTTCCGCTTCGTTTGCTAATATTTCCCTCCAAGTTTCGACTCATTTACAAGAGTTAAATACTAAGAAAGGATCAATTTTAATTCAAGAATTGATTCAAGAAGTCTTAGCAATGATAAATACCGGACCAGTTGAGACGGAAAAGTCTACATGATAATGAAGGAAGAAATCACGAAGGAGCGGGAGTCTTGTTGACTATAGTCACTTTCTAGAAAAGTCACAAGATCATTACATTTACTTCTAGCCTGAACAAATTTCCATCTAGAACAAATTACTACTTTGAAACGAGCCATGGCCCTAATATTTTAATATGTTTGATATATATTCGCATTGTATTCTTCAACTGGTACAGTATTTGCATCCAAGTTGCTTCTAATTAGCTTGTATTTGCAGCCATTTGTTCCAGCCGTTTTCTGGATTATACACAGGTTTAACCCCAGACAATTTTTATCCTCGGCACTGTAATATCCCTGCATATATCTTTTTTCTTACTTGAGGATGTTTTTGATTGTGGCCGTTCGAATTGAAGTTTAAACCACGAGAATAATAATGATTTCGTTTCCAGCTCCACGGGTGGCGCAATTGGATGGTCACATATTGGACAGCGAGTTGCTAAATCTTTTGAAAGAAAAAATTACCTCGATATTTCGTCTACATTCAACCAATAAATTTGGATACAACCACCATCCTGAATTGTATGATTTAATTTTGAAATTGGCAATATTTAATGTCACCATTGGGAAGCAAAGCTCTTCTTACGGGTTATCGTTACAGAACTTGAAGCTTGGGAATAGTTCCAATGGGGCGAAAATAGGTTTTGGTAAAAAGACTGCGCTCTTTTCATTAATATTGTTGGAATATTTGTACAAGAAAGTTCAAAGTTACCTATATACGATGGAGGACGAAAGTGTAGATCAATTACCTGATACTTTTGTAGGCAAGTTCAAGAGATCGTTAATGCATAATCGGAGCAAAGTGTTATCATTTTTGGATAATTCATTAAAGGTGTTAAATTTAACTAATTTTGTGTTATTTTTGGTAGACGGTAAACATGCCAACTTAATTTATCGGATACTAAATATCTCATTGACTCCTCTAGTACCCGATATCTTGAAATTTAATGGGTCAAATGTCAATTACGAGTTTCAAAACAGGCAATTGGTTTGGAATGTCATGACGGAATTCTTGGTATTTATTTTACCAGTATTGCAATTGAATAAATTAAGATCAATTGCAAGAAAAATGACCAATTCATCTCAAAGTGCACAACCAGTGGAGAAAGTATCGCAATATGCTAACTTGCCGATTTCCCAGTGTGCTATTTGTCACGAGAATAATGAAAGAGCGGCCGCCATGGGGCAAAAGGTATTTGAAGCATCTGGTAATATCACAAATCCTTTCGTATCCAATTGTGGCCACATTTTTTGCTACGTTTGCTTAGCAGCTAAATTCAATTATATGGATGTATCGGGAAACAGCGTTCGTTGCCCACGGTGTTTTGAAAAATTTACGTGGTTCCAAGAATATGGTGCTTTTAAAGAAGGGGAAGAAGGAGAAGAAGCTAATGATGTCATAGATAAAGATGCCATTATTATTGATCAAGAAGTGTTCGATGAGGATGAAGATGATGCCGAGGTGGAACAGAATGAACTTGAACCTATAATGAGTATTGTAGACTCGCTTGTGGATTCTGGAAATTCTGAATATGACGAAGACGACGAAGAGGAAGAAGAGGATGACAGCGCGGGGACGGACGAAGGTGATGATGCTGAATATTTTGAAGAGGAAGATTATGATGAAAATGATCTTGAAGATGACGGATTCGAAGAAGCGGCAATGGATCTTTGAATCAAATATTAAGAATATATAGTTGAACTATTAATGTACATAAAATATAAAAATATCGGGTAAACACTTCTATTTACAAAGGTCGAAAAGTAATTGAGTACCTTTGTTATCTTTATCTAAATCCTTTTTGATTTTGTTTAATTCTTTAGTTAAGGTTTTAAATATTGGTGCTTTTGATAATTGCAATACTTCAAACACGGTAACGATAACGAAGGAACCTTGACTATTGGCCCAGTCCAATAATTTATCTGAAGCAATAATTTGTTCTGCGATGTTAACAGCTAATTCACCACCAATGCTGGCAATTTTATCTTGATTAGTAGCTTCCAATTTTTTGGATTCATTGTTCCATTTATATTCGTTACCTTGAATTAAAGCTTTAAGAGCTCTAGATGCAAAAGGAGCTTTGTTAATAAGGTGGAAATCTTCTAAAATGTCTCCTTTAACAGTAACATTGAAAACTTCGGAGACCAATTGTGGTCTCAATTCATCATTCACTTCTTCAACATCGGTGGTTACTAAAATCAATTCACTAACAAATTGAGATGCAATATTAACGGATAAAAGAGATGCGAATGATTTTTCTGGTTCAGTGGCAGATGTGGTGGATAAAATACCTTTATATATCAAAGGTAAGGCTTTGGAAACCAATTCTGCTCTTCTTTGTTCTTGGGGTTTTTTGGAGGTTTTCAAATAAGCAAGTTCTTCATATTTAGTCAAATCTTTCTTAACCAAAGGAGAGAAAAATTTACCATCTAATCCTTTTAATAAGTAGAGTAAAGGTCTTCTGGAAAATTTATCCTTAATAATGTTTGGAATTGCTTCTTCGGTGAATAACTCTTGCGAAAATGATTTATGTAATAAAACAGTATCATCAACAGTCATGAATAATGTAATTAAAACGATATTTCCAAATTCATTACTTATTAATTTTTCAGCATGGGTTTTTAATGATCTAATGATTAATTTTCTTTCTTTGGCATTTGCTAAAGCAATCAAAGTTGCAGCAACTTCAGATCCTTCTTGGGTATGGACTAATTCTGCAAATTGTTCTTGTAATAATTCAATAAATTCTCTGATTTGTTTGTCATTCTTTTCAATGTCATCCACTAAAACGGTGACATATTCTTTCATGGCAGAATGTAAAATTTGGAACCCAGTAGAACCTTTTTCAACTGAGGCATTAATAGTACCAAATAAATTGGCCATAATTAATTGCTTCTTTTCTGAAGATTCGTGGATAATGTCTAATACGGTCTTTCCTTTACCAGAATCTCTAAAGACAGCATATTCAGAACCCCAAAATTCTCTAATCATTTGTTGTCTTTGATCAGCAGTAGAATATAACACATATAAATCTTCAACTACGTAAGCACCTTCTCTGTGTCTCATTAATTTACGCAATTTACCATGTAACTCGTTAATGATGACTTCTCTAGATTCTCTGGAACCATAATGTAACAATTTAATCAACAAATATTTACCATAAGATGAAGTAGCTAACTGATAGTAATTTCCTTTCAAAGAGTTAACTATAGCATTTCTTCTTTCCTTGGAGGAGTATTTTACTAAGGTTTGGACGACTCTGGATGCATCATGCTTCATAACTAAATCAAGTAAAACTTCTTGAGATAATTCCCAAATTTCGTCACATAATTTATCTCTGATTTGTTTGGTTGGAGCTGGTTTGGAAACTCTTAATTTTTCCCATAAATTTTTGATCCTTTGTACTTCAACCCCGGATTTTCTTTGCAATTTACGTTTAGCTAATAAATCTTTTTGTTCTGCGTGCTGTTCCTTGGAAGATTTCTTATTTGGATCGACTTCTTTTTCTTCGTCATCATCACTGTCGTCTTCTTCTGAGTTTTCTTTGGTTTCACCTTTTTCAACCTCGTCGTCATCTAAGCTATCTTTTTCAGAATCATCATTATCTAACTGATCTAATTCATCTTCAGACTCACTGTCTAATTGATCTTTAGAATCCAACTCATCTTCCGAATCAACGATATCTTCACCACTGGATTCAGAATCACTGGTAGGAGTTGGCAAAGCTTTGACAACTTTTGACTTCTTGGTGACTTTGTTATCTTTATCCGAAGATCTTTTAACCCCTTTAGCCATTTTTATCGTATAGTATATCTATAAATATTGGCAATTGTTTCAATGAAAATTATGAAGCGATGAGCTAGAAATATACATCATGTGACTTGGGTCACCTGAAAATCTCCATCGGATTTTGAAGCCGTCATGTGCATTGTATCACGTGTTTTGACTTCAAGAATGGATTACTCAGTAATGGCCAAATAATCAAGCAAACTCACTCAAGAACAGGATCTACAAAGAAAGCTGTATCAGATTCTAGTGGCAGTAGTAAATAGTAATTGAAATATGTTTCGCACTAGTATTAGAAGTATTGGATCCGGTGTTAGGTTATCAACTAGACTGAGTGGAGCAAGATTATACTCTTCCGTCAACGGAAACGTCCAGGAATTAGCCAACCTTGCCCTGTTCAATCAACTTATCGCTAATAAAGAAAAAATCACCGTGGTTGATTTTCATGCAGTATGGTGTGGTCCATGTAAGATGTTGGAGCCAATTTTTGCTGCTTTAAGTGAAAAGGTACCAGAAGCACAATTTGCTAGAGTGGACGTCGATGAAGCCCAGGATATCGCTCAAGAATATGCCATTTCTGCCATGCCAACTTGTATCATATTTAAGAATGGAGAAAAATTAGATACCCTTGTTGGTGCTAACCCACCTAAACTAGTTGAATTAATTCAACAGCATGCTGGAATTGATTTTTCAAAAAGGTAAGTCAAGCCAATTGTGTACCAGGCTCTTCATGTCGTGTAATTCGTTAATTGCGTCTCGAATTCCCATACTTCACAAAGATGAGTGTATGGTTTAAATAGTTACATTTTGTTAGTAGTCGAATTTGCAACAATTATACCATATTGGTGTCCTGTATGTATCCGTTCCCCCAACCTTTGTGGTGGTCCGGCACAAGCTTGTAGACTGAGGTTTGAGGTTTGAGGTTAGCTTGATCAATCTGGAAACAACCAAGTGTTTGTAGAGTAATTTATAAGAGAGAATATGTTTAAAGGTGTTATACGGAAAACGGTTCCGTTAGTGGCGTTTGGAATTGGAGTGGCCGCTTTCCCTCGTGAATGGAGAAGTAGTAATTTGTATGATAAAAAGATCATTCATATCAACGAGGATATCGTAAAGCAAATCGAACAATGTAAGGAATATAAACGTTTGGACAACGACAAACAATTTGTTAAATACTGTAAGAGCACGATATTTCCCGATCAACATCGGAACAATTATGTCGGCAGTGGGCTATTATTTGGGCCCGATTTGTTTGAGATTGACCCGATTGTATTTTTGAATAATTCCACTGGGGAATTGATAAGTTTTTATCATTTAGGGGAGAAATTGATTAGTCAAGATGGCAAGATTCATAATGGGATTATAAGCACTATTTTAGATGAAGGGTTGTGTTCTGCTGGCTTCCCGTTGTTACCATCAAAACGTGGAGTTACGGCAAAACTATCGATCGATTTTGAAAACCAAGCACCTCCTAACTCCACCATTATATTATCGGCTAAAGTGGTAGAGTCAAAGGGTAGAAAGGTGGTTATTAAGGGAGATTTGAAGACTTTGCCTTTGAATGAAAATGGTCCATCCATACTAATTGCGACTTCCAATTGTATCTTAGTTGAACCAAAATGGTTCAAATATTTCAGTTGGTTACAAATCGCTTAATTGAACTATCTCAAAGTGTCCATTTCTTTGCAATTTTACTGACCAACCATAATTCATTTGTCCCTAGCGGAATCTGGCATCTACAAGGAATATATAATGTTGACTATAACCACTGTTGTGTATATTCGTTCCACCTGTATAGCTATGAATATATGGGAAGCTTCATGATCCAAAAAGCAAGCGAAAGTATTATTTGACTACCAGTAGCTATAATCGATCGAATTAAGATTCGATATATCTAATGTGACTCGATTTGCCATAAAGAAAGAGTTCTTCTCTGTGATTTTCTTAATAAAAGGGTATCACTGAGCACAATTCTGATATTTCACAGACTGCAAGATTGATTTTGAGAGCATTTGGTCTATATGTGGACATAAAGGTGTTACTGATAAGTAGTGTTTAGTGTAATGGCATAATAGCTCTCAAGCCAAGTTGATAACCGGATACACAAATATCCAATAAAAAACTTTCAAGACACTACAACAGAATTCATTACCTCTGTATCCTCGTGGCAGTCCTATTACCTCCATTTCTACAACTCCATCCAATGTAGACCCAATATAGAGAAGTTATATTACTCTAATAAAGTTGACATTGTTTTCGACATTTAGTGTCATTTTTATAGACACTATTTACAACGCGTAATTTCAACTATTTATGAATTGCAACCGCAACATCACAGTTCCAATAGAACAGTTTTTATACAATGACAGCTTCCTCTAATCCGTTTGAACAGGCCTATCTTGATCTTTGTGAGCGAATTATCAACGAGGGTGAGTTTCGCCCAGATCGTACGGGAACTGGTACCAAAGCGCTCTTTGCTCCACCACAATTAAGATTTGATTTATCAAATGACACATTTCCGTTGTTAACGACAAAAAAAGTATTTGTCAAGGGAATTATCCATGAATTGTTATGGTTTATTGCTGGATCCACGGATGGAAAGTTGCTCTTGGAAAAGGGGGTTAAAATTTGGGAAGGTAACGGTTCGAGACAGTATCTTGATTCCATTGGTTTGACCAAGAACAGAGAAGGAGATTTGGGGCCCGTGTATGGTTTCCAATGGAGACATTTCGGAGCTGAATACGTTGATTGTGATGCTGATTACTCCAATCAAGGCTACGACCAATTACAAGAGGTTATAAACAAATTGAAGAATAACCCATATGATAGACGGATTATCTTATCGGCTTGGAATCCACCTGCTTTCGCCAAAATGGCGTTACCTCCGTGCCATGTATTTTGCCAGTTCTTTGTCAGTTTCCCTCAAGAGCAACCAGACTCCAACACCTCAAAACAACAAAAATCCAGTCAAAGACCAAAATTATCCTGTCAAATGTACCAACGTTCTTGTGATATGGGGCTAGGAGTACCATTTAATATCGCCTCATACGCATTATTGTTGAAAATGATTGCTCATGTTGTAGACATGGATTGTGGAGAGTTTATTCACGTCATGGGAGATGCTCATATTTACTTGGACCACATAGACGCTTTGAAAGAACAATTAACCAGAACTCCAAGAGATTTCCCCAAAATATATATCAAGCAAGAAAGAAAAGCACAAATTAAAACCATTGATGACTTCAAGTTTGAAGATTTTGAAATTAAAGAGTATGATCCTTATGGTGTAATCAAGATGAAAATGAGCGTGTGATACTTGCTCCTATTGTAATGCCATAATGCAAATTTATATATCGACAAATAGATAATGAAATTATATATATAGATATATGTAAGCTGACCTAACCGTATTTAAGTCATGGTGTACCTTCTTTTGCTTTTTGTTTGTTTCGTCCCAACTTCTTCTTCAAAATCGAAGATATCCAACTCTTTCAGAGACGAACTGTTTTTTATATTTGTAATGGTTGATAAAGGTTGGGAGTTGGTCAAGCGACGTTTCTTTGCTGGTTTCTTTGATTCTGATACCACATACTTAAATGCATTTTCATCAGTTGCATCCACGAGCGAGGGAGATTCTCTCCTCAACTTGGCTCCAAGCGGTACTGGTTTATAATCAATCTTCTTAGTATTCCTACGCGGTCTATTGGGCATATTATCGCCATCTTGTTCATGGTTATCTTCAAATACTTCAATTTTAATTGGAGATGTAATTGCAGTGGGGATGACAGAACTGTTTCTTTTCGATTTAGCAATTGGTTTGCTCTTTTGTCTATTCCGTTTCGTGCTGTCAATGGAGGATGGTATCAGATGAATTTCACTTGTTTTACGGCTGGTTGTCGACGATTTCGAGCTATTCTTGCTTCTGCTTCCAATTGTTATATTGTGCAATATATCCAGCTTTCTTGAAGCAAGTTTTTTACTATCTTTGCATTCCTTTTCCAGTAAAACATTCACCCCTGATTCCTTTTCCTCTTCTGACTCTTTCTCGTCCTCTTCTTCTTGTTCTATTATAACTGATACGTCAGGTATCATCTCTAGGTTGGACCTTTTCTTGTCCTCAGTCGCGGAATGATCTCGAACTTTAAACGGTTCAATATCGGACTCATTCAATGTAGGTGAAACTGATTTTTTTGGCCTAGAAGACAGAATCAATGGGGTAGGCAAGAAAAATGATATTTCATCAGTGGGAGTACTTGATTTCAATGGTAAATCTGCCACATTAAAAACATTGTTGGGGTCTACATTTGAAACTGACACATTCAACTCTCGCCTTAGCAATTGAATGTTGTGAAAGATATTATTAAAGCTATTCACCAAAGTGGTTTCAATAGTATTGATTTTCTGAACCAATTGGTTTTTATCACCACTGATCAAGTGGGACATTTGCCGGATTTCTTTATTCTCATTCACCAAATGATCAATTCGAGCTTCAAGGTCGCTGATCTTAGCCGACATCATCGAGTTGGTCTTCGCCAAAGTTTGGTTTTGACTGATATAGTTTGACTTTAACGAATCGGTTATGGTTGGTAGCGGCTGTGATGAGGAAGCATAATTAGTCAAATTCCCTCTATTTTCGTCGCCTGAAAAGCTGGTATTGACATTATTACGATTCTGAAACTTGCGTAGCGATGACACAAACTCAGTAGACTTTCTTGCCATGTTTCTGTGATGGTTGTAATTGTAGATCTGGTATGAAGCGTTTGTTTATATTTTGAGATTTCATTGTGCACACCAGGAAATTTGCATTATTTCGTTTTAAAGTTTGATTCCATCACAAAACAAGTATAACTGCGTGAAACCAGGTTTAAGTTGGGGGAAATAGTTAATTTTATAGGTGAAATCAGATCTATCTAAAAAAAACGGCGATTTTACTATGCTGAAGAATATTTATCAACAAAAGATTGATGAGAAGCGTCAAGATTTGATTCGGTTACAAGAATTCAAACAATTGACTGAGCAGCTTGCGGGTCAGTTGGAACAGGTGGGAGACCAGTTGGAAACCATGAAGGATGGTGCCGAGTGTGTGGCGTTGATTTTGGCTAATTGGCAGAATGTTATCAAGAGTATATCGCTCGCGTCGTTGGGGTTAATGAAATCGCAGACGAGTGGGGTGCCATTGCCGGAACCTTTAGTTAGAGTTAGATTAGATAAAGACGACTCTCTCGAATCCCCGTTGCAAGATGAAAAATCCCTCCAAGCTGAGAATGAGCAATCTTTAGAATCAGGGCAAGTAGACCAAGCCGGTGAAGAAGAGCAAGCTGGCCAAGTTGTGACTGAAGAAAGCTGAATTGGCGTCGTTCAGGACGAATCAACTTGATTCGTGCAAAGAGCGCCAATGCGAACCTTTGGCAATTTTATGAGACGAGTAATTCACTTCCAATATCAAGTCTGGCACTGTAGAACTCTTCAATGTTGCAAGGGAATGCCGGTGAACATAGCAAAGCTACGCGACATGGAAGTTACAGGATGCAAAGTTAAGTATAACCAGAGCTACTTCTACAGAGACCTGGCTAAATAGAAGCTTTGCGTTCGCGAGTCGGTTAATGTTAAGTTCATTCAAATGAAATACAATGTGGAAAACCTAAGCTGAACTGTCTCATCTACTATTTTATAAGATTCATTTCTTGTTGTATTATATATTAATGTACATTATGGTATTTTGGAACTTCCCCCATTTAAGGTAAAAATTATACATAATCTATTCAATTGTCTATTAAATGATGTAAGATCACTCGGCAGCGAGCTTTGCTTCATACTGAACAGATTCGATCCATGGTTGGAAGTCGTACTTCTTATAAAGGTCTTGCAACTTATGCAAAAGATCTTTGTTGATGGTTTTAGTTGCAAGATTCGAGTCAGCTTCTATTATTATCTGATTCAGTAAAAGCTCATTCAACGACTCAATAGCAGAACTTTCATTTCCCAAATCTCTCAATGTTTTATAAAGGTAAGTCTTGTGGATTTTTTCTTTAATCAAAGTGTCAGACATGGTGTTGGTTTCTTGTAAGATGGACCAATCGTCACCGATAGTCAACAATCTTAACCAGATCACTTTACTATAATATTGAAACTGTTGCTCATTTGCAATGGTGGATGCAATTTTTAAGGCATTTGAGAAAGCGCTGGTTCCGACAACACTTGGTTTTAATAAGGTCAACAAATTAATTAATTGAATGGCTGATATTGGATAATTGCTGGTAAAATTCTTGAACGATGGTTTGATCAATTCTTCAGCTTGTACTTGATCTACGATTCCATTCCTTTGGCTATAGATTTTATCCAATGTAATTAACTCTTGATTTCCAAAAATGTTCAAAATAGAGTGAAAGAGCTGCTTCTGAATTCTAATATGGGTCAAATTATTCTCGGTTTCGTCGACAATATCTTGTGAGCCGTCTCCAGCAATTGCAGACAACTTGGCAAGTGAGTATTTCAATTCTTGGTTATCTAAATTAACTTCATGATGGTTCTTCTTTTGGTAAAGTAATGAAGTACATGCCTTGGAAAAGTCTTCATCTAATAAATAACGTATCCAGGCTATTTGTGATGTTTTCTCGGTATTTTTTTCAAAATATTGATAAAGAAACTGTTTATAATTAGTGAACTCGAGTATGAGTGGTTGTATTTCGTCCATCTTCAAATGATATCCATATAATTCGCTAGCAAATTCGTACCCGTGAGTTTCAAAATAATGCACGTATTTTTCTTTTATCTGTTCCAATTCTTGATTATCGGTCTTTCCGAATTTATTTTCGCTTGCTTTCCTCTCAGAATCCAATACTTGACAAATAGAGGAAAAATCTCGGTTTTCCTCGGCTATTGCTATAGCCTCGTCAGCTAATTGTTGCTTGAGAAGAGCATTTATCCAGAGTAACTTTTCTCTTTTGAACCACAATTTGTAGGCAGAAAGCTGGGAGTTATTTTCCTGCTCCATGTACAAAATTGCACTGGTGACATAATAGTATAATACCTTGACAAATTTAACCAAGTTTTCTTGCCTTTGCTCACCAAAAGAACTGGAATAGTCGCCATCCTCACAATAATCTTTCAAGAAAATCTCTTCAATCCTCACTAATAACTCACTATCAAAGATCCATAATTTATAACTAGATAAGAGTGGCTGGCCCTTTATATAGTGTTTCTCATTTAAATAAACCCCATTGTATTGTGTCTGAACAATTAAGTTAGATATAAAATCATAGGAGAAATTTTGAAGCACTAATTTCTCTATTAAACCTGTTATTATCGGTAAGATGAAATCAACTCCTTCGCTGAAGAATTTTCGAATCACATCGGTATTGTGGTCGATTTTAATTAATTTTGAGTTCTTTATTATTTCCTTAAGTAATTTCTTGAACTCGGTGGAGTTCACTTTATCTTCATTAATAGCATTCCATAAATTGAGAGCGACTTCGGATTTTTCCAATGGCTCGATGATTTTAGGTAAGATGTATTGCCAGATATCTTTAAAATTTCGTTGACAGTAATCGATTAACTGATGGTATAATTCTACCTTACGAGATAACGAATCATTGATAGCTGGTAAAAATTGCGATAAATATGGCGATGTAGAATGGAGTATCTCGTTGATGGTAAGCTCAATCGCCTCCACTATTATTTCGCTGGAATACGATTTGGCTATATCAAATTCAATTTCAGAAGACGATGCATAGAAAATGGCTTGATCTATATGTGACTTGACTATTATTAAAGGATCAGCAAACAAGCTGGCTCCACTTTTGTCGTTTTCGGGAAATCTTTCGACTCGTAATACACCACAATTTTGCGTAAGAATTATTAGGGCCGGATTTGTTTGAGGAGATGGGTTCTCATATCCATACCCAATTATTTGCACTGAAGGTTTCAACTTTACTGCATCTTCCCATCTTGGTTTATAGTAGCCAACTGAATTCTTCGATTCGATATATGAAGTATCAATATCTGTTATGAATACCGAATTATCCACGGTAATAAATGCACATATTCCAGGACTAGGAAGGAATAATCTCGGCTTGTTTTTGGCAGTTTGGTCGGACTTTGGGGTATATGTCAACAATTTATGAGAACCGTAGGTTAACACTCCAGTTGAGTCTATTTTAACTGTTAATAACAACAAGTTCTTTTTTTGAGAAGCACCAAATGATTCTTCAACTTGGCACAAACTTAAATATATGTTGTCGTATTTAGATATTGGTGCTAAATCCAAGAATTTGATGGATAAATTGGAGCCTGGTAAAAACCCGTCGATGCTATTCTCGATATAAGGCACAAAACTTTGGCTAAATGATTGCTTGCCATCTACAAAAGCACTGCCGTTGGAAGATAACAATTGATACGTGAAAAGATTGAAACCTCCAGCAGCATCCAAGATTATTATTTCTTGGGTCAAACCATTATTTGAAATTTTTCCCGATTTGATACAGACGATTTCGTCATTACTGGTTGAATCATAATCAGGTTCACTCGTGTTGAAAAAGCTGAATAGACGACTGCTGAAAGTCTTTGGTTTTAGCAATTCAGTTAAAGCTAACTGAGGTTTACCTTTAAAGTCTCTTAACGAGATCAAAATGCTTCTATTCCACGATGTAGCAACAGCAATACCTGCTGGCTCGACATTCTGTGCTAATGTGATATATTCACCTCGTTTATAGTTCAAAGGTAACGATATTTCCAAGAGTTTATTGTTGATCAACCCTAAAGCTGGAGCGTGCTGAACACTCTCATAAAATTTCACCAACCCAGTACAAGAGTCTATAATGATAATCCCTGGATCCTTGCTGGTTCCTGAAGAAGGCTTGGTTAAAATGGCCAATGGCAATAACTTGGTAGCATTCTCAATAGGAAATTGGATGGATAAAGGAGTGGGATCGATAGACTTGTAATTCCACACATGGATGGAATCTTCGTTGACAACAATGGAGTAACTGGACTCGCAATCAGAATAAGCATTCAAGAACTCATCATTTACGTTATCAAAAATGGTTGGTAACGCTGGTAACTTGGAAACACAATATTTATCATTCTTGGTTAATTCAATTGATTGATACGATCGAGGTACCGCGGCAGAACTGGACTGTTTCTCGCTACTGGGAGTGTCGCTGGTTCCCCTGACCTTGAATATAGAAGTCTGACGTAACGACATTCAATCCCCTGAAGTTGTAGTGATCTTGTTGTGGTTGGTAGTGAAACTTTAACCTTGATGAGAAAAATCTTTCCTGCAGTAAGTCGCGAGAGTTGACATAGTTCATTATGCGACACTGATTGCGACACTGGTTGTGACAACTTTGTTACAGAGGAAGAGTATGAAGAGTTAACTGGCAAGAAATTACAATATCAAAGGCTAAACTGGACTATGATCCTGTTTGAGAAGCTGGTGTTCGTTGTAGGTTTCTTTTTTCCGATTTCTACTGGAAATTTTCTCAGTTGTCGTGGTCTCTCTTTCACTTTCTCTACCTTCTTACTGATCTAACAAAGCATTTATTTAATTATAAAGGTGTAACCCAAGAGAATGCAAAAAATATATATTGTACATGATGCTAATAGCAAGCTTTTAATCCAGAGAGTATGACGGTAATGCAGTTTATACAATCTCTGTCAAAGCTGGACCATGGCAGTTAGGTTCGCCGTGGTGGGACGCTAAGGTGACGATTGTCGGTGTAGTGGTACTTCTTTGGTGAAATATCGCTAATTAGACTTTTTGCTTCTTCGAAGCTGGTTCTTCTTGTTCGAAATCTTCGAAATCTTCTTCTCCTGCGTCAAAATCACTATCTTGGTCATATTTTGCTTTCAACCCCTTCATCTTTCTTGTTTGCAATTTGCCTAAATCTTGCTTACCAAGATGGATTTGTGCCACTTTATCACCGACAAAATCAGTGGAAACATTCTTCTTAGTTCTGGCTTCCAATTGTTTTGGTTTTCTAAATGCTTCTTTTTCAACTTCTGGAGCTGGAGTGACTCTTCTACCGATTTTAAAATCAAATCTTGGTCCGATTTCATCAATTTCCACTCTTGGTAACTTTTGACCTGACTTGTAAGTTTTTAATTTATAAACTCTAAAATGTAAAAATGGTAAATTTTTTTCTTCATTTTGATCTTCGATTTCCCCTACACTTAAAGCAATGATATGTTGTAACCCAGCAACATCTTGTAAATCAGTTTCTTCCCCTCTGAAGAAATCCAAAAATAACGATTTCAAATGGTAGAAAACATGATTGTTCTCAAAAGCTGGTCCATTGAATACAAACATTGGCTTTAACCCAAGGGTGAAAGTTAACTTTTTGAAATCTTGTAATAACTTATAGTTCCCTTGGATGGACAATTCAATCATATCATAAACTTTATGGTTGAAAAATCTCGAAAATATTAATGTATTTGGTCTCTTCTTATTATGAGTAGATAATACCATTAAGGAACAATCATTCTTTTCCGAAAAAAACTCTAATTCACTGGCATCTTCAAATGGTCTAATGTCATTCTTCTTGGTGAAACGCTTGATTTGGGGTTTCTTTAATGCCATTACATCACACATAGCATCATGTAAAAATTTGTTACCAGTAGCTCCAGGAATAAACAAGGCAGTTTTGGTATTTTCCACTAACTTGGCATCCTTTTTAGCAAGTGCTCTCTTGGAACGAGCATTCTTTGGCTTAACAGTTCTAATCATTCTATCTGTTCCGAATATACCTCTTACTATCTTGTGGAAAATTTATTTAAATTTACAAAATCCATCTCATCGCATCGAGAATACATGCAGGTGAGGTTTAGCATAATTAAATTTTGAAGTTTGATCGTTGAGGTTAAGTTTGGGGTGGCCAGCCTAGACTGACTGTGAAATGAATAGTGGACACTTTTCTCGATGTTTGCGTCAAGTTGGGTTGGTTTTGGAATGATAATAAGCGAGTTATGGCGTAGTTCTTATGAAATTAAAATGAAAAAAAAGAAAGGTCGTACCCGGATTCGAACCGGGGTTGTTTGGATCAAAACCAAAAGTGATAACCACTACACTATACAACCAAGCTGTATATCATGTAAAGAAACGATATTCTAGATCCCTTACGCAGCTTATTGAAGTAGCATTTGTTGATATTACAGTCAGAAGCAAACCGTTGCCCATTTCACGCCTAGTGTTTCAATTGTAATAATAAATCTTTCTCAAATGCAAAATATCGCCATATCGGGTACTAGCATTGATTCTAATACATGTTACCATTTAGTGAATTGAGCGGAGCAGAACTCCCTATAGGATAATTGTTGGCCCATTGTATAGCCTGATTTTTGAAGCAACATCATATATATATATATATTCAAACAGCATGGAGTTGTACTCATATACAAGCAGAGTCTACCAATTTCACTAAATCTTCCAACTAAATTAATTGTATCCGGAAAGTTTTAATTGACCTTTAATTGAATTCTGAACCCAAAATGTTTGCTTTGATAAAGGATATGTTTGGTATTGATACTATTACTCTATGAGAAGAGAACATGACCTCGGTTCAATTACCCCCACTCGATTAAACTACTTCGCCATAGTGTATTATCGTAGAAACAATGATATTGCAGTATTTACCTCCTCAAATCGCCAGAAGAATCGAATTTGAAATTTGAAAATTCTGATTAACTTCGATTAACGAAAAACTTTAATCTCCTAAGTAGATATTCCTTGCTTTCATTTGTTAATACTTTTCAACTTAACTAATTGCAATTTCCATCCAGTTTTAGATATCTATCAGATCTTCATCAAATCTAGCAATTTTCACCTCCAAAAACCGCCATTTTTCAAAGCTACGTCAAACCATTACTACTGAATCAACTTCATCGTACCATATGCATCCATTCTTCCTGCAAACATGTCTATTCGCAATAAATTCAAATGTTGCAAAAGTTGCAAAATTTATATTCCAAGTCACGAGGTGGAAAACTCACCAAAATGCATTTTACAACAATATTAATTTTAACTAAACAACTTTTCCCAGTAATATGAGTGAATATACCTATCTCACGGGTGAAATCGTTGGAGATTTTGGTGGTGTAGGTGGTGAACGTCTATTGGAAGTGATAGAGATTCCCGACCAAACGAAATTGGAGCGTGAAGACGTTATATCACAGCTATTTACCGAGATATTATTAGTTTACGAAGAAGACAAGATTTCCCTAAATGATTTGGTGCAATTTTTGTTCAATGGGGTTAAGGACGATACAGTTGCCAGAATCTTTTGTCAAGTTGTCGATGTTTTCCCTATTTCCAGCAAAATAGAGGACTTGTTACAGCTAATTACTCGTAAGGATTCCATTAAAATGAATACCATTGCTATGTATATCAGTCCCGATTTGCTCAGGGACCTGAATGTTGTCCCTACACAAACAATGACCAAAGCTTTAAATACAAAAAAGAGGGACGAATTCTATACCCAAAAGAAATTCAATCTTTTACACGAGGAAACAGAAGGGTTTTCCAAATTCGTTGTGGAAATCTATCAAATATTCAAATACAACGAAACGGATTTTCAGGTAGATTACGCCATTCAAATCATTGAAAAATTAATTGGTCATTATTCTTTGGACCCTAATAAATGTCTTGATCTTCTATTAGAAGTGTATGCTAGTTCTTTCGTTTCCAAAACTGATTTTGCGTTTAAGCTTTTACGAAAATCAAGATGGTGGCCCGAAGTTGAAGGTGATATCTCATCACTACAATCATTAAATGTTGGAGGGAGTGAAGCTGGAGCCAAAATACTTGGGTTGAAATTATTAAAATATCCCCTGGAAAAAGATATTCCGGAAACTTTTAAGATTTTAGTCAGTTGCCTAATTAAATCAGGGTTCATAAGTTTTGGGTCAATATGGAAGTACTTGAGACCTGATGACGATGAAATGTCTGCATTAGAAACATTATATAAAAAACGATTGGATGACCAGGTACTGAAAGCTGGTGCCAATGCATTAGCTTTGGCTGCGCCATTGTTGGATGATGAAGAAGTAGATCAACCAAAAAAGAGTTCTCGTAAACCTGAAAAAGTGGTTAGTGAAAATGAAGAATACGAGAACAGCCTTAAATATAATATCAAATATCAGATGTTACGAGTCTTGTTGGGAAATGGGTTATATTGGCCATCAATATTTATTTTAACTAAGTATCCATTTTTAGCATATGTGGAAGATGAAGTAAGTGAATTGATGAATCGAATTTTCGATTCTATGATCTCGCCACTTTATAATTCCATTAGACCTTTCAGCGAAGCAGAATTGAATCAACTTCAAACGTCTCGAAAAGTTGCATTCTCTAGACCGCAAAATCAGGTGGTTTATGATGACTACGTATGCACAGAATTATTGAGTTTCAAGCCAACTATTAAGAGTTATAGTCAAAAGAAATTTATTTACTTTTATGACGCTTGGACCAATAATTTGCCACAAATAACCGATGTCTCGAAACTATTCCTTCATTCCAAAGAATTTTTGAAATTCAATGGTGTCAACATATCCAAGAATATTGAACTTTTTATCAAAATTTGCGAAATAGGTAATTGGGACTTGAGAAATAATGAAGCAACAGAGGAAAGAAAATTGGAGTGGTTTCATTATTTTCGGAATTTTATTTTTCCAGCTATGTGTGTATTAGAAGAAAATTCAATTGCCATAGACAAAGCATATTCTATCTTGTCATTCTACCCTCTTGAAGATCGGTTTAGCGTCTATGGTGAATTATACCAAGTATTGTCAAAAAATAATCCCAGAATAAAGATGGCTTATAACAAAGCAGAAAAATCTACAAAGGATGTTTTGAAGAGGTTGTCCAAAGAAAATGTAAGACCAATGATGAGAAGATTGGCTAAGATAAGTTTTTCTAATCCCTTACCCTGTTTATTGACGATCTTGCAACAAATTGAAAGTTATGATAATTTGAATTCCTTGGTAGTTGAAACAGCTAGATATTTCAATAGCTATGGGTGGGACACTTTAACTGCTGCAATCCTCATTAGATTAACTGTTTCTGGGAAAGCAGCTGTTCAAGATAATGGAATGTTTGAAAGACAGTGGATTCAGTCTCTTGCTTCATTCGTAGGAAAAATATGCCAACGTTATCCTAATGCTATCGATCTTAAAACTTTGATTTCATTTTTGTTGAAATCATTTCATAGTGGGGAAAAGATGGGATTGATTGTTTTGAAGGAGATTTTGACATCAATGGGTGGAATGCAAGCAATAACAAATTTAACATTACATCAAATAGATATGATTAATTGTGGATCAACCTTGCAAAAACTTGTATATAAAACCATCAATGATGTTAGGTTTACGAGATTTAAATCCGGAAGCATTTTGTTGAAGACTTTCATAGAATTAGATGCAATTAACGAGTTATTGGTTTTACTTTGTCAAATAAAGAACCAGTATAATCAAAGTGAAGAGCAAGATCACTTAAAGATTCTTGCTAGCAAGAATGATGATTTGGATACGGTACTCAATTTGTTTTCCACTTTAATTACGTTTTTCGGTACAGTTGAAGATATCGAAAATGTGTTACTTCCGCTAAGCGAGCTTTGTATTGAGTATCAAGTTCCAATGGAAAATGCCTTCGATATTTGGCGTCCAATATTATCCAAACTGTCGCTGGATGATGAGGTTAACGGATTGAACTCTGTGAAGAATAGCTTGCATGGTATTCTTCCTGAACATAATTTGACTGTTGATTTATTTGTCTCATTTTGGCAACTAAGTTTGTACGATATCAATTATTCAATGGAATTATATGATACTGAATTGGCAAAATTGGAACTGAATACTAAAAGTCAGAAAGATTCTATTGCAATTAATTCCAGAGATAAAGAAGTTGCCAGAACTACTATTGAGAAACAAAGAGCCGATTTGAAAGTAAATGAAGAATTTATTAAGAAATTACCAACAGATAAAGAAGAACACTCTCGACATGATGAAGTTATGACTTCTAGGTTGATCAAGGAAGCTCTGCTTTGGTTCACAAAAGAAGATGATTCTGTTCAGAACCTAATTACCTTCTTGCAATATTGTGTATTACCTAGAGCTGTTCATTCTTCATTTGACGCCTTGTTCTCGGCAAGATTCTTGTTTAAGTTACATGAGATGAAAACTGATAATTTCTCCTTGATGGCATTATTAGATCAGTTAATTAATAATAAATTATTATTCGGAACGTTGTTTACTTCGACTCCTACAGAGGCCGAAAACCTTGGGTTATTTTTTGCTGAAGTACTCGGCAGATTGCATTCTTGGACAAATGAATCCAAGTTTGATAGTGAAGTGAAGGGGTTAACCGCCTTGGAACAAGATGGAACTAGATTCACATTTGATGATTATCGTTCCAGGTTGTTTGATTATCACAGTACCATTTTGGAGGATGTTGGCAGGGCTCTAACTGTTGAAGAATATATGTGTCGTCGTAATGCGATTACTTTCTTGAAGAATTTGGTTGGGGTGTATCCAAACGTTGAGGATCATTGCGAAATGGTAGCTAAATTCATCGAACATGTTGTAACATCAGAAAAGAGGGAGGATCTTAAATTGTCTTCCAGTGCATTGATAGGGCATCTTAAATCTAGAAGCAAACAATGGGTACATTTATGGGACTTCATTTCAATGTCTGCAGAAGAAAAACAGGAACACATGAACAAAAGGAAAGAAGTCAAAGACAAGATTGCTCTTGAAAAGCGGAAGAAGAACGATATTGCTGTTGCAAAAGAAAAGGAAGCAAAACAGAAGAAACTTAGAGCTTCTTTCAACTATGATTCTGAACAAAGTGGCTCATCACTGAGACCAGGGTCGAGAAAAGTTGGCTCGAGTGGCCGCTATGATAATTATTCCAATTACAAACAGGGTGTCGAACCTGCTGCAAAATCCACCAGTCAAGTGAATGTTCCTGTTGTTAAAGTGGAGAAGGATATTAAGGGCTCTGCTGTTAGTGAACTTCCAGAAGCTGCTACTGCGACAGGAGAGAACAAAGAAGACGTACCTCAAAAGGAAAAGGTGAAGAAGACGGAAAAGGAGGTAGAATTGGAAAAGGAAAAAGACGAACAAAAGGAAAAGGAAAAGGAAAGTAAATATAATGGCGGAAAACCTGCTGAAGTCAAGAAAGTGGAATACGATGACCAAGATAAAAAATCTACTGATATCAAGGCTAAGTTATCGCAGGCAAGAAAAGATTTTGCTGCAAATGCTAAAAGTGTTGAAAATGATAATCCTGGTCAAGGAGATAAAAGCAGGTCAAGAACACCATTGCCAGATCAAAAGGATAAATTCACTCGTACTCCAGCACCTAGTGCTCCAGGTAGATCATCGAAAACAGCTCATAACAATTATGATAGATCAAGAGCTTCATTGCCGTTACCGCCTCCTCCACCTCCTCCTCCACCTCCGCCTATTAGTTCAAGATCTAGAAATGAATATGATCGAAATCCTAGAAGTAATAGGGAAAGCTATAATTCGAGAGATGGGAGATATGGTAGAGACAGTAGAGACAACAGAGACAACAGAGACAACAGAGACAATAGGGAAACCAGAGACAATAGAGAAACCAGAGATTCAAGAGAGAAGAGGGATAGGAGAGATGCTAGAGACAGAGATGCTAGAGATGGAAGAGACAGAGATGCTAGAGATGGAAGAGACAGAGATAGAGATGGAAGAGATGGTTATAGAGATAGCTATAACAGATCCGATGGCTACAGAGCTACGTTGCCCAAAACTTTTGATAAAAGAAAGAACGAGGGATATGGATCCAATGGAAGAGGTTACGAGAAACGTCAAAAATACTAGAGATTCAATCAGATAAAAGTAAATATAGATACTTTAGGAAAAGAGTCCCTATGTGTTGTGGAACAATGATTCCAATTCATTTGCAAGTAGCTTTATATTTTACAATAATATACAATAAATAAATAGAAAGGATATTATATGCTTTGTATCCATTCTCTATGAAAAACTTAATCCTATTTGTAACCCAAACGGAGTTCTTCTTTATGTGGCACTTCCAGCGGTTAACAGAATTAACTCCAGGTCAATAAGAGCGTCAATATCTTCTTCCTCATCGAAACTAGAATCTATAAACCCTTGCTCGATCTCGAAAGTTTCGTCCTCTTCGTGTGTTTGGGTTTTTCTTTTCTTCAAGGGAGGGTTCTCCTCGAAAAGAATTTCATCTTCTTCATCTTCCTCTCCATTAGCAAATTCATCTTGCTTTAACGAATTTAAAAATACTTCAATCTTTTGCATACTTTCATCGTGCCATTTCATATGTCGCCTTAAGTCATGATCTCTACTGAAATATCTGTCACAATTTGGTTTGGGACAGAGTATTCTTTTTGAAGAGAAATTGTCCAGCATCAAGTCCATGATGGTTGCATTTCCATTCAATGATTTTTTTAAATGATCTAACGATCTATGAGATCTGGGAATGTCCAATGAAGAATCCGCATTTCTAATGAGATCTTCATCGTCAGAACTGTCAACTAAGTTATCTAGATTTTTTGTTTCGTCGTCGTCTTGCAATAGTTTTTGCAACTGTAGTCTTTCATTTGGTTTCAATAATTCATCCGGAATATTGCCATCATGGAATTGGTTGTAATGTTCCAATAACTCGGATTTTTTGGCAGATTTTCCAACATCACAATATTTGCAATTCCAAACCTTCACCATTTTTGAATCATCATGACTCAACATGTGAGAATATAACCCTTTCTTCCCCACACATTTTTTACTACAAATTGAACATTTCAATTTCGGATGTTCTGATTTAATATGCAACTGCAATGCAGACCAAGTTTTGAAATTAATAAAACAGCCCGGGTGATCACATTGGTAAGCGGGAGAATCTCCATGATACTTCAAATTATGTTGAGCTAATCTATACGGTCTTGCAAATGTTTTGTTGCAAATTAAACAGGTTAAAGTTTTCTCATGTATGGACAAAATGTGGTGACGTAAAGATTGATGTTTATAAAAGGATTCATCGCATTTAGGGCAAGAAAATGACTTATCATGGGTAATTTCGTGTCTTTTCAAATGCTGCAAGGAATTGACTCCTTTATTGCAAATGGAGCATTTGAAAGGTTTCTCATCTTGTTTAGAATGACTTACTAAATGAGCCTTCAAATGACTATTTCTCAAAAATGATTTTCCACAGCCTTCATAGTCACATTGAAATGGACGTTCACCGGTGTGACTACGCTTGTGTTGATCCAACAACGACGGTTTCGAGTACGCCTTCGAACAACCTTCATGATCACAAGTGAAACTCTTGGGCCGCTGAGACGAGGCAGAAGTTACCGTTGTAGATACGGATGCCGTATCTGAATCATACATGTATAACAACGAACCCCAATACTACGCAAATCCTAACTTATACCTACCTTCAAACCTAATTCTGCTCCGGTTTCTCTGCTATTAACAGTTGAATTTATAATCCAAATACGGGAGTTGTATATAAACTATCTTGCGATGAGTTTCTGGAATCGGAATGGCTGCAAAAAAATTGATACAAACCTTCAACAACTGGCCACTATTGCTTGGTTAAGACAAGTACTCTTGTTTGACGTACTATCTTGATAGAGAGGAAGAGGGTTGAGCTAGTTTTTACTTTGTATGAAAATTTTATTTCTTGATGAGTGTTGTTCATGGACTTAGTGGGAGACCATCCAAGTCCTTACGAGAGGATTATACAGGTAAATGGGAATACTGCTTCAACGACGGTATTTGAGTCTTGGGAAACTTATGAGATTCGTACCACTTGAGTTATGGGGAAACTTTGATATGACGTTGCAGCTTTGTGCTTGATGTTTCTCTGAGAGCATACTCAAAGTGTAGCCAAATCACCTAGGATCGCGTATGTTTATTTGAAGGTAAGTAAAAGAATACAATTCATTGCGAATATTTCGAAATGGTTCTACACACTTGAAGATTTCACAAACATATTCGGATACTTTTATTCCATATATAGCTAAACATTGTCAAATCTACGCTGCTCTTTTGGTTGCCAGGTATTTTACGGCAAGGGAAAGTTTGGTATTACTTAAAAATTTCCAAGTGGAGCATTATAAGTAGTAGTATTGTAATCCCAATAAAATGTCACAGCATTAGGAGTATTGGCAGGATTTTGACATACTTGATTATAATTCATCCCACTAATTCTACCTTGAACATAGGTTTTGAAGTCACTTAACTTACATGAAAATCCTGGCCCAGATGAGCAATTTTGAATTGGAACCACTGCGTCGTTGATAACGTATCTAATGTATGATGTGTTAGAACAGGAATATTTTTCTGTGTAGATTCTGGCACCTTGTGGTACAATTTGAGCATGTTGGTAAGTGAAAGGAATTTGGATTTGGTTAATTGGTAAATCTTTGGCAGGAGCAAGTAGTCCTAAAGAAGAATGGAACATTTCTAAATCAGTATCGTGACTGAATGAAAACCAAACTTTGTTGTTAGCAGTGGTATCTTGTAATAAAGTTAACGAAGCATTTAACAATCCGGAAGAAATGGTCAGGGTAAGATTATTACCTGGTCCGTTAGAATAATAATTCGCTAAATCAGTAGCGTAACTACTTCTAATAAATTCCTCGTTCGTGAAAATATCACACATTTGAGAATAACCTCTTACATTGAGTTCATAAGCACACCAACTAAATAAAGAGGTAACTTCCGAATTTGACAAATTCAATCCAGGAGCAAATCCAGCCAAACGAGTGGAAATGGCAGTCAAATAAGTAGAATCGTAACCAGCTAATGACACAGCGGTTAAGTTGTTATTAAGAGTGCAACCAGTTCTTGGTGTTAAAGAATTGGCTCCTTGAGTACCATTTTCTGAAACCACCACGTAATCGACAATACTAGCATTGTAGTCATCTCCTAAGAATCCTCTAGCGAAATATTCAGATGTTTCGAAAACTCTACCGGAGTTGGAACTGAAGATAGGCAAGGTGGAGTTGACTTGATATAATTCTCCATACTTTGCTCTAGCAAACGCACCTTCTTTCAAAGCGTTGTTAGTCCCAGCATAGACACTTTTACTATTCTTAGGACTCGTTTCCTTTTCGTATAACAGAGAGTTTGGAACAAAATAAGTATAATCGTTAAGGAATGCTAAATCCCCAGTAAATTTACCTGTCAATGCTTGGAACTTCTTTAAAATAGCTTCAAGAGATACACCAACAGATGCAGAAGGATATCTTTCCCCGTGTCTAGAAAATAACTGCACTTGCTGTAAAGTACATTGACTTGGGATAGCAGTATCAATTCCAGCACCTTGACGTTGCACATATGGACCAGAACCACCTAAAAAGTTTGCGATGTTATAAGAATCCTGGGCAGCTTGTTGTGGCGAAGCCAAATGGCCAAAATCGTTTTGCCCAACTAAAAGAAGTCCGCTATTTATCAAATTAGAAATGGAAACCATGTGAATTGAGTCGAAGGATTGATTAAAGATTTTTGGCTGCAAATATCTTGTTGCAAAAAATAATATCAACCATTTTTCTCGGCAAAAACCGTCTTTAAGTAGCGTTCTTTCTTGGACATACTGATTCCAATTCACTGAAGCAAAGTACTAATGGTGTTGGTCAATTCTGCTACATTAATTGCTACTATTTGAACCACGTGTAAATGCAGCAACTCCTATTGAGCTTAATTACTTGCATGTCGCAGCAGAATATTCGACCAAAGCTAGCAAGGTTGCGCAGGCTCCAAAGGAACAAGGAATGTTAAGCGAATAATATTCTCTGCATAGTAGTTCCTGCGCTAAGTGTATTGGCTGTGGGAAAAGGTTATTCCGGCATTCCTCAATTTGAGTTTGGTCGAATTAAGAACATTTCTGATATTTTGGGATATATTATCGTAAATGATTGCAATTTTATTGAAATTATAGTGAAAACGTTTCATAGGGGAAAATCATGGTGGCTTTTCATAGGGGTACAAATCGATTACTGGCCCATTTCTAATATATGATTATCGGATATCAGTTGTTATAGTTTATCGGAGCACAATTTGGGGCGAGGTCATCAAAATCCTTTTCAAAATTTGTGGTTACCTCCTTTATCATTTATAATAACATTAACGTTAACCTTAGCATTGACAATTAATAAAACGTTTTCTTAGCATTTTTACATTTTTTTCAGCCAAACCACAGATTGTGCTGTAGTTGCTTTCTATTTAGAACTAAAATTTTGATAATTACGTAACGCTTGTCAGTAAAATCCGTAGCTTCTATTGCGTTAATTGTATCAGCAGCTAATGCAATGCAACAATTTCTTTCCAGAGCGAGCCACTATTTTCTAAAATCAAGTTCCTTCTTTAAAACATCAGCTGATAGAATTGCAAGGCGGGAAAGTTGGGTTGGAAATCATCGACTCGTCAGTTCTGCCGAGGATGATTGCTGAATGACACAGAGCTTAGTTTCTTATTTTCTTTCTACTACAAGACAGGAACAAGGTTTCTTTGAGAAAGAATAAAACGGTTTGTAAACAAAGCAAAGTGCATATATCATACTTTCTTCGTTATACTCAAATATGGTTCAAACAGAAAGAAGAATATACTCAAATGCTCATCCAAAAATACCTAGCCCTAGTATATAACTACCCAAAAAATATGTAAGCTTCGTTCCTCATGGCCCAATGGTCAAGGCGTCTGGCTACGATTTCGTATCCACTTCTAGGAAACCAGAAGATTCCAGGTTCGACTCCTGGTGGGGAAGCTATTTTTTTAATGCCAGTTCAAATTGCAATATTTGAAGCAATTGTTTCATTTTTAAACACCAAATAGAACCAACCAATACAGATCATCTACAAAACCAACAATAATCCTGTTTCCTTTCCTTAGTCACAGATTTTACTCCCAAATATATCATTTTCTCCAGAATCGGGACGTATCACCTGACTCTCACTACCACTGAATTTCCACGCTCAGGCTATGGCTTTATCGGTAAGTATCTCTTAACGATAAACTCAGTTGTTAATAATGGGGATCAATAACCCAATTCCAAGAAGCTTGCGAAGCGAATCTAAGTACGTATAGCCTCATGTCATTTGAGGGATGGATTCTCTTTAAATACCTTGTACTATCGCTAATTTATCCTATTTGCCATGCAAATCTCGAGGATGTGATATTGTACAATTAACAGGAGAATTACAGGCAATATTGCTTGATGGCCATGGGAATTGGATATACTAACCAATCCAGGAAAGCGGCAAAAATATTGTCGTCTTTTATTAAACCAAATCAATTAATTGGACCTGATCAAATCATTCCACCCTCGGTACTTAAGAATGCAAAGGGTTTGGCGATATTGACGGTTTTGAAAGCCGGATTCCTCTTCTCAGGAAGAGCTGGTTCGGGTGTTATTGTAGCAAGATTACCAGATGGTTCCTGGTCGGCACCTTCTGCTATTGTTACTGCCGGTGCCGGAGTTGGGGGTCAAATTGGAGCTGAATTGACTGATTTTGTCTTCATCTTGAACTCTAAAGCCGCCGTTGACTCGTTTGCCCAAATGGGTTCGGTTACCCTTGGTGGTAATGTGTCTCTAGCAGCAGGTCCTTTAGGTAGAAATGCCGAAGCAGCAGGTACCGCATCATTGAAATCGGCTTCGGCGGTTTTTTCATACTCTAAAACCAAAGGGTTGTTTGCAGGTGTCTCGTTAGAAGGTTCGGCAATTGTCGAAAGAAGAGAAGCAAATAGAAAATTTTATGGTGGTAACTGTAAAGCAAGAAATATTTTAAGTGGTCAAGTAGAAGCACCTCCTGGAGCCGATTCATTGATGAGAGTTTTGGAATCCAGAGTATTCAACAGCAGAGCACCTGGTATGGATGATGGCGACTATGATGATGATTATTATGATGATATTCCCGATGATTTTTCTGAATCTACTTCAACAGGAGGAAGAAGAAGTTCCAGAAGTCAAAGAAGTCCTAACAATAATTACGACTATTCTGATGAATCCGATGGATCGGACTATGGATCCAGTAGACGGAGACAATCAACTAGAGATACCTCTTACTCTAGCAAAAAATCTACTTGGGAAGACGACGTTTATGATGGAGGAAATGCCAGAAACAATGACGTTGACAGGTTAGGCTCAAGATTATCAAATACAAAGATAAATAACAACAGTCCCACAAGACCGCCAGTGTCTTCAAAACCAGATTTTGGCGGTGTAACCAAAACAAATGCCTCGCAAGCTATTGCATTATATACATTTAAGGGTGAACAAGGTGGAGACTTGGCGTTTAAGAAAGGTGATGTGATTGACATTATCCAAAAATCAGAAACTGTTGACGATTGGTGGACTGGTAGAAATAATGGAAAAACCGGTATTTTTCCAGCAAATTACGTAGAGTTAATTTAGTTTTGTATAAAGTTTCTTTGCGTCAATATAAACATAACCGATTTGATATAGCTCACAAAAGCTTCCAATATTCTACCAATGTAGTACCTCTACTATCTGGTGAGATTTGTTCATTCGGTACAATCTTGTCTGTCTATTTTGATTTCACTGTGGGAGTATGTCTTGAGCATAAACAATTCTGCTAAACTCCAGTGGTTTTGATAAACTGATAACGTGTAATATTCACCTATATCCAAAACGATTCCTATAATCACAAAAACAATCTAAAGTATCTATCCCTCGCATGTACCGAACCTAATCAAATTTGAAAGAATTACGCACAAAGTGGCTAACTACCACTTTTCCTTCTTCAAACAAAGGATCTTCATGTCTATAAATAGCAGCGGCATGTGTGGTTTTAATATTCCTAATAATTACGGCATGTTTTGTCCATTCTAGACTGTTCAAATTTCCAACAATGGAAAGTTGATCCTTGGTCAAGTTCATTTTATCACCGTTCGCTAAATTTTCATTATTTTCTTGAACTTCACCAATGGCACCATACATACTTTCCATGATACTTTCCTTTTGATCATATACTCTGTCATTCAAATTCATTTCGTAATTATTCAATAAACCTGGTGAATCATCAATTGGTCTGGGCTTGGCATAAAGGTGTAGCAATGTTCCTTTATCCTTGCGGAAGTCAGCCAACCTTCTAATTTGTTTGATTCTTTCAATCAATGAGTTTGAAAGAAAAGTAAGTGCCCAAAAAGGTGTGTACAACAAGATATTAACCAACACTGCTAACCATCTATATCTTCTTAGCAAGTATTGACCCCATGTTTTGCTGGTTTCCTGTTTTCTTATAACTTGATCTTCGACTCGAATGGATTTAGTTTGATCTACAATTACTGGTGCATACCCAGGAACATAGCTAGCAACAATTCGTTGCGCATCCTTGTTCGTTATAGAATGGAAAGGGTCTATTTCTGAGATTGATGCAGTGTAAAATGCACAACGTTTGTCATTAACAGCATTGGCATACAACACTCTATATTTAAAACCGGCTAGGGCCATGTAGAAGTAAGATTGAGGATGGGCCAATCTAACCAAAAGAGGGCTAGAATCTCCATCTACTGTGACTTTATCCCGCAAAAAGAGTTGGTCCCCAGTATGGGCCATCAATTTAGGAGCAATTCTATCATATAAATACATGGCAGTACTAGCCTTAGGATGTGGAACTCCTACATGGGGAGAACAAAAGGTAATGAAATTTACTGGAATGATATCTTGAAAGAAACCATGATCGTACAAGATTCCAATAGCATAACGACTGATCAATCCACCAAGAGAATAGCCAATAATTGAAAATTTTGTTACTTTACCATTTTTCTGCAATTCCGAGGTCTGAGCAACAATCTCATCAGAAATCCGTTTCCCATTAACATCAACACCGTCGTAAGTTAAGAATCCTCCGTGAGTGACAGACTTGTAAGTTACCACTTGTTCCTTCGAGGATTGCTGCAAATGTTGGTTCACTTGCGATTCAAGATATGCCATATGGGATGAGTTCCCCCAAAGACTGTAAACATTGTTAGTAGAGATAATTTAACAGGAGCAATTGCTAAAACACCACATCACCAAAACATACCCATGTACCAATACTACTAAATGATAATCCACCATATTCACTACGAATGACACAGTTACTTATGTTTATTAAGAAAAACAAATAAATTAAAGTGAATGTGACACTCAAAACTTTATTTTGTAACGTTTAACTATCACTATTCACATGTCGCATTTTTTTGCAGCCATTATTTACAGTCCTTGACCCAACTAAACTATTTACAGGATTATGATAGTTGGTGAAATATTCGTGGCGAGATAATCGCGGCAGGCCGAGATTCGAGGATTACGCTAGATAACGTAGTTTGACGAATAATGGGAAACATCGTTACATAAGAGGAATGCGATCAAACTAACATCAGCGTAGTCGCAACCCTGCGATGAACGTTAAAATAGTTTGAAGTATTACATCAAGTGCAAGGAGTGACAAAAATAAATGTCTTGGATTATTGTCTTGGACAACGTCAAGGTTCAAAAATTGATGGCAGAGTTAATCAACACTCCTGCAGCGACACTGACATTCAACGAATCGACAATGTCGTCATTTTCTCTACCTTTGCTGATACCGACTAAATAGTCGGATCTCAACTTCATATTGGTTCTTAATCCACTGCCTTCACTTCCCATCACTAACAACATCGGGGCGTTCTGTAGCAAATTGGCCAAATCGGCCAATTCAATATACTTATTTTGTAGAAGATTGACATGCTTCGATTTCAATTCGGAGATTTCTTGTTCAGATGGTTTACCTGATGTACTAATCACATTCCAGCCATTTTGTTTAACTCTCTCGATGAATTTTAAACTATCGTTGGTTTCATAGATTTCCATAGAATCCAACGCTCCCACAGATGCCTTATTAGTTACCGGCCCCAATCTAGCACTGTTATTCTCTGGCACAATTATGAAATCAACCCCTAAGTAATACGCAGACCTCACGATGTTTCCCATATTTTGTGGATCAGTAATACCATCGAGGAATAACCCAAGAGGGTATTTATGGCTGGAGATGGAAACCTGCTTCTTTTCAATAACTTGGGTATTGTAAATGTCATTTAACCTAATAATATCGTAAGATCTATCGGTGCATCCTCCCAAAGTATAAATTGAAGGCAACACCAAAGGTTTAGTTTCTAATACTAACCCATTATGAACTCCATTATTTGTAATCATATTCAAATCGTTTTTCGAATTCTTTTCGATAACTTTGATACCGTACTTGTTTTGTGCCAATTTGATGACCTCTTCGTCACCATTATGGACATACAACGTATTATACGACTCTCTCTTATTATTTAATAAAATAGATCTCACGGCATGAGTTCCATAGGCATACTCGAATAAAGGAGTTCTACTGCCATATCTACTGAAACCACCACCACCATTGTAATCCGATGAGTCTTGTCTGGAACTCCTATATTTTTCAGACCGTTCATTTCGAAGTGTTTCTCTCTCAGTACGTTCGTTCAACTTTCTTGCATTTCTAGCTCTTCTCTGTCTTTCAACCTTCTCCGTCAATTTCCCACGCTCTTCAGGGGAAATTCTGCCATACTTCTGCTTGAAAAAATCATCTTTACTAATATTCATGGATTCCCAAGGTCTTCTTTCTGTTGAGGTTTTAGGCAAATTCCTGTCAAATGTCTTGATTTCCTGAGGATTCAGGTAATGAGGTTTGAATACCGGTTTGATATCATTCTTAAGTGTTCGGAATGCTCCACTGAACCTCCGTATACTTTGTATACCACTAACTTTTGACATAGTGATGATTCAAGATAATTTCCATGTCATCGCAGTGGAATTTTTCGCAGCTATAAATGAACTGGGAGCTTTGCAGTAAAACCTGGAAAACTAGATAAAGCTTCAGTTTAAACGAAGCTAACAGTCTACACGATGTTCAATGTATACTTTGTGAATCTGGAGTTAACTTTTAGTGTAATTTTAAATAATCTATAGACAAAATGAAACTAGATATACCATAAATATGTTACGAGGAGGTGGGGGATGGCAGGCCAAGTACTTGCTACTACTGCTGCTATGTGACTTTGGCGTTAGAACAACACTCCTTTCGTGCTTGGAATATCATTAGTACCATTACTACTGATGGCTTCTTTTATAGCAATAGCCAATGCTTTAAAGGCAGACTCGGCTCTATGGTGGTCATTGAAACCTCTCAAACAGTCAACGTGTAAGGTGATAGCTGCTCCTTGGGCAAAACTCTCAATAACATGAGGAATCATTTCACAAGATAAATCACCGACTTTTTCTCGTTTCAAACCTAATTCCACCACGGCAAATGGTCTATTGGATAAATCCACCACTGCCCTACTCAAGGCTTCGTCCAAGGGAGCAAACCCTGAACCAAACCTTTTCACACCTCTAACTTGACCCAAAGCTTTATGGAAAGTCATTCCCAAGGTAATTCCTACATCCTCGGCAGTATGATGATCATCAATATGTAAATCACCAATGCATTCAATAATCAAGGACCAACCAGAGTGTTTAGCCAACGCATGTAACATATGATCCAAGAACCCGATTCCGGTTTGAATATTGATCACTTGCGAACTTGAAGATTGGCTCGCATGGTCTTCCACTTTATCATTTGTAGCGTTCAAAATGGAATTTTCAATCGAGATTGGTCCACCATCCAAACTGAGACAAATTTGAATCTTTGTCTCGTTGGTGGTTCTATTAATAGTAGCAGATCTAGCCATGGTTAGTGAAGATTAGAATGCATTTTCTTTCAGCTTATCTATGACTCAATAATACAGGATGTTCTTTACGGTAGCGCGGCTGGAATATGTAGCAAATATACTGCGGAAATAGCTCGCTATGAACTGGCTCTAGAATTGAGCGTCTAGACCAAACTCTCGCTAGAATTTTGGTTTCTGGGGCCAGTCGATTTATTAGCAGTTTAAATAGATCAATTGGTCTACTACAACGAGAAAAGGAAGCCATATCAATACGTAAGCTGACGGTATTAAGTGAAACACACACCTTGTAGATCGTCCATTACTACTTGTAAACTTCACTAACATTAACCTCACATTGCTCTTCTCTCTTATCACAAGTACAGTAACCAAACCCACCACAGTTTTCGTGCAATGGATCCCAGCTTGAAATAAATATCCAGTCAGTTCAACCTTGAATGCTGTATCGTACTGGGCTACTATCTCTCTGTTGTTCACGACGTCCACTAAGAGGAATCGTTTTCGAGGTTTCGTCTAGTATCTAGTACGATGGACTAATGTAAAGGTACAGTACGTCAAAACAAGAGGTCAATATCACCAGTTCTTAGCAATAACCTAGTTCGTTTCGGTATCGTTGTAGTCACAGGAGATGTATACATTTATGGAATATCTTCAGAAATGTTTTTACAAGTCAACTGGCTGGAATGAAGATAACATATTCTCTCACGTTTGTGAGTCTTCCAACTCAATCTTGCAATTTCCGATACCAAATGGATTTAAAGTGGATGTTTCGTCCAAGAGTACCGACTATCTGGCGTCAAGCTTTACGTTGTCCAATTACCATTCCATAAATGGTTCAATTGCGTATTTGTTTTCTTCCAAACCGTTCACCAATGCCATGGGCACCAAAGATGTATCGCTCCAAGATGCCATTGCAGGGTTTAAAATCATCGAGCCAATGGTCAATGCAAACAGTGCTTCCACCAGCAAATCCACAACAGCAACGCCCACCGCTGGTGGTGAAGATTGGAAGAATTCCTTGATTTACGGTAGAATGTACTTTCCAGGATCGGCCCTAGAAGCAATGATTATTAAGAGATTGAGTAAATCAACACAACTACTTGTTAAATGCATCAACAACCCAAGCTTGGAGAAAAATGGTACCATGATTGTTTACTTACAGAAGAACTCTGCCAAGTTCCTGAGAGAGTTTATCTATTCCACCAACGAATCTTTATTTGGGTTTCGATGCCTCTACAATTTCGGCATTAACGATTCCATTCCAAATTCGTCAGACCATTCCCAGTTCACGAGAAAGTTCGATAATTCCGTCATGTCGTTGGGTACGGAAATTTGGTATGCTGCAAGAACAATGCTGCCGGGGTTTTCCACTGCCTTCAGATACTCAACAAGATCTACTTCTACTGGTAAACCTTTAACGATGACATTAGCTTGTAATCCAATATTGGGACATATTTCCTCCACATACACTGTCAAAACATCCGTATCATCTAGTTTTTGTTCTAAATATGATTTCAATGTGTTCTCGTATGCATCTAATTTATCCTTAGGGTTTGAATTATATAATTACTCCCTGCCATCCGAGGGGTCTACTCGAGAAACTGAAGCTGAAACTAGTGGCAATCTTTCTATTCCAGTGAAACCTTCTGATGATAGTTTAATCATAAATCCTATTCAAGATTATGATAACTATTTTCATATAAATCCCAATTTGCTACCCAATTCCAATCCAAATGTAACTACGGCATTTCAAAATTTGGTAAATGAGTCTAATTTTTCCAGTGTTATTAAGTGTTCCACTAGTTTAAGCGATAGAATTGTTAAAGTAATATGGGAGGGGAGATTACAAGACTTTTTGGTTAGTACTGGGTTTAAGATTGGAATTAACCCCACATCGGGTACTCCTGAGTTCAATAGATTTGGGATTTCCTTCTCATACGCTGCTTAATATAGTTTCAGATAGCTAAATTCGCCCAAAGTGAAACAATGTAAGCCTATCGTTTCCTCATTCTCCCATGGTGCTCCATTAGCTATCGGTTGATAGGAGCTGGTATGATACGCTCACCAAGCGCTAATTGAGCTCGCAGTTGGTTCTAACCGATTGTTTGCCAATAGTTAAATCTAAATCTACAATCAGAATGGTTACTACGAAAATATTTGATTCTAGTCCCAAGGCTGCAACTTTCAGAAGAGGAAATGAGATTCCAAAGAGATGCAACAATTTCAAGAGCATTTGCAATTCATGCGAAACAATAACAGTGAAAACATATTGTTTCGAACAACACTTCATGACATAAGATCCTTCATTCACCCACACCATTAAACAACCTAGCATTTTGTTCAACAACACTATAACTTGTGATCTTTAACTGGCTGCAAATTTTGGCCCTGCGCAAAGCTAGACCAAGATAGCAGAGGAATGGAATGCACAACAAACGTGTTTCCTTGAGAATTTATAACCAAGCCTTATATAATTACACTAGTTAACCAGTGAATCACTTCAATAAACACAGCATACGTAGCAACTCATCCCATTAAGGTTAGTATGGTTTGGTTTAGGTCTAGGCACCGGGTAACCATGTTCTCTTTGCCTGCAGTATCGATATTCAATTTTTCAAATATGAAAAATTTCACGGTGAGACTACAACTAACGAATAACGAAGGGCCATGTCTATTCAAAATCAAGAATTATTCAACTTGGTAAGGAATTCCAAGTTGTCGCAGGTGGCCACACCTCTTCTGAAAAATTTGAGGAGTAAAAGTGCTGTTCCTACCCATCAGATTGTGTTTACTCCAAAATCTAGTGCCAGTAGATCCAACTTTGGGATCAAAACCACCTTACCTAAACAGATTGGGTTTTCCACCATAATTTACAATGATATCGATAACCACAAGAATATGCCAGATGTTGAGAAATACTCAGGAAAATTGTACAATCGACTTAAGTTTCAAGAGACGGGATTAGTATTGAAAAACCATTTCACCGATGTAAATCCTTTATTTCCTGCAAACTCCAACAAATCCACCTCCAAGAATGAAGATGATAGCATAACTAATTGTTTCAATTTACAATGTAGAGTTTCTTCCGAAAATGTCAAATCAATCTTGAACAAGAACCCTCATTTATATAAACAATTTAAGCTTTGGTTAGTGGATAATAACCCTCAAGCAATTGTTGGCAATATCCCACAAAGCACCATGAGCACGTTATTGAAGACTTTCTTGAATGAATCGACCAATGTTGAAAAACAAAAGTTCTCATTAACTGATTTAATTAAAAAGAACAATAAGATGGCTTCTAGTAGTATTGCTTCGCACATTCAAGGTACTGCTGGTCTTTCCTATACTCAAAAAGGTAGACTAGCCAACTCACCAAATGGTGTCAAATACGGGGTTGTTGCCCCAGGAAGATTGGTGGGTAACAAAGAAGCTGCCATTGGTGGGTTTGTTGCTAATGTCAATGACAGAACTACTATTTTACAACAAAACTTTGCTAGAAATGCTTCAGGTAGACATTCTAGACAATTAGTAATGCCTTTTAAAGTCAATGAAGCCGAGCTCAATGAAAATGGTTCGATTAAGCTTTACGTTGATGGGGTTAAAGCTGGTACTTGGATGCAAAGAAACGTACAAAACTCTACACCAGATAAATCTAAATATGAAGCTTCTCATCCTAACTTCGGAGCTGCTTCGGAAAGAAATAAAGCTGAAAGTGAAAACTTGCAAAGGTTATTGAATTTGATTATTCAATAAGCAAACATTTATAAATAGATGAAGTTAACATCATGTATATATACTTAACTGAAATTACAATTCTATAAACCTTTATGTCGTCTGTAATATCGTAACTTTTTAATGCATTTGCTATGTTGCGCTGAAATGTAACGCAATATTGAGCTCTATGTGCTAGTTGCTGTGCTGACAACTGGCTCCAGGATAGGAAGCGGACCAGGACTGGCACTGAAACTATTTGCAGTAGGTGGATGATTAATGGGGGACGCCCCATTCATATCAGATACACCTTCCAATTTAATTTTTTTTGACTTAATTGTACTAGGATCTTTCTTAGGTCGTTTTTTAACTTCCTTTAATGTGCTTATTACCCCTGGTAACTTCTTCTCCTCTTGAACCAATTGATTTCTGATTTCCTCCGCCAACTTTTCATCTAGTTTACCATCAACTTGAAACCACAAATAGAAGTTTGTCGTTCTCACACCCTTCTCTAATATGCGCTTCATCTTTTCTTGAACTTCCTCTGCTTGCTCAAAACTATTGGCAATGATCGGTACATACCTGGATGGAATTCCGTGAATTGTGTATGATAAAGTGGTGAAACGGATTTCAGGTTCAATAGGTAGTTCAATTTTCTTTGGTCCCCTTCTAGGAGGTGGTCTTTTCTTTTTACTTGCCCTTCTTGGGGGTAGACGTCTAGTTGGAATAGCAGGGATTGGTACTTCTTCTTTTACTTCTGGAGCTACTTCAGTATCAACAGATCCGTCTACGTTAGCCTCTCCTTCAGTTGATTTCTCCGCTTCACCTTCCATTTTTGCTTTTTCATCTATAGCTAACTTATCGTCAGCCTGAGCAGGATGATTTTCAGTAATACTTGTCTCGTTCGTACCACTTGCCACAGTGGCATCTTTATTTTCTTCTGCATTTGCCTCATTGAGGGTTTTATCCTGTTCAGCCCGTTCTTTCATAATTTTATTATAGGATGCCAATTTTTCTTCATACAGATCAATTTCCTTTTGATTATGGATCCACATGAAACTAATAATAATGTCTTTGTTATCCGAGTTATCATCATCTTCGGCATTTGTCATTGTTTCAGCCGGTATAACTTCACAAATTGCAGTTTTTGGTAGCATGAAACGGACGTTAGGGTTCTCTACAAATTCAAACAATAGGGTAGCATCTTGAGAATACCTCTCTTGGAAAGCAGTTAACTTTAGATTTCTCGGGAGTAGATCTTTTGCCTCTTTATCCTTCTTCGCTTTCTTTTCTTTTGGTGGTTTCATCGATCTTGGATACGGTTGATTTGCAAACAAATATGCGTGGTGTGGTTGTGGTCCCATATCTCTAGCTCGTTTTATATATCCCTGAAATGTTAAGATTTGTTGTGGATCAGCCTTTCCCAGGGCAACAATTTTCATCAATTGATTTAACGACTCATCGGTTCGAGCAATAGTGTTTAAGTTTGAAATCATGATTGTATTCTCCACAGATTGCATATTATGCGGATCGGTTCTGGCTGGTGGTGGAGGCGTAGATTGTTTTGCTTTGGCCGTTGGAGTAGAAGTAGCTGCACTTGAGTTTGCGTTGGCACTATCTAAGGTTTTTGCTTTTTTCTCTGAATTCTTATCTTTATCAGTTTTCAATGACTCAGACAGCCTTTTAGATTTGTTTTCCTGTTTCTCATTTTCGTTTTGTGTGTTTGTCTTGCTTTTTTCACTTGCCTTTCCTTTTGCATCTCCAGTTGATTTAGCTTCGGCCACTTTTTCCTCCAGATTGGCATCCACCTTAGAATTATTAGAGGTACTTTTGTCCGTTTTACTAGTTTCATTGGTGGAATTAGGTGTTGTAGAAGCACCATTTAAACTATTTGGTTGCGATGTCAAAGGCTGCGATGATATTTGTGAAGGATTTTGTGGTGATATTGAATTGCTATACCCTGGAGCGTTGGCAGTTTTAGAGTCCCTTTTCACTTTGTCGGATCTTTCGTCTTTGACGATGAATAATCTTATTTCCAAATCATGAGGGCCAATTGTCATGGAAGCATCACATAGCTTAACCATGACATCTCTGGCACTGGTTTCTAGTCCCAAAACAGGCACTCTATCATTTGATAACAAGCTGTCCTCTTTACTGGATTTGGGCAACGATTTGTCGATGGCGGCTAGCTTTTTGGCATAGGAACTTTGTTTGACCCAATATAGTCGAAACATAGGACAAATGTGCACGTAATTAAACCTTGACTTCATCAATGACCGGTAGAACACACCACTATCTTTTATAGTCAAGGGATTTTTCAACACATCTTCATAATGGCCATTCGGAGGTGGACCAAAAGACACTGGCAATCCATTTAAAATATCGAACGGTCTGACAATGCTATTTTCAAGACGCTTCTGTTCCTCTTCAATCTGCTCCCTCTTTGAATTGGTAATACGTCGTCTTATACGAGGAGGCATGGTGTAACGCAACTAGTTGTCATTGAATGAAGCATTTACAATTGATTTACTGCAATTTTGTTCTTCGCGTGCTGTTTGTCGTCACCTGTGTATAAACAAGTTGCCTATTAATTGTGACAAGTTTTGCGACAAGCATTCAGGTTAACGTTTTGGACTAATCAACCCGTTATGGTTCAAATTGCAGTTCTAATGGCTACAGTTCAACATTTGAAGTTGGTTATAGTTGTATAATACTTGTACTTTTCAAAAGTAATTTTCCTCTGGGCATAGACTTTTAGTACTGTAATTGTAGATGTAATGTAGATTATTAAGAATAACTCTATAGATACTGTAATAACATGTGGAACTATGTCAAGAATGCAATATTTGTTGGGAATCATTAAAGTTGGTCCTCCAAAGCTTCCAATCCAAGGTTGAATAGCTTAATCATACTATCTAGCTCATTTAACAACTTCAATTTTGGAGTACTATCTATGAAAAATTCTCCATTTACTTGTGGTATGGTTGGGAACTTTGTTGTTAGTGGAGTGGGTGTAGTTTGATTTACAACGGGATTCCCACCAGAAACTCCTCCAACCGAGTTTGCTCTTGGCATGGCCATGTTGGCCTGTCCAGGATGCATATCGGTGACTGATTGTGAAGATGTAGAAGTTAACTTACGAGGAACCGGTCTAGAACTAATTGATTCGGTCCTTTCTCTAGTAGTGGAGGAGATATATGAATCGTTCTCTTTACTTAATGGCACCCCTTCAGTCACTGGTGTCATGGAAATAGCTAGATTAGCTGCCTGGGAAGGATTGATTCCAAATTGATTAACATCATCATGTTTTTCAAACCCTTCATTAGTTAAAGCTGATAAAACATTGAATGAGTTTGACGGAGTAGGCATCTGAATATGAAACCCTGGTTTTCGTTTAGCTGACTTTAAAGCTGCTGGATTACTTAAACTGTTATTTGAATTCGATGCTGGCGCTTGAGGCAGTAGACTATTGGTGCTGCCAACTGGTTCTCCTGGTAATTTAAAATTTATGGGTTGCAATAATGGATTTGAATTTGAATTTAATGCCTTCATTGATTTTGATGGTGAACTGGATACAACTCCTCCCGAACTCAATAATGCAGATGTTGGTGGTGGTTTGGGAGAAGGTGTTTTCATTGACCCAGCATTTGTATAAGGTGAATTAGTCGGTGTATGACTCTGATTCGATACACTTGAATTGCTTCCCAAGGTATTGGATATGGTGTGGGATATGGTATTTGAAATAGTATTGGATATGGTATTCTTGCGAGTTCTTCCATTTGTATTGGTAAATCTTGATTCTAAATTTGCAGAAGCAGATTGGGAATGATATAACGTTGGCGGCTTATTTAATGGCGGATGAGATGAATTAATGGTGGCAGAATGATATGTGAGATTGTCCATATCTGGAATTTCAATCGTTGGCGAATCCACCCTATCATATGTATTCAATGACGGAGGTTCATAGGAAATGTTGGCCGATTTATTTTCAGCTTCATCATGATCCTCAAATAACAGTTGCAAGGACTTTGGAATCTCTTTTGATTGTTGTAAAGTTGCCGACATAGTGGCAGTGCTTGATTGGTTATTACTTGTGGCAAATGTATTATTGTTGCTTCCTTGGAAGGTCAAAGTTTGATAGGAATCAGACGGTTCCTCGCTATAAGGCATTTCTTCCACTTCTTCTAAATCGATACCATTCTCAATAATATATTCTTTACTGCTCAATGAGTCAAAGTCCCATTTTACTTGAACTTGAGATGGATCCAAATCAGAATTTTCAATTTTCTCTTCTTTATCTTCCATTGGTATATACACAGATTCACGACTGGAATGACGATCTCTCCATAGAAGATATCGTGTAATAACTTCTTTCAATATTGATTTGGAATGACTTTTATAGAAACGAACAAATTTACATTTCATCAAGTCATCTGCTGAAGGTCTTTCCTCGGGATTTTCGTCCAAACATAAGGCAATACATTCTTTTAACCCTTGAGAATATTCCCTGCCTTCTAATCTTGGAGGTTGTGATTTTGAAATTAATTGCATGGCCCACAGAGAATCCTTATCGCAATACGGAGGGTTACCTGTGGCTATTTCATACATGGTGATTCCTAAAGACCAAATATCTGCTTTGGAATTATAGGTATCACCTTCACGGATGACTTCAGGTGCCATCCAATATGGGGTACCTGCCATGGTAGTTCTCTTTAAGGCATTACTTGTGATTTTAGCCGCCACACCAAAATCACACAACTGTACATTTCCATTCTTGGTGATTAACACATTAGCAGATTTGATATCTCGATGTATGACCCCTAGTTTATGAACTGAAGATAACGCTAATAATAACTCTCGCAAGATAACCCCAATGTATCTTTCTTCAAAGATGCCTGGTTTCAATAACGTTCGAACCGAACCACCGGCACAATAATCCATAATGATCCATAATCTCGTATCATTTAAAAAACTACCATAATAATGAGTAACATTGGGCACATTTTTCAATTCTGTCAAAAAGGCAATTTCCTGTTGAACTTCGGTAACTTCGTCATCTTGCGTATCCAAATTCAACACTTTGATAGCCACCACTTGCTTGGTTTGCTTGTTATAGCCCTTGTAAACCACACCAAACTTCCCTCGCCCAATTATCTCTGTTCGTTTATATAGAGACGACATCACTCATATAGTCAACCAAGTTGCAATAATCAAAGTCAAGTTTACTATAACTGGATTTTTTTTTCACGACTCAAGTTACCAACACGGTACTGATATCTAGAACGTGTTTGAGTTACAAAAAGATCCAAACCAATGGTAGTTATTCAATGGTTTACTGTTGAATTATTAATGCTATGAAACCGGTAAAATTGATTCCTGTATGGGCTTGATTTCGTTTCCGGCGCTACCATGTTGAATGTTTCAGTACTTGCTATGGAGGTAATGAGCTACTATGTTCACCAAACATGATGCTTGTATTAACGTTATATTAAACGAGTAGTCTTTCTCTACAACGGTGGTTCTAGTTGAACTTTCCTATCGTGTATATTTACTCATGAAACCGGGTATTTCTAGCAATTCTTATATATTTACACAGACTGGGTGCTGTGTCTCTATTGCTGCAAATTCTCTTTACTTAACACATTTAGTATCAACTTTTAGTAGTAACTCTTATTTAATGTTGAGCAAGTAGCAGCTCGTCAGTGAAGCAATAAACTTTGGGTGATGGCTATAGTTCATATTGTCTCAAATTGGTGGTTAATTATTTTCCACTTGTAATTCGCGTAAACTCTTAATCAATTGATCAATTTCGGGGAAATCGTTCTTGAAATAGTGGGATTTTTCAGCTATGGTCTTTGTAGGACCGGTGATGTTCGATTCATCTATTAGATAGAAAATTAAAAATTCCATTATTTTGAAATTCAAGTTTTGTTGCTGCTTGTTAAATTTACTCACCTGTTCCAAGTTTCTCGATTCATCCAATTTAAGATGGTTGATGATTTTGGAACAACCATCTACTGACTCAAAAATACGGAAATTGGTCAAATCTTTCAACAAGATATGAATTATTGTAGTCATTGTGGAAATGATGATTTCTATGTCTTTACAATCTAGCAAATTTACTATTAATTGTAAATTGCCAGCTCTATGAAACAACTGTTGTGAGGCAGGATGAATCAACAAGAGTCCTTGTAGGCATTGATTTGCCTTGATGGCGAGCTGGGTATCCCCTTTTGCCACCTTATAGTAGTTTAGTAGACTGCTAACAAGATTGTATTGAAAATTCTCCTGTAAGTTGATAAAGTTATTAATGTTGGTGTCATTGCCTATTTCATGATACTGTCGTATATTTGGTAACATTTCGTATAAAAATTCGTCCAACGACTGGATTCCTGACTCGACTACATCCACCTCTACTGCATCCAACTTGTCTATTATATCGAGCACTGACTGTTCCATTACTTGAGTAAGAAACAGCTTGGAAACCAATTCAATGCCAAAATTCGTGTGCTCCCCACACTCGACCTAGAAATCGCACAATTTTCCCTTTTACGCCAGATCTCCACTACGCAGTACCACCATGGCCCGACTTCCTAGTGACAGTTCCAATTTGTAAACTCAAAACATTGAATGTATATAGTCATTCTTTGTTTCTGCTCTATTATCCACCACCGTGGCACTAAATTTGTTCGAGCCGTTCCTTCTAGTTGCACCAGCATAGGTCCAGCCGCATTTTTACCTGCTATAGAAGATTGCACTCCGATTGCCTAATGTAGAGGTATCTGTTTATTCAAGCCTTCAATATACTTCCAGCAAAATACCTAGTCACCATGTCAGATTCATTGGTTGTGTTTGGCTGTTGTGTGGCGGTGATATCGTCGGCAATCCAGTCGCTAGGAATCACATTACAACGGAAATCCCATCTAATAACGAACCAGTTTCATTTACACCAAAAACGACAGCGATTATGGTTGGTTGGATTTTGCCTTTTCATAGTGGCGAATGTGTTGGGAAGTTTGATTCAGATCACAACTTTGCCGTTGATCATCTTGAGCCCATTGCAGAGCATTGGCTTGATTTTCAATTCCATCCTAAGCTGTATCTTGTTACACGAGTTGTTCACTTGGAAGCTAGGTTTCGGTACATTTATCATATCTATCGGGGCATTTATCATAGCTTATAATGGCCAAGTTGATATACCGCAAACCTCATTGCCCATAGTCATAGATAACTTTACCAAAGCAAGGTTTTTGAATTGGTTTATTTGCACAATTATCTTTTGTGGGATATTGGTATTTGTTAACAAAGTAATGGTTAAACATTGTAAGAATTATAAATTCATTCAAGGAATCAATTATGGAATTATCTCGGGAACTTTAACTGCCCACACCTTTCTCTTTGCCAAATCCATCATAGATGTTCTTTTACAATCGATCTTGAATAAATCGAATATCCTTGCGAACTTTACTCCGTACTTGTTGCTAATGATAATGTTGAGCATTATTGCTTTACAATTAACTGCGTTTAATCTAGGATTGACCAAAATATCTACAAGTATCCTTTATCCCTTATGTTTTTTGGTTTATAATATGTTTAATCTTGTGAATGATTTGATTTTCAATCAATTGCTACCAGAGAAAATGTCGTATGAACAGTTGAAGTGGGTCATCTTTGGCTTGGTTGCAGTATTATTTGGGGTTATTCTCATCAGTTGGGATGGGTTTTGGATGGAAAACGAAGAAGAAAGTCAGCAAATCAGTCGGCACGAAGTAGTTGATTATGGCTCTTTCAAACAAGCAAACAAAGGAGTTTTATCTTTCGAACAAAATCAAGTGTTGCACCTGTTGGGAAAATGATAAAATCTACATTAGCATTTAAACAAGCAACTCTTACGACTACTGGTTAGGGCCCCTCCTAAATGGTGCAATATGACTTGCGAACTCATTTCAATAGATACATTTGCTCGGGAGCACTTGTACGGACATTTAATAACGAGAATTGGACGGACTATTCAGACAATACTGATACAGATAGGGTATGATTCTGGAAATATTTTCCTATAGAAATGGATAAATAAATATATGACAATTAAGAAATTGAGTACTTAGTTGTGATTATGTATGAATGATGTAAAATTTTGGCGTGTTGGTATGTTGGTGTGTTGGTAGAAATTAGCTGCCACTGAAGATGGTATGATTAAGGGAGATTATATTAGGGGAAACAACACCTACCAAATGAAATAAATCAGTTTCCAATTACTGGAATTTGAATAATTGGGAGCCGGAAGTAAGTATTAGTTTTGGTAGCGACCCCCGTAAACATAATATAGAATGCACAAATAGCAGTTAGAATACAAAATACACCGCCTGCGACTTGAAGACTGTGGAGTCCAGTGAAATGAAATGCAGCTAATATAATGATACTAAAATTTAAACAACCAAAAAATGCCATTAAATCGACTGTAGCTTTAAATGTACATATCCATAACATGGTAGTGAAAATGACCCAGCCCACTGACCAAAGGCCCATGGCATTTTCCATTTGCCGAGGGTCATCTTTATATGCGTCGACAATTCCAAAAGCTGGAAGATAAGTAGCACCATAAGCTAACCAATACGCACCATAGGAAACCAACGAAGTACAACCGAAAGTATTTCCAATAAAGAATTCCCAAACTCCACCTAAAAAGAGACCAATTCCGCTACAAAAGATAGCACCGGCGTACATTACATTAGGAGTTTGTACATTTTTAGCATTTATGAGATAGAGACCAACAGTTAAAGTGGTTACACTATAACTACCCAAACAATAAGCAGTTGGATTCCCAAAGCTATGTGTTGGAGGAGGTGCCAATTTTTCCGATTGCAACGTCCCAGCAAAAGCAGAATATAATTCATGACGATAGTATTTATGGCCAGCAATAATAATACATTCATCACCTTCACCACATATTTGTACTTTGCTAACTTGTGGTTTCACAATATCGGACTCGGATGAAGCTGATGACATGGAGATGCAAATGATAAGTCGGTAGGTAAAATGGAGCCACTAAAGTGAACAGTAAAACGAGTAAGTTGGCAAGATAAACCGTACCAGATACTTCAATCAAATAATCAGACTGCCAATTTAAATTGAAATGAAGCGTGGATCAATGTATTTATAGGTGCAAATCTCCTAACAGCTATAAAAAATAATGCTTCCCAAGAACAGGAGTTAATGCAGCCTTCCCACTGCGTTATTGTAGGAATATACTACTAAGGCAGCACATAGTTAAGGGAATTACTGGGGTACAGTGAAATTTAACTCAAGAGCTTCGCGAATTGCCGCAAAAAAAAATCTCACACGCATAGTATTTTTAACGTTTGCTGTCGGAAACCCTCGTACAGGAAGTGGAAATGAAGAAAGAGACAGGGAGTAATTGAAGAGGTAGCTGAAGCTGAGGAAGAGGGGATGATGCTATAGTGGAACCGGCTATCAGAATATGGAGTTGCAATAGTATTTGATACTGGCAATTGCTTCGTATGTTGCCTGAGTGGCACTGATGAATATTGGGTATTGACAAAGATGGTACTGCACCATGCTGGGAGTATTTTCTATGCGGGCTCGGAAAACTCTAATTTAGTCTGGGGTGGGGTAGTAGAAGCAATTGGGTTATAGAATAGCGGCTAGTGTCAACCAAAGTGTTATAGTAGACTGGTGGTCTGGATGATGTTGGAGTGTGTTATTGAATAACTCTTATAATTCTAGGAGTTTGTGGCTACTTTGATCCGTTTATTTCTTTTTTCTCATCATTTGGACTTCGCTTTCTCCTGTTGCGACAAAGTCAAATAAATGCCTTGCGCTTGACTCAACATCAGTAGGCAGGGAAAAATTTTATTGTATTTTTCATTAGTAGTAATTAACTGTACACACAATCTGTGGATACCGTGCGTGGAGAAGGTTCAAATCATTACTCTTCCGATTTCTTCCTAACCACAAGGCTTCTGCAGTGGTTCATCGCTTCCTTGTAGCGCTTAGCATCTACACCACTATCTTCAGTATTGCGCAATACACCACATCCTACTTTGGCTCAACCGTAGCCGATAGCGGTAGTTTCTTGCTGAAGCATCTCCAGCAACCGCTGGTTGTCATTCTTAGGCTGCAAATCTTTTATGTGGTAGGTCACTGGCTGCTGTTGAGAAACCTACACAAGTGAAGTCTACTATAACGTTAATGTAATTGTAGAAAAGCATATATTCTATATACTTATGCAAACGTGATACTAGTTATGGGATATCCTCGATTAATCAATTATTCAATTAAAATTTAATCCGAAATTGGTTTCAAACTTTTTCTTCTCAGATTTAATGTTAGTTAGATCAATATTAGATGGGATTGTAAAAATTGATGTATTCTTCGATTCTGACAAAACCAAGGGTTTAAAATCATTAGAGGAGCTTAATTGGATCGACTGTTCCATCTGGGTACTCTCCTCGTTAACGGTAGAAGATGTAATACTATTTATTTTAGGATATTTGGGTGGTGAATAATCTTGAACTCCATGATTCAATTCATATTGTCTTTGTTTCAATGTTAATTCCGCGTTTATAGGTTTATCGATTTCGTCTGCCGTTTCCATGTTAGATTCTTCTATTTCCAAACCAATCAATTTCCTCTGTTGATTATTTAAAGGTAAACCTAAACACTGATCTTGCTTTTTCATTAATTTAATCAAAGAGAGGACAATATTTAACACCATCAAACCGGTAAACAAAGTTACCAAAATTGATGTATAAATATTTATGTTCAACTCAAAAATCTTGTTGGATATAGCTGATTTTGTAGATGAATTCGATTTTGTATTTAATGTTCGTATTATTAACAAATAATGATTAACAAACGACTTGCATAGTCCAAAAACAAGTAAAATAAAGATGTTTCTTAGGACCTTTTTGACCTCTTGCTGTTTATTTATTTGTCTTGATAAAGCTTGCTGCATGATCGGATTCATCCATTCACCAGTTGCTTGGTCGTCTGTTGACGATGTTTCCTTCAGGTTTTGGTCTATCATGTTAGATCTTATGCTGTTGATATTGTTGGCACTACCATTTATGCTGTTATTGATGCTATTGTTGATGCTGAGGTTTAGGTTGCTATTTTGATTGTTGGGGCTATAGTAATTCTTTGGGATTATCAACGGCATTTTATTAAAACTCGATTGATTCACTGGAAACGATGAAGACAAGCCAGATTGGATAAACTTTCCAGAAGATGTTGGAGGCTTGTAGTAGACAGGTTGTTTTCGATTCAAATCTTCATCCAATTGTATAAATTTCTTCAACATTTCTTGTGACAATTTACATTGATTCAATCTAAAATCAATTTGTCGAAGATTAAGAGGCGCCAGAGAATTGTCCACAGCCATCTTACTCGCATCGTTAGGAATCACCACGGGATCATTCACCAATATTGCAGGCACTGTATTACCCAACCTTGTTAATGGAACTCGGAAGTCATTCGAATCTAGCTTGGACATGGCTTGTTGTCTAGAATAGTTGAAAGACTTGCTCAAAGCATCTTCATAAACTGACTCTTCGTTCATGACTGCAGCTTGTTTATCGGTGCCCAAGTAATCCAACAATTACAAACTTATCTGAAGCGTTACTTGAATCATGTTTATCTATTTACTATGGTTGCCATTTTGCAACATTAGGGTAACGGCTAAAAAATTCAATGCGAGTTACCCGGACAATACCTTTCACTAATAAATTTTTTTCTCTCACTATAAAGCCAGTGAAAAATTCTAGAAAGAAACTTACATCAAACTATTGCAACATTGAGACAATATTTGAACTATCCGGAGTGGAAGCGTTGTAATAATGATGCTGCGACTCTAGAAACATGTTTGTAAGCATAGTTACTTGGAATTAACTGGCATTAGGGTGAGGTGATTGAGTATGATTGAATGATATGATGTGTTTGTTGATGTATTTGTCTGATATCATAAATGATCATTTTGCGTGTATTATATTTTGCTTTTCCATTCACATTGCACTTTGAGTAAATCAGTTTAAAGGATGAACAACCATCACACAGACCTGTACTGAAATTTTTAATGCAGATAAAAGATAGCCTCTTCTGATTTAATGATTTACTTAAAGTTCAATTTGTGTGAATTAGTGAAATATGGAGTAGTAAAATTGTAGGTAGTTCAATTGAGCACCAATTAGTAATACTTTTATTGTGTTTGATAGTTTCAATGTGCTGATAGTTCCATTGTGTTCGATATTCCAAGTGATATAATCGTCATCGTGACTCGACCAGATATTTAGCTAGGAATCGTATATATTTATACTGTAGTAAGTATTGCAATGTTAGAACTATGTACATTTATAATCACCTTAAAACTAAAGAATTATCATTGGTTTAAGCTCGGCGTCCCTCGCAGTAGTTTTCATTTTAAGATGATTTGCCTAGTTTTGCAGATTTTCTGTAAGTTTTGTTCAATTTCAATATGAAGTCGTTTTTAGCACTTGCTTCTTGAGATGGACGATGCTGAAATACAAACCTTTAAACATTTCAAGAAATAGCATCGCATACTCAATTCTACTAGTTATTCTCATGAGTATCACTTTCTTCAGATCTATATCAACTTTTTTCTCGCTGGAGCCTCTGCCACTTCACTTCTGCTCCTAAGTAGTTAAACAAACCTTTACTCTGCCTTTTCATTCACCAAAACAAGCAGGTTGCAAGTTCACATCGCTAACTAGATATACCTTTAATAATATGTAAGGAACATCCAATATTGGATGCTTTTGTCTCACCTCTTTCATTCCTCGTTGCCGTTTACGATCTTTAAAAGTTTACCAAGACAGGTTCAAAACTTTAATTTATTTATAAATTTATTAGACCTAAAAAATACAGATTTTAACTATATATTAACTAACTTATTTTTTAGCAGTTAATCTTCTTAAGTAGAAAGCTAATTCTTCACCTTCTAAGACGTAACCATCACATCTACCAGATTGACCTGGTCTAGAAGAGATACAGGCGTATAATCTACCAGCACCGAATTGAGAATCAACTGAAGATTCAATGACAGCTTGATTTGATCTGGAAGCTAATTTTCTTTCAACTTTTCTTGATCTTTTAACTTCTTCTTCGGTTTGGACATGCTTCTTTTTACCTAAAGTTTGACCGTAATGATTTTCGTACCATTGTCTAAATGGAGTGGCATCAATTTGAACAATAGCAGATTTAGTTAAAGTATTAGTTCTAACTAATTCATTATTAGATGGATGGTAGACGACACCGGCAATTCTAGTTTTTCTAGAAACACCTTCGGAACCCCATGAGAAGTTACCGGATTCAACTCTTAAAGCTCTGAATTTTTGGTTACCACCTCTGGTTCTAACAGTGTGGATTCTTTTGGCACCTAATTTAGTGTTGGCAGCTTGTCTACCTAATTCAAACTTTCTCTTCTTTCTGAATTGGGCTCTTTTAGCACCAGTAGCAGATCTTTTATGACGAGAATCTCTAGAAATACCCATTTTCTATATTGTTAGTAACTATGTTAAAAGAAGATAAACAAAGATGAAATTGTTTGCACTAGTGAAAAAATTATTCTCAAAAATCAAGATGAAAATTTTTCAAATCAAAATAATAGAAAGTTTCTCAACGTATCTTGTATGGCTCTGTACTACTATTGTATGACATGCTGATTAATGTCTATCGCCATTACAATCACTATTAGAATATCATCTTACTTTGAGCTGAGTTCTAATTTAATTCTATCACATTAGATAGATGTCTGATAACAGTGCTAGCTATAATAGTTTGATCCTAATGTTGAACTGTTGACTCCACGAATACAATATCATCTGAATGGTTTCTTACATACAATTTAGATTACTATATCAAAATAAAATATTAAACTAATAAAATTTTTAATTTGAAAACTTGATTATTCACTAGTGAAAAATTTTACCATACAATCGACAGTAGTCGTTGGTAGTGAAAATTACTTTGTGTAATGAAAAATGCGAAAAACATCCACGCATCAATAGTAAAACAAAATATTGTGACCGTGATTCATGCACAGGAGTGACTAGAGAGTCATGACCTTTAGGGCAACGAGCCCCAAGTTGTTATATGAAGGTATTCGATTGTAACTGTTGCAAGCATATACACTCAGATGACTATAGTACGATAACTGTTTAGCAAATAGATGTGAACTAGCAGAATGCAACAGATGGAGTAGAGGAGACTGACGAGTTTCAGCGTGCTACACAGAAGTGGGGGTTTTCACTACAAGTGCCATTAGTTGGTTAGAGTCACGGAACGTTACCTAAGTCTACTAAATCACCAATGTAGAACATAGATGTATTTGAGCACATTTATCGTAGTGAAGTGATTTTAGCTGGTTGCATTCCTCTGGTGTACGACCGGAGTACTAGTGGTGCTCTACTTGCGTTCTAATATCGCTCTACTCTTGTTCAAGAATGCTCATATTCTAGTGACCAAAAGAATCGTAATCTTATAATAGTACTAATATGATTTTCACTCGTCTTTGGGAACAAAGTATCTACAACCCATAAGCATTAACTTGTAGAGCACGCCACTATCGTATACTACTGTATCATCACCTTCATTTAATGTAATGACTACTTTCCTTTGCAGAGGGCCGTTCCTCAAGACTACGCACTACGATTTGATGGAGTGCTTTTGGTTTCTTTTTGCGATGACATAGTTGATAGGTAATTTTTCAGTTAGCATTATCAATACTTTATTGTCATTATGAGTGAATCGATCTATGATGAAATAGAGATTGAGGATTTTGTATTTGATCCTATAACTCAATTATTTCAATATCCCTGTCCTTGTGGTGATAAATTTGCCATTATGTTGGATGATTTGGTCGATGGCGAAGATATCGCTGTCTGTCCTTCTTGTTCTTTGATGGTACGGGTTATCTTTGATAAGGAAGATTTGGATGAATTTATCGAATAATCCTAACCATCTAATTGTCTACTACAAAAATACTGTGTCAAATGATCTCTAGGTTTCTTGCCATGTCATTGACTTGGTTGGCTTGAACCGATTGGATTGCAGAGTTATATAAATCTACTCCCAAAATGATTTGCGTCTCACTATTGATGTATTGAACATCTTTCGAGGTTCTTGAGCTTGAATGTGAGTTCGAAAAGTTGGAGTACTTCTCATAACTTCTGGTTGTATATATCGAAGTTCTACCTTTTGATCATCTTGATATATAGGAATTGTTTAATCCTACTGGAATCCTACTGGAATTCTGCTGGATTGTACCTAGAATGCTTACAATCCGTAGCAAACGTTGTCTATGGTTCTATACCTATACCTATGAGAAGCATTCAAAGCTCGCATTTCTTTTGATTATTATCTAGATTGATATCTTTTCATGTTATTGTTTAGGGCATATAATCTACGCAAAAATGGTTATAAATAGTTTGCCAGAGGACATTGCTCGTGCTATTTGCTGTTCAACTTGTATGCCACAAGAAGGTTCTAAGAAATTTCCTCAATATTCTCTTCGATGCTTATTTAATATTACTGTAATTTAATGTACATAGAATCAATAAAAGCATGTTAATAGTTAAAAAATACTGTAGCTCAAATGGTCAAAAAATAATATCAATTTTCAGAATTTAATTATATTTCTAACCATATATGTTGTCTTCAAGACTAATCGATTTAATTTAAATCATCATTTAAACTTCTATTATTAAAAATATACCGACAACTGCAGGATTCGAACCTGCGCGGGCAAAGCCCAAAAGATTTCTAATCTTTCTCCTTAACCACTCGGACAAGTTGCCACTATTAACGAACTTAAGGGAAACTAGTACCAATATAGTAACAATCCTCACCTCTTCGGACTTTTAACTCTTCTGTTTGTATAAAGTTTATATCACAAGAATTCTCTCTGTGATCCTGAGATTCTCGACTGATCTCTCTTATTTCCGAAATACACCTAATGTGCAATTTCATTCGTTCTGTAGTGACCTCTTCTTTAGGTTCACTCCTCGAAAGTATACCGTCGGATACGTCGTTGCTAGGACATCTATCCTCTACTTTTCGTGTGAGTGCTTTCACACCTAACTTTGCGTTTGTTCTATCTGTAAAGTTCTCTTTGGTTGACATCGATCTATGTCCAACCTTCCTTCTGTTTATCTAATGTGTATGATGCTACATTCGCTAGTGCGAGTGCAGCACCAGCAGCACTACACGTCGCCAACTGGTTTAATGGTCCGCCGGGAAACACTAGCCCCACTGCACTTGCAAATGTACCAGAACATGCTGTAGCAAATATGGCGTTTGCACCAGTGACTACTAACGAAAACGCACTTATGGCACCATCGACTGCATTTCTTCTGACAATAGATACCTTATTCTTATATTCACCCATGTTGGCTCGAAAATTTGCAATGTCTCGGTTCTGTTCAGCAGAATACCCTGACCAAGTTAAGCGACCTCTATGCTCAGCATTTCTGTAGTAACTTATAAATGCTGGCACCACCACTATGGCCAACATTATGTAGAATATAATTCTTATTCGATGTTTTCCTTCTCTCACCTGTTGCTCATTTAGTTCGGGCAATGGTATAACTATCATTATCCTCTTATTTTCTGCTATGGCTGTGTCGTCAGCGACCTCTAGTATTTTGTTTTCTTCCATCAGACTATGATCCGCGTACAATCTCTTCGTTGATATATTTTACGTGATAACTTGTCTTCGGATTGTTCTCGCGGCGCTACCAATTGTGAGGAAAACTGGTACCAATATAGTAATAATCTCTAACTGTCGTAATTAACCTATTAATTACTCTCTTAGTATGTCATGTCACTTATATAACCTACTAACGTATTACACTACTTTGTCTGTTCGTAATCTGTGTCTATAGTTCTATAGTACTAAACTAATACTCAAATTCCCTTAGTTTAAGTTTTACAACCCTCTGGAGATAGCAACGAAAACTGAACTCAAATCGTCAAATAACTTTGAAATTTTGCTAGTAGAACCGGTTCAGAAGATCTATTTGCAGTAAAAAAGATCGAAAATGACAAGATTACGTGGGCCAACCAATATTATGATAATAAGGTTTTACTAGATAAGAGGACCCACTCCAGATTCGCTTACTGTACGCGAAGCTCTAATGGCATATTAACATTTGTTGCAAGTTGTTGCAAGTTATTTGTGCATAAAGCCAATCCGTTTATACTCATCGACTTTCATTTCCTCATAAATTTACAAAATGTAAGAAAATGTCAAAATTGTAAATTTTGGAATGTTTAACCAGGTTTCGTATAAAATAAACAGAAAAAATAAAATTAGATATATATCAAATATGTAACTTATGCTCATGATGATTACTAAATGTCATGGTACAAGACACGAGCGGCGTACTCTGTGAAATGCTGCTGCCTCTGTTCCTCCGATTATTGTTATCCGAACAAATCCGAATTGATAATATGGGATTAATGTTTCCGAGGGTATCAAAGGTAGAAAATACGGAAATAACAATATGAAAACTATTGACTCTAAATCATGCGGTTATCAGTAGAAGTAATATTGCTATGATCGAACTGGAACTTTCAACAGGAACTTCGTATATTTGAATCGACCTTCTTGGCCCTTCGCTTGGACCCATAAAATATCATCCAATGCCATCTGGTTCATGAACCAGAGTGCACAAGTACAGGAAGCAGTAGGCACTACTCAAAAACCGAGAAAAAAGTAAAACAAAAATACTCAAAGGTTCACCTTAAATCATAAAAAATACTGCCACCAACAGTTTCCTAGTATAATATGGCCACCACAAATCTTATTTTTTACATAATGAGAATCGCCAGGTGAAGTCATTTCCAACATTTGTCTCTATACAGTAATTAAGGGTTTACTTGCTTATAGTCGAGAAGCAATATGACGCCATCGATGTATTGACTTACATCCCTCGTGTATGAATCCTATTACAATTATGCAGCAAGTATGGCCAATCCAACAAAGTTATAGCACCAGGCTCATATTGCTCCCTGCAACTACAATTGCGAGAAATATTCATTTAGCCAGGTCGATGCTACATATTTGTAGAAGGAAGCACATATTGCAAGAGGATAGTTGCATAAAAATATTGCTAACATCCCCTGGCAATATACAGTTCAATCCTCATTTCAAGGTGATGTCAACAATATTGTTTTAAGAGGTATTGTTGTAGGACAAGAAAGTATGACTGTTGGTTAGTGAGGTTGAAAAACCATACCGAATACCGTTAGAGCGGGGACGGAAGCAACCCAGAACGAAACGAAGCGGCAAACCCGATCTCAGCGGAAAGGAATGTTTAAATCTTTGCCATAATAATTCCGGCGGATTTCAACCGATCGGTACAAGATTACCGAAGTAAGAAAAAACAAGAACTAAACGTTTGCAACGGTGACCCCCACAATGTAGCGCCGTAAATAAACCCAAGTGCCATAAGGATTAACAAAAGTATGGAAATAATATTCATATCGTAACTGTTACAGATTAATTTCCCTCTCGCACCAACGCTCCAACTGGCGAAACATGTTCCCCGTTGCAACACGCTTCTAGATGTGACTCTCAGCCATAGGGCAATCCACTACAATGATATCGACTGCTTGGACAACAACGCACATCAGTGGAGGATGTATGTAAGATGTAGGATAATGTAGTGTTGCCTAAGTTTAGTTGAGCGCTTCGATATTGTCACTATAATAGGATTATTATAAAGCCATTTTTCACATACATTGTATATTTTATAACTTATGTAACTTTTACACTCATTATTCTATAACTGTGTTTGTTGCGTATTTTAAAATTTGCAAATTGTATATATCTTTTCTTTCTATACCAAGTTTGTATTTCGATCTTTTGCTTTTATCGGCTACGGTGAATCTGCAATCTCGATATTTATTGCCGGTAGTATTGTCCAAGTATTATCGTGCAAGTTACATTGTTGTAATAGTTAGCGGGTGTTATTGCTAGAACTAGTGGTCATTCTAATTGGCAAAGTGGCTATTTCTGTCCCATCTAGCAACTATCCATCGTTGTTTCCTGATTATTCGTCGTGTACCCTGTGCTAACGTTGTGTTAACGTTGAGTTTATCCCTGTTGTGTATCTCGGCTCCTGAGTGTCGTGATTGATTAGTTGATTCTGTGGGTTATCGTCCTTTCTTATCACACGCCACTATCTCAAACCATCTACTATTGCTACTATTGCTCATAATCTACAATCACCTTCTGGTTGATAGGCTGCCACCATGAGTAATCCTAATAATATCTATTACTACAACCAGCCACTAAACTACCAGAATTCTCCTTACAATCAAAATACGTTTACTGATACCAATATCCCTCCACAAGCCATGAATTCCGTTGGCACATCTTCAAACAACACCAGAAGAGGGCCTTGGTCTCCAGCAGAAGATAAAAAGTTATTGGAACTAATCAATATCTTTGGTGCGACCAACTGGGTGAGAATATCGTCTTCCTTGGCTACCAGAACGCCAAAGCAATGTAGAGAAAGATACCATCAAAATCTAAAACCAAGTCTTAATCGTGCTCCCATCACCAACGAAGAAGGAGAGTTAATAGAGTCCTTAGTATTAAAATATGGAAAAAAATGGGCCGAGATTTCTCGTCATTTGAATGGCAGATCAGATAATGCAATCAAAAATTGGTGGAATGGTGGAGCAAATAGGAGAAGAAGACAATCTGTACAAAAAAGTTCCCTTTCGGATGATTTTAATAATAGTGAATCTTCAACTGATCACGAAATCACTCCAAAAAATTCGATTAGTTCTATTTCCAACACCACGTCAAATCCTATTAAAATGAAATCAGAGCCTAATATCTCAATTCCTCATTTTCAAAATATTCTTCCAAATACGACGAATATCCCACCAATTAATTCTACAATTGAAAACCATCCAATAATCCCTTCATTATCGAATTTATCTGGCTCAACGGCAAGTTTGCCTCTTAAAAAAGTTGACTCTACCGCAAGTTTAAATAGCTCATTCGTTCCACCCAAACAATATCATTTACCCCAAATTTCGTTTAACACCTCGATGTTTAAAGAATCCACTACTTCGACTGGGTCGCCAGCAATAAATTCACCTATGAAAATTGGTCATAATAACGTTAATCATAGTCACAATCATTCTAATAATCCAATTCATCCTAATAATCCTATTCATCCTAATAACACTATTCATCCTATAAATCCTAATGATCCTAATAATTACCTTGGCAGATCTGCCAGTTTCGATATGAATGGCATGTCATTACCATCAATAAATAAGAGAAGATTGCTCGATGAAAGAAGACACTCATCAGCTCAACCAGTTTACAACCCGCAACCCTCTCAATTTTCACACTCCCATGGAAATTTATCGTCACCAAACTTTTCTCCATTATTATTATCGAATCAAGCCAGTAGAAACAATTCAGTTACCAATCTCGAATTCAACTTGAACTTATCTAATACCACTTCAAGAAGATCTAGTTATGCTCCGGATTTCTTTCCAAATCCGTTAAGTTCAGCTGGCAACAATGGCCACAAAAGAAATATTTCCCAAAATAGTTCTTACAACTCACCATTGTTGACTCCATCTTCCAGATTTTCCGTTTCAAGTATCACTTCAAACCACAATTTCAGCGGGTTGAAGAATAATAGTATGACAGACATATCAATCGAACAAGATTTAAAACACAAATCGAAAGATGAAAATGACACCAAAGAAGAACAACTGAAGAAAATTGCCGTGTCCAGTTTGATTGATTAGATGTTAAATTGAACCAGAGACTACAGAAGGATCTTTTAACAACACCAATATAACTATGGATTCAAATAGAGTAATAACTCTATATAAACATCTGGGATGTTTATAACTCTTTTGATAAGAGATTCAGATACGAATGGCACCATTCTTGCGTCATTCTAAACCATACTTAAATGTACCTAAACAATTTGTATTATACAATATATAACAAGCAGTTAACGATAATATCAATAATTAACCATATTTATGTATTTATAAAGCTAATCTAGCCTCGCTAGACAGTTCCCAACCAGCCAGCATACCTAGTAACGTTTCTCTATCAATTAAAACGTTTAATATTTAAGGGCGATGTCGCACCATACGACAAAACATGTCGCAGTAAATGACATGTTCCATGGCGGTTCAACAAACGTATTGCTAAGCGATTAACTATTTATCGATAAGGTTGAATAAAGTGGCAAAATGAACAGCGGCAGCGATCAGAAGGGCGTATTACCGAGCTGCTTGCACAACATCAGTCACCAATCGAATTTGATGAAGCAATGCTTGGATGATAACAATTTGTTGCAGGCGTTAAAACATTGCTCCAACTTCTTGAATGAGTTGAGGACGAATCAATTGAGTCCAAAACAGTACTATGAGTTGTATATCTCGGTGTTTGACAATTTGCAGACGTTATCGAGTCAATTGTTGCAGAATTACAATCTCCAGCAGCAGAAATTGCAAAAGAAACCCATTAATGTGAATGCAACACCATTTTTGGCGGATTTATATGAATTGGTGCAATATCTGGGTAATATAATCCCCAGATTATACATGATGATTGTCATTGGTACCACTTATATGTCGATCAAAGGGTCGCCCACCAAGGAAATCATGAAGGATTTGATTGAAATGTGTAGAGGAGTGCAACATCCCATCAGAGGATTGTTCTTACGGTACTATTTAAGTCAAAGAACGAAAGACTTGTTGCCCATGAACGACAGTGACGATTTCAAGCAATCAGTGGATTTCTTGGTGTCAAACTTCATAGAAATGAATAAGTTATGGGTGAGATTACAACATCAGGGCCATTCTTCTGAACGAGAATTAAGATATAATGAAAGAAAGGAATTGAAAATCTTGGTTGGGTCGAATCTAGTTCGATTATCCCAATTGATAGATGATTACCAAGGGGATAAAAATTATTCAAATATCACCTACTATCAAAATAACATCTTCCCCATAATCACAGAACAAATTATTCAATGTAAAGATCATTTGGCGCAAACATATTTGATAGATGTTTTGATTCAAATCTTCCCCGATAATTTCCATTTTGCTACTTTAGAATCGTTATTAAATAATGTTTTCATCAATTTGCACCCTCTATTAAGCAAAAGTGAACTAATTTCAACGCTTATTGAACGATTTATTAACTATCTGAAGTATCAACAAGAGCTAACTATTGCACCACTTTCAATCAATGAAAATTCAAATGGCGAGAAAGGAGAGCCAAAGGAAACTCCGTTTGACACTACCAAATTATTTGACATATTTTGGAATTTTTATTTGAAGAACTTTGAAATTGATCCAGAATTACCAGAAAATGAACATTCGAAAATGTTACAGTCAATTATTAAATTGTCATTAACTTTTGACGTGGATAACTATAAGAATTTGGATAAAGTATTTGAATTTGCAACTGAAGAATTAACGAAGAATAACGACACACAAGAAATGAGGTTACAATTATTAACTGTACCAATAAATCACTTCAAATCGATCAAAACATTATTTAAATTATCCTTTTTCCATGAGTTTTATTCCAAGTTAACAAATGTAGAATATCAAAAACAAATCTCATTGGAAATTGTTAATAAACTATTAAACCAGGAGGACTTAGAATACTTTGCTACCGTGGAAGAAATTGACGGGATATTCCAATATCTATTAGTATTGATCAAGGATTCTAATAAACAATTGAATACTGCCAAAGATTTGGGAGTAGAAAAGACAATAAAAATTAACGATGGCTTTATCACTCAAGATTTCTTAAATATTCAAGAGAAGATATGCAAAATTATTCATTTGATCGAAGTTGCCAACGATCCACTTAAAAATTTGAATAATTTGATGTACTTAAGAAGAAAATATTTAAACAAAAATCTTGAAAATATAATCTATACATATCCAACATTGATATCAAAAATCTTGAATAAATTAAGGCTCGTTGGTTCGGTTAATTTGAAAAAGAAGAAAAAATCAAACACTATTTCAACTAACGATTTGTTGATCACTAGCAATTTCAAAAACTTATCGGTTATTATCGATGAATTGTATAGGTACCACCAGGAGCATAAATCGGAATTGGTTTTACAAATGTATTTGAATGCCGCTTCTATTGCAGATCAATTACAGCAAGAATCTATTAGTTACGAATTATTTACCCAATGCTTCATTGTGTATGAAGAAAATTTGATCCTAAGTGGACAAGGTAATTATTATCATTATGTGAATCCTCATGATTCAGTAGGAGGGTTTTCCGTGCCTTATCAAACGATTGTTACCATTGCCAATAAACTTGCGTGTACTCGATATTTCACAAAAGAAAACTACGAAAGTTTGATAACAAAATTGACTTTGTATGGATCGAAATTATTAAAGAAACAAGAGCAATGTCGGGCAGTTTACTTTTGTGCTCATTTATGGTGGTGGAGCGAGCCTCTTATTGAATCTGATGAAAAATCTCCTACAATGGAGAGCAAACAAGAAGAAAACGTTGAAAAGGTAGATGAACTAGATGAGGCGACAACCGAAAAGCATACCAAAGACAATAAAGGTGAAATTAAAGATGAAGAAGAAGAGGATGAGGAAGACAATCTATATCGTGACCCGAAGCGAGTGTTGGAGTGCTTGCAAAAGTCATTGCGAATAGCCGATTCATGTATAGATCCATACTTGTCGTTGAAGTTATTTATTGAGATCTTAAACCGTTGCTTAATATTCAATGTTTATGGCAATTATTTAGTTGATGCAAAATACATCAACGGACTAATTGAATTAATAAGAACCAATATCGACAATTTGCAACAATCAGACGAACAAATAAATTCGGCTAATGATAAGGAATCGATATTATTCAAGATTAGCAAAAGAATATTTGACAGAACTTTGAGTTACATCAAGAATCAACAGGATTTCGAGCACAGATTTGAAGGCATCATACTATAGACTTTAGTAGAAAATAGAACTGCTACACATAAGGACTACTTCGGAATTGGCTGCGAAACCCAAACACTTATTCAACCCTGCCATACAAGCAATACAAACCCATACAGAGCCAAACAAAAGGAATTCAGCACATATTGAATAATACCACACTATCTGAATCCATCTGCTTGCAATTACTTCTCCCTTAAAACAGAATCCAGAGTGACAAGTTGCATGACGTAGCCACTGGTGCCATTCAATCGTCTGCCAAATTCTCGCTTACCGTAAGCGCCTACGCAGATATCATATAAGTGTATACTGTATATAATATGATAAGGAGGTTACCGTTTATTTCTGTAGCGCAAATTCTATTTATTAGTTGCAACAAAGTAACCATGAATCAATTCGCTAGAGATTTCAATATTTGGAACATGTTGAAGTTTGGTTCGCCTCATGTTCCCGTGGCTGCACTGGCTGTGGAGCTGGAGGCGGTTCAAAGGGTTGAAGCACAGTACGATGAGAAGCTGGCGCTAAGCGCATTGAATGAGAAAGGTGCTGCCAGTGGTAAAACGGCTAGTCCCAAGGAAAAGACACGGAACAATATTACTTTGATGAAGTATTTGGCTTTTGCCTTGTTGGTATTGCTCCCAATCCAGTATTTGAATTACCAATCCTATAATAGGTCGTTATCTTGTCGCCATAGAGTTACCCACCATGGTGTGACGCTCAAGAATTTTGATACTGGTAATGGCCAATTGGTCGATTTCCAAAGTGAAGAGCCAAGGGAAATAATCAGTGTCGGATCTCCCTTTGTGCCAAACCCTTCCTATGGCGAGGCCGTGTTCCAATCCACCTTGGTCAACCACACCTTTGCTCAATCTTGGGGTAAACCATTTGTTCACCAATTTCAAGCTCCCAATGTTGATTTCAATAAGGTCGTATTGACCTTGAAGACCGAAGTGGATAATATCCAGTATGACCGTCTTATCAATATCTTTGTCGATGGGGTGCAAATTTGGAGAACTTCGACTATCGAGCCAGGAGCACAATCAGTATTTTCTATTGCAAAAAAAGACGTTTCAACTTATTTGAACTTGTTTAGAAAAGACAGTACCATTTTGTTCCAATTAGATAACTTGGTAAATAAACGATTGACAGGAGCATTTAAAATTCATCTTACGGCACATTTTTATAATTCAAATGAAGAAATTGTTGACGAGTTTTCTTTGACTGATGCCAAAGGTTCCATTTTCAAAACTTCGAAACCGGCAGATAAAATTTATCCCTTGGTTACAGCGGAGGACGCTTCAGTTCCTCCTTTGGCATATTTACCTTCCGATAAAATTAATGTTCAATTACCTTCTGTTTCCTTAAATACTTCAAGATTAAGATTATCTATTTTTACTTCTGGAAATGGACAAGAAGAATTTTGGTACGGTAATGTATTGGATAGATTTAAGGATAAATATGCTAAAAACGGTAGACCATTACCTGGTCATGGTCCTGTGAGAATCGTTAATGTATACTTCAATGGGGAAAAAATTGCAACTCAAGCTCCAGAACCAGTTGTATTTACAGGTGGTATTTCTCCGGCGCTTTGGTCATCTGTTGTTTCAAACAATGCTTTCGATGTTCCTTCTATAGAGATCGATTTAACCGGATTATTGCCAGTACTTTGGGAATCTCAAAGCATTGAACAGAAGTACCTAGAAATCGAAATCAGTAATGGACTCGGAGAAGTGGACAATACTTCAAAAGAAATTGGTGAAAATTGGATTACTAGTGCTAATTTATTGACCTATGAAAATGAACAGATACAAGGAGTAAGTGGAAAGATTGTTGACATTGATCTGACCAAACAGGCGAACATTGTTGCAATTTCCAACCCATTTTCTGATTCAATCCAACAAGTTATCTCTTCTTCATTTAAGAGTTCATTAGTTAGCGATCTTGCTTTCACTCTTAAAAATGGAGAAACGATAGAGTTTACTTTATTCTCCAACACATCTGCCCTGATCCAAAATGTACAATCTTATAAAGATTTGGGAACTGTCCAATCTCTAGTTCATTCGGCTAACTCTGGGAAGACTTTGACAGTTAAGAAGGGCGACCAAACGATTCACCAAGTAACCAGTTCGGCAATTTATCCATTCGTTTTACATCTAGTTGAAACTGAAAAACGTTTGCAACCAGAAGAATTTAAAATTCAATATGAAGTTGAACTTGTTGCTGGACGTTCATTTAAGGTGCATGATAACAATAACCAATTTGCATTCAAAAGCTCTGCTTACCAAAATGGTACTTCCACATACGTATTATCGTCAAAAGGAAATTATGGTCATGGAGCTTTGGATACTAACTATACCTTAAGTTTTAGTGAACAAGAGAAACCAGGTCATAGATACAGTAGAAAAGTTAAGGCTGCCAATGGTACTATTATCAGCGATGATACTGAGAATGATAATTTCGAAACTACATTGCACGAACTTAGTTCTGGCGATGGACTCCATTTTACATTATTTGAAGATTTGAAATATTTAACTTCAACAATTGTCGAAGAAAGAGTAGCATCTATACTTGAAAAGCTTCAGTTTAAACTGATCAACAAATATATCCCAAAGCAATTCAATTTTAAATACCCCCCACAAATTTTTAAAATTGGAAATTAAACGCTTTCATACTATGAATTAACTTATTAACGTTCCAAATCCCTTATATTGTGAATATATGCTAGATAAAAATTGTAATATTTTCAACCAAAACCAGCCCATTCTATAGAAAAAGCTACAATTGCTTTCTGTTCGAACAAACAAGATACAAAGTTATCGTCAACTTTGTTTATAGACGTAGACTTTTCTTTAGTATCTAGTAATAGTATTGTCTTTTTAACACCTGAAGCTAATCTTCCACCTACGATTAGATCATTCAAGTTGAATAAGGAAAACTTCACAATGGAGTAGGAATGGTATTTCAATGGATCACCGGGATATATGACTAAATCACCACCAAACTTAAGTCCCGGACTAATGAAGAAACCTTTATTCTTCAAATATTTATAGTATTGATAGTTAGCTAAAAGTTTCTGTAGTGATAGTTGACTAGTTTGTGAGAATGCAGTTAAGTAGTCCACTAAAGAGATTTCCGAGTCAGATTGAACATTTGGTTCGTGAATAAGTTTCTCACTATGAGTGACAATAAAATTGGGCGGTTGGTTATCCACATTCCCAGATTTTGAAAGAGATATCATGTTGGAATATTTATTCTTTGGCAAATTAGTTCGATATTCCTTATAATCAAGCAACATCGCCGATTTGTTTTCTATCAACCAGATGATCTCCCATACCATCAACCTCAATGGCACCGACAAAAACACATTCTGCTGAGGATATTGAGCTAGAGTACCTATTAACACTCCAAGAACTCCATGTTGATCTCGCAATTTCTTGATATCATCCACATTAAACAACAAAACTTCGGGCCCAGAATTCCCAGTAATAACCGGAAGAACAACTACACCTTTCTTAGCACTTTCATCTGGATTGGGTGTTATATAGCCATCATCAGTATCCATTCTTTATGTCTTCATGAAAGAAAGCAGATAATTAGATACGGTGACACAATGCGGCTTAATGTAGCACATCGGTCGCTAATTTCGTACGGTTCTTGGAGCGGCCGCGATGAGGTAGCGGCCACAGTAAGAGCCGATGCCTGAGGCAAGGCAGTAGTGAAGCGAATGTGGTTCACTCGAAGGTTTGAAAAGATATGCTTCCACGTAACGCATCAATTAATACACCAACGAAGTGACCAACTGGTTTACGTAGAGTTCTGGCTCATTTATATCTACCGTTTATACAATCGATCATTATATTGAAGATTTATACATATGCAAATAGAGATGGGATTCTAAATCCGGAAACCAGATAAATCATGAATAACCATACCGGCGACAGCAGCGGAAGTTAATGTGGAAATACCCCCGGTTACTAACGCAGACATGATAGTGACGGAAATATCTCTTGCTCTCCTATTGTTGGTTAAGGTATTTAAAACCCCCAAGGTGATACCAACGGAAGCTAAATTAGCAAAACCACACAAAGCGTAGGTTGCAATTAAAGTACCTCTTTTAGACATCTCATTATATGGAGCTTGGTTGATTAATAAAGAATAACCAACAAATTCGTTTTGAACCGATTTAGTAGCAATCAATCTGGAAACTAATAAGATTTCGTTTCTTGGAGTTCCCAAGAGGAATCCAACTGGATAGAAAACATACCCTAAAATCAATTCCAAGGTCAAATTCTTAATATTCCAGAAATTACCAAACCAAGTCAATACCCCATTGATTAAGGCAACAATTGCAATAATACACATACATTGAATCATCATAGTACCAGCAATTCTTAACCCTAAAGTTGCCCCTTCAGAAAATGCTTGTAACACATTTTGAGGTTTGGCTTCCTCATCATCATCGTGGCCCCTTGGAATTTCAACTTTTCCAGCAGAGATAGACACTTCAGTTTCTGGATATCTTAATTTTGAACAAGCTAAAGAAGCAGGAATAGACATAACACAACTACTAACCAAAGCTTGAGGACTTAAACCTAATCCAATGTAACCAACTAAAACGGCACCAGAGATGGTAGAAAACCCTGAGGTCATGATTTGATGCAATTCAGCTTTAGTAACATATGGCATTAAATCTTTTACTAAAATTGCTGATTCACCAATACCAATAAAAGGAGATGCAGCAGCGGTAATGGCCTCAGCACCAGAAACTCTTAATGTCCAGAAGAAGAAGTAGGCGAATTTTTCAATTCCCCATTGAATAACCCCAAAATAATACCAGATATGGACGAATGCAACGAAGAAAGCAACTGACGGCAAAACGGCAAAGAAGAACATACCCATTTGAGAGACCTCAGCATTGGTCAAGAAAGCAACCCCATCTTTGGCGAAACCTAACAATTCTCTAGCTAAAGTGGAAATGAAATTGAAGATGTCGTAACCGGCCTTAGTTCTTAAAACAAACAAGGCAACAATGAATTGCATCAACATTCCTCCAATAACAGTGTGCCATTGAATCTTGGATCTATTATTTGAAGTAATATATAAAGAAAAGATGGCTACGAGACATCCAAAGAAAGAGATGGCTCTATCTTTTCTTTGGGAATATTCAGTTTCTGGAGTGACAAAAGTCCCAACCAAGACGACAGCTATGGTAACAGCAGCACCTGCTAACAATCTGTGATTTCTATTTGGGAGCAACTTTTCATAAATGATATCGGTAACGTAATCCCAGACTATCTTCACTTTTGCTAACATCCATGGTAAGATTTTAACATACCAAGTTATTAATCTTACCATAAGCATCCCCCAGAAAACTGTTGGAATCAACCATCCATGTCTATGTTTCTCTTGAATAATAATTGATAACCACCAAGCTGAAAAGAAACATCCAACGAGGACTACAAACACCACCTTGTAGAAAGGGAATCTAATCTTCAATTTTTGCACCCAAGATAATTTTGTTACAGAAGATTCAATTGGCAGCTGAGTTTCTGCTACAATTTCTTTGGAAGTCACATAGAGAAGACTATCAAGATCGTCTTGCACTGCACAGTTTTTCTTCTCCGAGTTATCTACTTCAAGCTTAGGAGAGTTCATATCGACTTAGAATACTAAAAAAGCAAAGCTCAAGAAGAAAAAGGTAAATAAATATGCTTCAAAAAAAGAAACCAGTTACAAGGCATCAGCACATATCCCCATATATCATGCTAGATATGATTGCATTGTTTGCAACTACAAAAAAATTAGGCTCTTCGCATCGTACGGCACCTAGCTAGAAAAGGTTAATTTAAACTCCGCTTTAAATAGCCTTATGCTTGGGAGACATATTTTTCTTGTCCTGGCGAAACGGAAAAATATATGAAAGGTTTCATTCTTTGCCTTACGAAAATCACTTTATTTGCCATTCGGTATTTCTATGCCAAAGTATATCGCTGTTGTTTTCTGGTTATGATTGCAGGAGTTATTGTTCGTTGTATAGACGATGCGCAAAATCTATCGCATCGGATAAATTAGTTCTATTTTTCTATTTTTCCATTTTTTCATGGCAGACGTATTTTTTCTTTTGATTTGCTCTTCTGCATATTCCGTCGGATTATCTTGGCCAAACGTCCCTACCTTGTACCGTTGACAAGCAAGACAATACAACTAGTGTAGCTTGTAGACATATCATAAACATTGATAAAATGCTAAGTAGGTAAAATAGCTGAAAATCAAATCTAAGATAAGCACCGATGAATATAGCAGTAAAATAATAAACTCTAAATTATTCTCAGGTGACAGCAAATTTTCAAGGCAATTGCCAAGAGAAGGCTCGGGAAAATATACCACCACTTAACAGATAACCATGATTTATTGATTTAATGATAAGCAAGTAAAGTGGAGAACTAAATACATAGTCCATTGTGTTTCATTAGAACCTTTCTACGAACGGCCCTAGTTCCTGCTTCTTGAAATGGTGATGCGAATCTGGTTCAAAGTCTGGGGCAAACCCGATGATTATTTCTAGTTTCAAACTACTTATTAAGGAAGCAGTAGGAAATGCTCTTCGAAGCGCAATATCTGGGATTCCGAGGTTCTGATAAGTAAAGAATATACTTTCCTAACTATTGGTACACTTAATGGAAATATTTACCAACTAAATTCTATAGCCATCTAACTTAAGAGAAAGAACTGACTAGCGGGAATTGACACAATTAACTCAAATATACACCATAGCGAAGCAATTACCACAGATAAATTAATAGTTCCTGCTTTGCCCGTTTGTTCTTAACAATGGCGAAGTCAAACCTGGAACATTCCATTTAATTTCCGAGAAAACTGGTGATTGTAGTTGAAAGAACTGAGCACTGCTGGTATGACTATTATTCGTAAAATGATAATAGTTCAATTACTTTCTATGATTTGTTGTTTTATTGCGCTTCATGAAGAGACGTTTTCTACAGTTAACATTGCATACTTCACATAAAAAATAATCTTTTACTCGCGTGAGATCGAAGAAAGAGACCAGATGCTGCAAACACATTTTCAACAATCGAAATGTTCCTTTACAACTCTTCACATTCTGTAAGGTGTAATACTACAAATTCTTACATCTCATGAATATTGATGTACTATATACGTTTTTGGCAAGGTTCTCTCTTGTAACCCTAATCAAGTTCAAACTCTAGTAAGCTATTTCTTGAAAATAAATCAATCAACTCTAGATTCAATGCCATCATTCTTCGTTGTCGTAGCGATATTTATCTTTAGACTCAATTATTCTTTGTGGATCAATTTCATTACTTATCCCCATCAAAGTTTTCGAAATAGCCTCTGTAGTTCCAATCAATGGTCGAATCAATACAATAGGTGATGATTTAAGAACAGTGATTATAGCTTCTTGAAAACTATCAGCTTCATTAACATCATCTTTCAATTGCAATAATATTTTCTTCGTCGACATCAAATTCTTTCCCATTGATTCATATGCCGACTTAATTCCTCTTTCAATGGTTTCAGGCTGATTGCTATACAAACTAATCAATTTTTCTTGCTCTGGATTCTCACTTTCGGCTGCCTCGTCATCTTCAACTTCATCAATTTCGTCATATTTACTTCTTATATGTTTGGGCTTACTAACTGCATCGAGTAGCAATATTGATTTTTCTAAAAATGTCCCTTCATCTTCTTCATCAATATCTTCATCATAAATATCATCATCAATATCTATATGTGAATATTGTTTGCCACCACCTATTTGATTATTATCTAATTTAACAGATTGATGCAACATTTGTGACGATGCTAGTAAATCCCGTGGAGATTTTTGATTTTTTTGGCTATTGTAAAATTGTAAAAATTCATCAATTTCATGCTTATGCTCTTTTCGTTTTTTCTTCTCTAGTTTGTGAGTTTGCCTTACAGCCAGTCCTTCCCCACCCAAGTATTCTTCACCTTGCTCTAATAATACCTGCGCTCCAGATGCTAACTTCGCTCCCAAATTGATAAGCTCATATCCTGTAGTTTTAGCAAAGGATTTTGTACCTTTTTTCAAACTGTTAAATATTCTACCATCTTTTTTATATTCCTCAATAGGTACAACTACTAAATCTTTAACCCCACCTCCAATATTAACAATAGATCGCAATGGTGATAAACCAGCAAGTAAACTGCCGATTTGTGTTTGTTGGATTTGTGGCCCCCATATATTTCCTAACGTAGTCGATAACTTGGAAAATCCTAAAATTCCATATGTGTTGACCTGTTGAAGAGTTACTTCCGAACCATCAAATATGAAGAAATTGATAAGTTGACCTGCATTTCCTGATCTAAGTCCAACGAAGTCAACCGTTTTTGGCTTATAGTCAATTTTTAAGCTTAACGAGCTGATTCTAAAATGTTGAAAATAGACTTCCTCATCTGGCGGTAAATTGAATCTCTGATCTTTAAAGCCAAAAAACCTAGTCAAAAACTCTAAGGTATCCTGGTCAATATGCAATCTTAATGGTAAAATAGATACTGATGCTATTGATTCACCACTAACGAGCTTTGGCTCCGGACGAACATTCAAAATTGATAATTTAAACATACTAGTTCCAATCTCTCGTTCACCCAAAATGTTCATATAACTCAAGAATTTATTCCATGTAGATGTTGGTACATTATCGTAAATATTAATGGTATCTAATCTCACTTCGATAGAATTTAACAATTCGGTTTGCAACTTACTATCCGTCTGTTCATATCTAGGATCTCTGGAAGAAAATACTACCACATTTACTTCAATATTACGAAGATCTACCAATATTTTATGATAATTCGACCTTCTTAATTTTAGGTTTTTATAATTTTTACCTGTTGCAACATTTAATTGGGACTTGTTAGTCAAATCTTCTGCAGATTTACTGTTTTGAACCATGTTATTAATAGAATCTGTGAAATCTTCAATTTGATAACTTGGCGGCATTGTAAGATAAACTGAATCAAACAAGTTTTCCTCTATAATTTCATTCTGAATTTGAGTGTGCTTTTGGATTGCTTCCTCTGTTTGTTTTCTGAGTTTCGTTTCTACCCTTTTTGCTGCTCCCTTTATTGCCTTTCTTGAAAACTTCCAATCATAACCATCATATAAAAACACTTTTACCTTACTGAAATTCAAAGTAATCTTAACTGGAATTACTTTGTTCCTATCAATTGGTGTGTTTATATCAGAAAAATGATGCTCATCAAAAATAAATGTTGAATCATCTCTTATGGTAGACTCCATTTCTGATTCCTCTGATTGACTTCCCTTGCCAGCCGAACTGGAAGGGTTCAGAATTTTAAAATAAGAGTCTTTCTCATCTGTGACTCCAAAATCATTGCTATTTGCAGAACCATGATCTTTGGGATATGTGCTAGAAAATTGAAAAATGTTGGTATCCTTCAATATATCGATTTCATTTTCTAATTCTACTTTTGATCTATCGGCATCTGTGAAATTTAATGGTAATTTCAAATCATTAACCAATTGCAACAATGCATGTGCCGAGTCTGCACAAACTTCTATTTGATGTTCGTCTGAATTAACTTTAATATCGACGAGCGAGATGCCATCCCGTATTCCTTGAGCATTGTTCTTTTCAATAGAATGCTCAATATTTGTGTTAAACGTAACACCAATATGGGCCACATTGAAATTTCCGACGTTTAGGTACCCGAGTGCTAAATACCAAGTAAGGGGGGAATGGGAATGGTAACCTAGAGAGTTTGAATTTGGACTTTCTTTTATCAGTTCCTCGTTTGTGGTTTCGTTCTCAACATCATCAATTAACATAAGTGAGAAGTTTCGAATAGAGCTTTTTATAGCTACTTGATCTATACCAAATATTAGATCAGCGGTTCCCTTAGCGACAACAACATAACCTTTTGATTTCAATCGTAAAGGATTCAATCCACATACACAATCATAAAAGGTGATTCTGATATCAAATTTCGAGGTGTTGCCATTTTTCAGTGAATTAGTTTCAGCAGAATACAATTTGGAATCAACCCCCTTAGGTTTCAATTCTTCTTTTGAAGTTATTTTATCAGCCAATATTTCCATCCACTGAGTATAATACTCAAGTAATGTGTTTCGAATTGTGATATTCACTGTATTGATTTTATCGGAGTTTTTACAGTGTATTAGAATTAAAGGGTATTTCAAACTTTCTTTATCAGCGATAAATGGACGCATTAAATATTCTGATTTGTCTTCTTTAAACTTTCGATAAATATTCACTATCGGAATTGAACCTTGTATATCGTCCTTCAATTGGTAAAACAACACATTTTTTGTTGAAAGTATCATGCTTTCAAAATCTGGATTTATATTCGTTATTTGAAATAGTAAAGAATTAACTTTTAACTTAAATGAAGCTATATTCAATTTAGGGCCACCGTAAGCAATATTATGAACACTGCTTATACCCAACCTAACGGCTTTTCTCTGCTTGGCGAAATATATTGATTGAAGTAGCGGTTCTTGATTGCTATTTGACAATGTAGTAGAAACTTTTTCCCTTTCTATAATCATAGAGATTTCATCAAAAAATGCAGAAAATTGAGGTATCAACAACTTTAGTTCATCTAAACTTAGCTCAAACAGAATATTCTCAATTTCAATATTTGAACTTGCATTCATGCTAATTTCTCTTGGGAAATTATTGTTGTCATTATTAGATTGAAATCGATTAATAAAAGTCTTAAATTCTTCATTTTGAATATCTAGCTTGATATCTGATATACAACCCAACTTTTCTTCAGATACAGAATTGTTTCTAGTAAACACAATTTTGGAAATGGAGCATTTATGTTGCAACAAATTAAAGTTAATAGGTGATATCTTAGATTTGATACTCAAGTCCTTAGATAGTACTATTTCAACAATAATATTGGAAGTTCGCAAAAGGAATTGTTTTGTGATTTCAAGCATTTCGTCCTTCTCCATTACATAACGAGGTCGTTTCAATGCATTGATCTGGTCCATGGTTGTCAATAGAGAGGAGACGCTGACCGAGACATCCTGGAAAGATTCAACTGTGCTAGATAGGATTGCAATGTCTGTTGCATGCAAACGAAAATGCGCAGATTTCGAAAGAAGTACAACAACTTCCTTATTTGCTGAATCCTTTGATATTATCTCAAAACGAATATCAGCTCTATGCTGTTTCACATTGCTCACCGAGGGAATCAGTGGTGTTGCAGATATAATAGATGATTCCAGCTCATCTTGAAATACATCCTCCGAAGCTTGGTTACGAAAAGAGAATATCTCTCGATCGCCCTTAGCAAACTTTAAGGTTTCTATTCCTCCAAAAATATATTGCAAATTCTTTTGTTTAATATTAACATTATGAATAGTAATATTGATTGTATTCATAGATGCAAATTCCCCACTTGGCAGTAATGCAGAGGTTGTACTCAATATGATATCATTGACTTGCAATTTGTTGAATAATAGTGCCTCTATTTCATTTTCATGATCATCCAATTCGTCATCATATATCTCATCGTCATTGCTATACTGAGGGAAACGCGAAGTCCCATACTCTCCAGAGGCTCTCTCGTGATTCTGTTTCCGACGTTGGTATTCCTTGAGCTTCAAGCTCCTGGTAATGCCAGTCAAAACAGATAGAACAGTTGCAAACAACGGCGTTAATGCAACTTCCACACAATCAACTCTTGCAGTTAAATTGGAAATTGGGCTCAAAGCTTCAAACTCAATTTGTATATTATTAACGTGGATAATCGTCACTGGATCTGGGTTTTGGATAAAATATGGCTTGTTATCTAATTTGCTTTTCATGGGAGGAACTTCACTTCCATCTTCGAAAGATTGATCGATTGCACTCATATATATAGAGCTTGCTTCTTCATGTGTGAACACCATGCTATCCAGTAGGGACGCGCTGATCTCATCGTCATCATCATAAACATCATCATAATCTGGTTTCAGGTCTTCATCTTGATCTTGCTGTTGTTGTAGATCACCGGGATTCACGTTGGGCCGTAAGGTAAGTATTCTGATACCACTGACCAGAACCTTTCTAACCCCATTTTGCGTAATAAAGTTTAATTCATCTATTTCTAGAACAATATCGGTAAGTTCAGACACAATTTTTATTTTGATGTTCTGCAAATTCACTCTTAATCTTGCAAGGGCCATCTCAACTGCTTTGGCCATAACTGCACTAAGAGCAGATGGTTTTTTCGTATTGGAGTTAACAGAGGACGTAGAAGAACTGGAATTACTTCTGGGTTTACTATAGCTGGGTTTATCAACTTCATCCTCGTCATCTAGTTCATCATTATCGTCCGCCAAAGCTTCACTCATTAAGGTATTGGCAAAATCGGCGGTTGATTGTGCTAACAGGAACTGGGTACTACCGGCAATGTCTTCTTCGATATCTATATCTGGCGATACGACTATCTCTATATCCCTAGCATCGATATTGACCCCACCACTCCCTATCATCACTCCATTGGAGACGGGGTTTATTTCCAAATGACCAACTTGGCCATGTCTTAAGTTAAAACCAAGGAATTTCCCTACTTTTTCAGGATCTAAAGACACATTGTTAAGCACGATGTTATTTAGACTCACCTCCTTCAAATTTGGTAAATCAATACCCGAGAATAAAGATAATTGCTGTAAAACATAAAGCAATAGCCGCTTCTGTATATTCTGTGGCAACCATTGAGGACTCATTGGTTCATTGAGATTTTACAAAACAAAATCGTTTTTCGATCAATGATTACGATATCACCAAACAATTCACCAGATTGTATTTATATATGTACTTAATGTTTGATACTGTGTTCTAGTTTAAGATTTAGGCATGGCGTTTATCAAGCCAAAGTTCTACAGATAGCAGATTATCGCAGTCCCTGTATATTAACCAAGTCTCCAACTAGCACTCAGATCCCAGGCTACTATGGAAGAGTATGGAGGTGAATTAGATAGTGATATCCGCTTACATCCAAGTGCCAAATGGGGTTGGTTTCCAGTTTGGTATTTCTTCGAAAAAATACGTTTTTACCTCCAATTTTGGTCGCTTTAGCGAGGGTGATATGAGTTGGTCTGGCTCGATTGCGGTAGTAGTCGGAATAGCATCACCTAGTAGTTCATCCAAGCTGGGTGGGAGTTCGTACGACGACCTTACGTTGATAATGTTGTTTATATTTTCAATCCAGTCGGCAACTTGCATTTTTGTTGCTTGTTTAATAAGGTTCTTGATGGCCCTTAAGTTGAAAGATTCTTGTAGATTTAATAGGATCTTTTGGAAGTGGGCTTGTATTTGGTGGTCTTGTGGAATAAACTGGTACAACTTCAGTAAATCATCAAGCAACTGCCCAATTATATCATTTCGGCTACCCAAGTCATTATAATCTTCGTAATATAACATATCGTTAATTAGAAAACTCACCCATTCAAATAATTGAATAATCTCAAAGGTATCACTTATAGTCCAGTTTAATTTTGCGTTAATCAAGGAATCAACTGATAGCTGCGGTCTATAATGTAGTTTTAATGTATTGATGATCGTTTGGAAGAGTTGCAATTTGAACTCAATTCCAAATTCGTCAAGCATAGGCTTGTATAATTTGACTAATAAATTATTAAATTTATTCTTCTTGGAATCGTCAATTTTATCAGCATTATATATTAAGAAGTTTTGGAAAATCAAGGTATTAATAACGATATGTTGTTGCTGAATCGATTTGATTGATTTAATACATTTCCAGTAAGATTTTCCCAAGGATGAATTATCACCATATTTGTATATATTATCTAAATTCGACTTTCGAATTTTTTTGTATAATTTTAAATTCTCAACCAATTTTGATACCTCAATAGTAGATTTGATTGAATTAGACTCATTCACAATGAAAGTCTTGTCCATTTCAGAGATTTGATCAATTTCATTATCAGATTCCTCGGATTCGTCAATTTCATCCTCATCCAGGAGTTGATTCCAATAGTTATCAAAGAGCCAATTCAACGCTTTTTTACTGACTATTCTACAGATGGGTAATGTAGGTAAAGCTTCGTGAGTACTCATATGCCTCAATTCGACGAAGAAACTCGGAAGATTCAACTTTTTCGCTAGTTGATGCAAAGGAAGAGCGAAATTAGATTGTTGAAACGGATCTAGCAACCCATTGACAAAACGAATTAGAGCCATAGAATATGACATTTGGAGCAAATTCGTATCGACAATACCACTGTTATCTTGTAACACAATCGACGTAAGCAACGAAGTGATTTCTATTACATGAGGTAGTTTACCACGAGAACTTAACGCTTTCACTCGTTGAACAGCTAGAAATCGATTATCCTTCGATTCGAAGTTGTAAAACCAATCCTTAAGCTGTGATAGATCATCCCGACTTCTATAAACATGGATTATGGGATGTCTCTTTGCCATTATGGGTAGATGAAATTGTACTATGTTAATCTACTACTCGAGATGAGTTTTCATACAGGCAGCTTCGTAGATTCGCGAAGAGTGAAGTCTAATGCTCTTGAGCTAGTCAATGAGTAGTGAGTATTCTTGCACAAGAATACAGTAAAATGTAAAATAGGTCTTTGCTCTTTCTACAAGGTTTGACAGAAGATGAAATATCTATATAATCAGAACAGCAACAGGAAATAAAACCTATTGGTGTTTGCAGTTGAATAATTGGTAGTTGGATTGTTTGTGCATGAATAGGACCTGTCTAATTCGAGGGTAGTTTCAGTATCTTGTTTAACTGAAATTCTAGGGATTGTATTAGCGAGAGACAAAAGTCTAGAAGTGAAGTTGAAGTTGAGAAGGCTAGGAGGTTTGTGAGAGGAGCATAAGGGCATAAATGGCATGCATAGAAGTTTTGGCCAAATACCTTCCCAATGCTCTTCATCGAAGCTTGAAAAGTCACAGGATACCGTAGAAATATCATTGCAAATATAAAATGTAAGAAACAACTACAGAAAACATCTTAAAAACTTAACTCTAAAGTTGTAATGGCTACTTTCTATCAGCTAATTGAGGAGGAACTCCGGAATATCGCCAGTAAAACGTTATATCAATAGTCAATGAATTTCACATTGTTTCATATTCTTTTATCTACGCTACATGGTTCACACAGAAGCGTAAATAAGATTCCACATGATATTCAACAGATGACGTCTTGCTCGTATGAAAAGTAGTACTTCTCGGACTAAATGCGTGGAGTTGCATCCACTTACGAGATAAAGCCGATGCAACCCCAGACTTTACTCTGAACACCAAAAAGTGCAAGGAAGTATCGCCATCTTTGCAATGATACTCCAATTAGGAGCCAAAAGCGCCATTATCACTTGCATTGTATATATTGGTAACTGTAAATGTTTTTCTTCATTTATTCAGTATGGAACGGGTTTAAATTTATTGCCGACTATGTGGGGTCGACTACATACTGGTGAATTTCCTTGTGAAAAATATCCTCCAAACTAATAGGATATTAGCTATATATTTGATGGTAGTTATCTATTAGTTTTCTTTGGTGTTTTGAAGTTAGCTTTCTTTTGTTACATTTAGTTTCCCTTTTCACTTTTCAAATTCCATTTTTTTGTTACTGCCAACAATGGATGACGACTTTATTGAAGATTTTGAAGAAGCATTTAGAATCAAAAAAATTGATGATAATACATGGCAAGGTGTTTATCCTTTAAGAAAGCCCATGAGAGTGGCTAGAGGAGTATATGGTGGGAATACAATTGCACAGACATTGTTAGTTGCCATTGAGTCTACTCGTTCAGGCGAAGAAACCTTTATTCCAGAATCGTTCCATCTTTATTTTGTAAAAGCAGGTAAAGCAAACATCCCTATGGTGTATAAAGTGGATAACGTGTATGATGATGCTGTACTAGCTCAAAGAAGTATCACTATATCACAGAAAGATCGGATTGTTTCTACTGCGTTGTGCACTTTACGAAAACAATCACAATTATCAAAGAATGCAAAAGGAATCCAACCGCCAGTACCTGATTTAGTATCGAAATACCCCGATCCAAATAGCCTTCATAAAACATATCATACTGATTATGTTAGAAATGCCTACTCCGATGAATTTCTCGATTTTAAATTAACTCCGGAAGAGAATAAACTTGCACCTGCTGAGAGGTGGATAACAGTTTGGAGTGGTACTAGTAATGTCATAGATCCTAAATATGAATCGAGAAGAGAAGAAATTGTAGAATCATTGATATCTGAACCTGTTGTTGTGGAGGACGATGAAGACGATGATAATCCTACTCTCTCCATGATGGATGTCGGTCCAGCGAAAGTCGTACCTCCACAATACCAAAAGTCGTTTGCTAACCCTATGTTTAACTTGATTGGTTTGGCACATTTATCTGATTCTGCCCTTTTAACTACCTTGGCAAGAGTATTGCATATTCCTTGGAATCCAACCGAAGATCATCCTTTCCTAGAATATGATAGAGGAAAAGATGCGAGAAAGCTCATGGTACATTCATTGAATGTTATTCAACTTTTTCATTATTTGGCCATGTCATTAGACCATCATATGTATTTTCATATTGATAACTTTGAAGGCGATAACGCATTTGATATTGTAAAAGAATGGTTATGTTTCAAATATCAAGTCAAGAGATTGTCAAATAATCGTTCTTTGGTCAGAGGTCATTTATTTAATAAGCACAATAAATGTGTCGCTACGATTATTCAAGAAGGATTGGCATATATGGTGGAAGGAGTTCCCGAAAATATCAAATTATAGTTCGATTTGCGAATCTGATACCACAAAGCATTACTTTACTTCGATACGACGCATACGAGAGGTGATCACTTTTTACATAAACAATTACTTATTCGGTAAATAATTAAACACATACGAAAATATGCCACTTCGATGCTGAGTACGATTTACGTCACTCTATCCGTAGTTTGAAACAAGATTACCAAGGTTGTATCAGATTAAGTCGCTTTGGGTCAGGGCAATGAGCTAAAGTGATACGTGTGTGTAGTGTGCACATTATTGCAACAATCATTCTAATACAAGTACCAATACCACATACGCCGGCATAGTAGTGAAACTGTCCACCTTAGCTCTGCCACAGCTAGCGTCTAGCTACGGAGTTGTGTCTACACCTACCCAACTGTGTTTTCTGCAGCCATCCGAGGTTGTGAGGCGAGTACAGAGGGGTGTCTACATGCACTACATCGCTTAACAGTTTCAAAGTTTAGTGGCCGGGTTTATACATACTCGGCAAAGAACCAGATACTTTTTTCCCCTCCTCAACACACTGCTATTGTCAAGGCTAATTTTAGACAAGTCTAAAACAGTTGGAGGAGAAGTAATAGGTTGCGGCTAGGATGTTTTCCTATATTTTGCTGGATTTTGATTAACTAAGCTCATTTCTATTCACAACAATTTTAGGTTAGCTTGAGTACGATAAGAATGGGGGTAGAAACTGTTGGGAAGCAATATTATATATAGAAAGCAAATTTGGGAACTGTAATAATTTTTATTGTTTCTACTCTACCGTATTGATAAGATCCGTTCTACTTCGAACGTTTTATTTTTCTATTCTAGTACTAGTTAGTACTTGAATAATCTCGAATACATATTTACATCTTGATAACGGTTTACTGCATATAAACAAGAGACCCTAATGGCTTCTATTACTCGGTTACCAACTTCTGTACCAAGAGTCGAAAGTAATTATGGGGTTAAATCTGTTAACGATAACAAATTCTTGGGTGTGAGACCATTAAACAAGCCTTCAGCCAATTCTCGCGGAGTTTTTGGTGGAAATTTATGTGCCCAAGCAATAGTTGCGGCACAAAATACCGTCACTAAGGAGTTTGTTCCGCATTCTTTGCATTCGTACTTTGTAAAGCCAAGTTGTGATCAAACAATTTGTAAATATGAAGTTGAAAACTTAAGTCAAGGGAAATTTTTTGCAAATAGATTAGTTAGAGTTTTTCAAGAGAATGATTTAAGGTATATTGTAATGATTAGTTTTACTAATAAGAATTCGATTGATAAGTCAAAATATGAGTATAAGTCCGGGAAAAGTGAGAATATACCCTTTGAATATCAGCTTCCAGTAAATTCGACATTTTACAAATACAATTTACATGATATTGAGACTAGAACTGATTTTGATCATGGGAAATTGTTACATCATAAATTTCCGCCAAATTTTGTTGAAAAGGATTTGAATATTGATGAACATGAAAAATCTCCTGCCGAGAGAGATTTATCATTTTGGATAAAACTTGATGATAAAAAATCAAATAAATATAAATATCCCGGTTTCGGAATAGTCTCGGATTCGATTTTCTTAACGTCAGTGTCAAGAATTTTACAATTACCGTTGCAGAATGGTTTTCCTATAGGCGCAACTGGTGCTAAGAATGATCACTTTTTATCAGTAAGCTTGGATCATTCCATTTTTTTTCATGATGACAATTTTGATCCAACAAAATGGACATTTGTTAATTTTAAGACCCCAAGATTTTGTAATAATCGAGTGTTCATTCAGGCTGGCTATTACGATGAGAAGGGGAAATTATTTGCTTCAATTGTACAAGAGGGTTTAGTGCTTTTCCATAATAAATCGGAATTGAAAGCAAAGTTATAACGGTACGGATTTTATAGACAACAGAGAGTAAGTAGAAACACACATATGCATTAATTAATCATTTTTTAGAGTCAGGTTGTAGTTCTAAGTAAGCCTACTATTGTAGAAATTATTTGCAGCTAAAAAGTTAGGCTGCAAAAAGTTCCCCACTAAAAGCAAATAGGAGACGAAATAGAGAAAATAGGTGAAATTTGTTTTAGGTAATTATTATGGTGAGAAAGTAAGTTAATCAGATATGGAGAAATCGACGGAAAACCACTGACAGTTTCAATAATCACATAATTGCACAGGTATCATGTACCAATGGCTCGAAAGTAAAATTGTACAAGAATGAAACCTAATGTATCAGAGAACTAATTTCAGCTAAATGCCATTAGATCACTGGAATTTCTTTGCAATAATTCCGGCATGTCCGCTTGTTACTGGTCTGCCAGTTCCATATGATATCGCCTTCGAGACATAACAGTTCTTTTTTCCGCCACAAAGTAATTTCCGAGGATGTTTTGCGGAGCTTGTGATTTAGTGCGACGGGCAAGATGAGATCCAAGTGTGATGAAACGAGTCTAAACGATGACGACAAAAACAGAATGTTTCTTTATATCAGCATATGATAATATAGTGAATGACATATTCCATTTTAGACAAATAGAGCTTGCAGTGGAAGCAATTCATGTGACACATGCCGGATTTAGCATAATCATAAGCAGTTACACGGACTGTGCTTACGATATATCTTTACTGATATACAGAAATAGCGAAAGTCCGAGGTTAAAATCACATTAAATTAATTTCTTTTAAAGTCGTAGATTATATAACAAGCAATAATCATTTGAAAATTATTTGAATAATTAGTAATTACTTTGTTTCCTTATATCAATATCGCATTATCATATTACTTTCTAATAACTAGTTTATATTAAAGCTCTACATATTTCCAACTTTCAATAGTATAATGTCCTTACAAGAAGTTTATGATAATAACGACATTTCTCGTATAGAAGAGAAGTTCAGTTTAATCCACTTAAAAGATCACACACCTAATAGACCCGATGTTCATGTTTATATTGGTAAATACCAATTACAACCGTTCAAAGAGGGTGCTAGAGGTACTTATGGTGGAGAATTTGTTTCCCAAGGGTTATTAGCTGCTTGGGAATCGGTTGGCGATGCTTCCATGTCTCCGCATTCATTTCATTCGTATTTCGTTAAAGCTGGTTCGCTGGATTCCCCAATTAGATGGGAAGTCCAAGAAATCAGTAATGGAAAAAATTATTGCAACCGTGCTGTTCAAGGTTATCAATCTCATACAAATCAATTGGTGTTTACTTTACAGGCTTCATTTGTGAAAAACAATAGTAATAAAACTAGAGAATTATTGACTAACCAAAAGAAATTACAATTGCAAAGAAAACCTCACCCTACCTTTTATAAATATAAAGACATTTTGGAGGAAAAGAATTATTTCGAACACACTAATGATTTAATTCAACACATTATTCCAGATGAATTTTTTCAAACTGAGGTGAATATTGATCTTAACGAAAGAGGTAACAGTGAATTTGGATTTTTCGTGAGAATCAATGACGACCCAAACAAAGCAAAGAATCCTTTAAAAGCAAAATTGGCACAAATTACTTATATTTCAGATTCCTTCTATTTAGGAACCATTTCAAGATGTTTAGGTTTACCAATCGTGGGCCACCATTTCGATACTATCAATTTTTTTAGAGTGAGTTTAGATCATTCGGTTTACTTTCATGACATTGATTTCGATCCATCTCAATGGTTATTTTTGGATTATAGATTTTCCAGATTGAATAATGACAGAGTATTATGTCAATGTCAATTTTTTACTTTGGAAGGTAAGATGGTTGCTAGTTTGACCCAAGAAGGGTTAGTTTACTTTGAACAAGAATATACTGATTACGTATTCGAATCAGCTATCAACAAACAATCGAATGAAGTCCATTCTAAACTTTAGATTACTTATTAATAGAGTATTTTTTTAATAATTTATAGTGAACTCTGGAAGTTCTAATACAAGTCATATGAGATAGTTTTCTCACTAATCACTATAATAGTAGAAATAATGTTATGATGATAACAACAGTGTCAGCGCACACATAGATTGAAAGCTAACACAAAGGCAATTGCATCCTCAGATTCCAGGTGGTATTTACTTGGCAGTCGGAACGGCGGTTGTACTGGAACCGGTTGTGCTGGAGGGGTTGTACTAGAGGTAAAATTATTAATGGACAAGTCTTGTAAACGCATTTCTCTAACTAGTCGCAGAATAATTGTTACTCGGAGTTTGAAAGCAAAGAATGTGGAGACGGGTTTGTATGTATAGCTAATTCATTCATGTAGTTGGAACAGAAGGTTGCGCAATTTAATCAAACGAGCAAAGCGAATCAATTTAGGAGTAGTCAATGGGATAACAGAAAAAAATGGCAAGAATTAGCGGTATATGGAATGTTTGCCCAAAAACCTCGGATATGATCCCAAGACTTAAGACAAACGGAACGGCCACATAAACAAAGAAAGAAGCTGTTCAGTGTGATATGTAGATTATAATTGACCAGGTCGAGACAAATAGCTCCCAGAAAACCCATTTTCTACATGGTCCATTGCAAGTTCCAAAAAAATAAATAGTTCACATGTTAATATCGGCATTAGCCATATTAAGTTCGCTGCTGTCAAGGTAACCTAACTCCAATATTCTTGATTGTAATTTCAGAGTACATTTATTGTATCAGTGCACAATTCTCCCGAATAGTCGACAATTCTGAATTCTGAACATGCATGGAGAGCAGATGTAAAATAATATCGTAGAGAATATACAACTAGAGTGCTCACTCCATATTTAGAAATCAAATTTACATGCGCCTAAACTAATTCCCGAAATTCAACTCACGGATTCGTAGGGGAATTAATAGGGCAATTGCTTTAACTAGCAGATATGACTGTTGCTAGTGCATGGCACCATGAAGTACATATTATAGAAGAGCAAATATACCTTATACAGAATGATTGATTGCTATATTTATCACCTCCACATGTAAGTTCCGATGGCATACAGGTCTCAAATGCCACAGCAAAATACCGGTTATAGTTTAATGTAATGGAAAATAGTTAATTGTTATAAATATTGGGAAAAATCTTTGTTCCCAAGGTTGATTTAACTATAATTTTTCTTGTGTAATTGTGGTTATTTGAAAAACTTCAATAACCTTATATAAACAGACATTTCCCTAAATAGATTTATTCTAGCACCTAATGAGTGTTGATGAAGCTCCATACGAGAATGGGGTCGATATAAATGTTGAAGATGAATTTGGGTTAGTTGAATTTGAACCTGGTAAATATAGAGGGAAAAAACCTTTAAATAAACCGGCCCCTATTGCCATTGGCTCTTATGGGGGGAATTTATGTGGCCAAGCTTTACTAGCAGCAATTGAGTCATCCAGACCAGGATTCAGACCTCATTCAGTACATGCTTATTTTGTTAAACCAGTTTCAAATCAATTACCAGTCGATTGGCATGTGGAAAAAATATCCGATGGGTCAAACTTTTGTAATCGTCAAGTTAGGGGTTATCAGCAAGGTAAATTGAAGTACATTACGCTTATATCCTTAACTAAAAATAACTCTCACAAACGAGCTCAAATAGCATATGACGACTATCAGAAGAAAAAACAGGCCAAAATTGATGCCAATGACGATGACGACGACGACGATAGCCCAAGCAAACCTTTTGGGTTCCAAACTCCGTACCACGACTGGTTTAAGAAACGTCCTCATGAGGATATCGAATTAGACCCTAGAGGGGTGGATATCTTGTGTTTTCATAAACTTATTCCTGAATTGTTAACTCTTGATGGTACTGAGTCGGAGGAGAAAGTGCCAGTAACCGAAAGAAAACTTTCCTGGTACGCCAAATGGGGAATAGATGAAGGAGACATCAAATATCCCTTAAAAGGAGTGGATGAGAAATATCAATATTTTGGATTAGCTGTGATTTCAGAATCTTTATTCATGACAAGATTATGTCGGTCATTAAGAACTCCCGATGTCGATATCACTGCCCAAGCAAACTATTGGTCCGTTTCATTAGATCATATCATGTATTTCCACGATGATGACTTTGACAGTACCAAATGGATGGGTGTTACCACTAACCCAATTAGATTGGTCAATAAAAGAGCTGTATGCGAAGCAGAAATCTACAATGATAAAGGTGTTCACGTGGCTACTTGTTTCCAAGAAGCTATCACCAACATAAACAATTTGGTTGATAATGCCAAATTATAGACCCAGCTATAAATGAATTAGAGACATCTTATATAATCAAGCTAAGATTATACCACGCAATACATGTGTCATTTCTACCGGTTTCTTTGTAATATTAATCAACTCATTAACTCCATTGAATATTGGCTGCAAAAACAGCCTGACCATGAGAAGTCACCCGTAATAACCACCACTGTTTCAGTTTTTCTTTATTTTTTCAAACTTCCGTAGATAAGTATCGCCAAAGACTACGAGCAGCTCAATTTGACTTGAATTGCACCTTATAGTTCTCGTCAATGGCTTGTTCAAGTCTTGCTTGCCTGGCGCTGGTCTGCACACCGCACCGCACTAGAGCCAAAAGCTTTTGTAGTAAAGCGGCTATTCTGATTAAATGATGTTTATTCAACATGGATGATATACTATCGGGGTTCAATGAGGTTACAATCAACAATCTCTATACAGCGCTTTCGAGGATATACACCTCTAACAATCTTTTGATTTTGGATGAATCGTTATCCAATTTGATCAACTTCTTGACCAACTTCACTACCTTGAAACAATACGGTAAATTTGAAAATATCATTTGGTTAAACGATGATAAATTGCTGTCGAACGTGGAGATTTTACGACAATATTCTGGGTTGATTATCTTGATTCTGCCCACCAATAAAAATCTAGCCAGTTTAAATCTGTTGCTATTCTCTAAAGCCGATATATTGAAGAAGTTTCCAACAATGAAACTTAATTTGATTATAAAGGATTTGAGCCGGTCGTTTCTTTATCAGTTAAACCATATGTTTACTGGCAACCTACATTCGGTTAACGACATCTTATTGCTGGCTATTTCAACGAAATCAATTACTCTAACTCCTAAGATTAAGCTATTCAATTGGCAAACCAATCCAATATTCACCGATGAAATATTGACCATAGAAACCGAATTGCTGGATTACTTTTTGGATCCTTTGAAACAAGTTGATCAATTGGCCGAAGCGCTAATGAAATTGTTTAAGTCCAACAACACAAATCTACCATTATTTAAGTTAAAGAATATCTTTGCTAAAGGGAACCATTCAAATTTATTAGTCGATCTAATTCAGAATGTCAAATTCCCCGAGTTTCTATCTACAAGTTTGAACCCATTGGAGATTGAGTTTTATAATACAAAATTAATCTCGAATACCGATTTGATAGTTCTAGAGAGAAATTTGGATTTTGGTTCGGTTATATTGGATCAATTGAATTTTCAAGGTTTAATTGACGATTTATTTGAAATCAATTTTAATCAAGTGACCAATTTCAATCCAGCAATGTCTATCAATGATGAATTATATCCTCATTTAAAGCATTTCAATTTTTCTTCCATTGGACCAAAATTAAATAAATTGGCCAAGTCTATTCAAACACAGCAACAGCAAATCAAGGGGAATGAGTCCTACGATTTGACTGAGATCAAAAAGATTGTGAACAATTTAGGAAATTTAACCCAACAACAAGACTTGATTAAAAAATATACCAACATTAGTGAAGAAATCTTATCTACAATTAACGAAGATGAGTCGTTTTTGCAATTCCAAAATGATATTTTTGAATTAGATTATAAGGCACAATTGAATCAGTTACGTCATTTTTTTAACAAGAATGTAAGTCATGAAAACATCCTTTCTTCTATAATATTAATTTCTATAACAAACGATGGGATTAAACAACGTGATTATGACTGGATGTTACAAGAAGCTCAAGATAATTATGGGTTAACTGTGGTATTTGCATTACGGAAGATATTACAATTTGACTTGATTCGAATAATTAATGATAGCGAAATGTTCTTAGGATTCGGTAAAAAAGAAGATCCGCAGGAATTTAATAATGAAGAAAAGATCGGGATTACAGGAGGATCAGATACTTATAAAAGTAATTATACGTTAATTGACAAGTTCTGGAACTTACATCCAGTTGACGAAGATGAAGTTTCAGAAGGAGAAAGCTTAATTGAAACATATAGCAATCCATCGTTTACTTTACCTTCAAACACAGTACCATTGATGTATAGGCTTATTGAATCGTTATATTTTCGAGATTTTTTAAAGTATAAACCTGTTGGAAATGTCAAGAATCGACCAAATTGGGATAATCTAGGAGTTGACACGATGTTTGATGGTAAAATGGTAGATCTAAATATCGACGATAATCTGGATGTAAGAGAAAAACGGAGTGAGAGAGAAGTGAGAAAGCAGGAGTACATTATCATCGTTATCATTGGTGGTATTTCCCGAGGCGAAATATCATGTCTACAATATTTACAGCAAAAGTTAAAATTGAATCTCAAGAATAAGCAATTGGTTATATTGACTAGTGGAATAACCAATAAGCGCAAGTTGATTGAATTTGCAATGAAATAGACATTCTAGTGGTTAGATATAATGAAAAGAAGACTACGATAAATTGTAACATAGTATTTCTATATTCTTGTGATATGCCTGTCGGTCATTCCTAAGTATAGTTTAAAAAGGATTAACGCTCATATTTACGCTCAAACCTTTCTAATTATCTAAACCCCAAGTTAAACCGATTTCGCGTTAGTTTCTTTGGATGTGTAGAATATGTTCCTTTTGCATATCGATTACATCTTCTCTGAAAGTGTTATAGCTTCATTTGCAGAAAAGAAACTACATAATACGCAAAGGTGGTCTATTGTTAACGATACATTTATTAACGATGCATAAGTATAAATATGAAATAAGGATGAAATAAAAGAAATGGACAATGTGAAACCATATAAAAGTACCACAACATAATATATAAATAAAAATGAAACCCACATCATGGAGTAAAACATCAGTGATGCATCACAATGAAACGAAAGGCAATAATCGTAGTGAACTTCCGCAAGATGTTTCAAAAATAGGACTCTTTTGTAAATGTGTCAAATGTGAAGATTATCATGTGTTTCAGATGTTTCAAGTTTGATTTGCAGATGTTTCAAGATTGGGACAGGGATGGGGATGTTTCAAGATCGATGTGTAGGAATAGGAGATTATGTATTTAAATAGGATGTTTCAGGATGGATTTTATAGGGATATCCATGAGATATTTACATATTGAAAATCTCATGGAGTTCCACAATGACAGTCGTAATGGGAGTATAAGATCTAATTTGAACCATTCGGTTCAAATGGGCGAATAATAACAATGTGAACATTCAAATAACCAAAGCAGCATTCGAATAACCAAACATTCTTCATTAGAATAGAATATTCAGATAAATCCAAATGGCCCGGTTCAAATATTCATTTCAATTCAATTCCAAGGTCTCCCCAATCAGATAGAGTCTTCAGCATCCTTTTCAGCTCTCAATTTAGCATAGAAAGCATCTCTCTTGGCTACAAGAGGTTTGTGTTCAAGTTCCCAATAAGCAGTGGCCATAACAAACCCAACAGCAAAACCAATAGTGATATCAGTAATGATTTTTTTCTTCAAAATCCCAGTAATTGGTGCAATAGCCATTATGAATACTCAGAAATATAATCAATTATACAAATTCTACAAGAGAAACAAATAGTAAAAAGATTAACCGTCGCTACCACTGTTTCTATTTTCAATAACGTGTGGTGAACAAATTTGTTAGCTGATTGAAAAATTTTAACCTACTGCGTTTAATTGGTTAAACGGCAACAAACTTGTATATTGCCATAGTGAGATTTTTACTAGGACGGGATTGGAAAAGAGATTTATTTAGATTTGTTTAAGAAATTGTAGTTTTCGAGTAAAGTCACTGTGATCAAATGTTTAAAGTCGGATTAAAGCAAGTAGTTAGAAGTAATTTTGTTGGCACCAGCAAAAGAGGATTCAAATCTTCTTCTATTAGATGTAATGAGGTGTATGGTACACCTAAAGCTGGGCCATATTCCAACTTACCATTTGAAGTGAAGAATAGAAAATATATTCCTTTCCCAGTGTATTACTGGTCTGTTTTGACTTTTTTCTTTGCCTTCCCATTCTTATCTTCATGGTGGCAATTGAAGAAAGCTGGTAGTTTACAAAAGAGGGATTAGGTATTGATGTTGAATTGACGTTGATATTTTTTATATTGTTTTTCATACCTTAGACATAAATATGTATCAATGGCTGTTTTAGCGCATATCGAATTATCAAAGGGCTTCTTGGATCTTTGAAGTGAATTATTCCAATAAACGTTAACCTTGACTCATAATTTGATAGCATCTTTTGATAATTTTCATCTCGATTGGTTGGAATACACATTGCTACCAATTGGCAATGTTACCAATTCAATCTAATTATCATAATATGCAACCAAAATTGTCGTCGTCACGGTTTTCCTACCAATTTCTTTTAAACTATCATCTATTATATTTATATTCAATACATTATTGAATAATGTTATGCATTCCATAAACGTATATATTTACTAATTTATGTGATTATGATTACTATGTAGAATGTCAAATTAGACTTTCCCACTGCTGCAAACATCAAATTCAAAGTAACAGTTCCACTTTAATTGTTGATTTTGCAAATTTGTAAGAAATATGCATTTATTGGTAAAAAGTTTCCAAATTTTGTTTTGATCAAATTCAAACTCTCTTGTTTCCTCCTACATCCTACAAATAATTCAATTCTATAGTTATATTCTCTATTAATGCATTATATATCAAACCTAACTCTCTTGACTACGCCATAACTCATATTATTTGATCTTTTTAAATTAGACTTCTTTTGTGGAGGTGGTGGTTCGTACGGAGTATAATCGTCGTCATCTTCTATAGTAAGGTTATCATCGGAAAGTAAAGAATTTGCATGCTCATTAGTTGAATATTCGTTCGTAGCTTCATTAATTGGTATATTTGTCGTGACTTCAACACTTTCACTATCACTGGTTGGTTTATCTAAATCGAAAGAAGTGATAGTTATTCCTAATATAGATTCGGAATTAGGCAAGTCCCAAGATGGCAAAGTGAAGCCTAACGAATTAGGTAGGGCATCATTTGATATATCTTTTGTAGTATTCCACTCCGGCAAACTGAAACCCAAAGGATTCTCTAGATTGGGGGAGATTGAAATATCTGGCTTCTCTTGATTGGAACTATTCCATGATATTTTATCGAAAAGTGGTTCATGTGTAATCTTTTCGTCTTTAAGAGGTATTTTTCCCCAAGTATTAACTATTTTTAATAAATCTGGCGATTGCTCTATTGATTTATGCCACAGATTGAAGTATGCAAGATTTGGTTTAGGATTTATTTCAATCTTATTATTAACAAGAAATTTACGTTCTGCTTCTTTTTGCAGAATCTTTTCTTGTTTAATCAATGCCGCTTGTTTAAATTGCTCAATAGTCGGAGAAATCTTTTTAATAAAATTAGCTTGATTGAAATTTTGGTCATCTAGTTCTTTTCTTATATTGACTAAAGTCAAATGATAATTTTTCACATTTTTATCAAAATTCACCAAAGATTTAGTTCCGTTAGCATCAATTGGTCGCAAATCACTAACGATTTTATCCGATAAATCATTAATAATTAGAATTAAATGATTTCTTTGAATCTCATTATTTTTGATAGTATCAATTTCTTCTGCAGTTATCCATTCATCTTTTAAATTCAATTTTTCAATATTTAAATTTAAATTTATAATATATGCCAAGAGAATCTTCGATTCTTTAAGTAACATATCTGGTGTCAATTTCGAAACATTCAAGAGCGTCAAATTTGGATTGTTAAAACTGTTGGGAATTTTGGTAGCATTTATAATGAAATTTTCAATTTTAGATATCAATTCAGGAGGAAATAATGCTTGTCCTGTTGAAGTTTTGGTATTTGTCCAAGTTTTAAATAAATTAATTAAATGCTGCCTGGTGGAATTATCCGGGATGAAACTGTAGGTCTCGGTGAATACTTTAAATAAATTTTTAGCAAAAATTAAGTTATACGGATTGCCAATGTTTTTACAAATTGAATCCATCAAATACATCACAAATAATTTATGATGAGGCAATGCCTTCTTCACTCTTGTTTCAATCATATCCACGATTAATTGCGATTCATTTATATTTTGTTCCGCAATCGTCGCTAGTTCTGTTATAATCGTTCTAGAATTGATTGTTAGCGAATGTAGTAATTTCTCATAATATTCAGAATCAAACTTATTCATAGTACAAGAATAAATATAAGAAGTAGGAACTGGAAGAATTGAACAATTTTTGAAGAAATTAAAGGTAGAACGAACTGGTAAATTAATAAGAAGTTAGATACAAAGTTAAAAAGTGAAACTATTAAATAAAATTTACTATCCTTAGAATAATAAATTCATCAAATTGTTTGCGGCTATTAATCGGTTACGAATTATTCTTTAGGCAATATCAAAATCAGTGGTATACCGTGTCTACTTGTACAATATAATTGATAACTGCTTTAATAATTGTGACAATTAAGAATATTGTGATAAAGAGTTAAATTAAATATTTAATTTTTGTGGTAAAACGAATAAAAATTATTTATAGTGATTCGTACTGCAGGGGGACTACAATACCTAAAATCGGTTTTTGTAACACAAAATTGACATAGACACAAAAACATGCAAATCATGGCTACCTTTCATGGCTACATTGAATGTGATAGATTCCAACGACTATGGTACATGTAGTGAGGATATTGAGGATAGGGGTGAAAGACCAGAAATGTGAACAGATAGAGATGAAAAATATAACATTTGAACAAGGTTGGATTTTGGCTGCAATTTCCAGAGTCTAGTGCAATATCTTGTGTTCTAACCGGCTATTATATTGGATATCCCCAAGTCCAACACTTTCACAATTGCAGTATAGTATATTGTGGCGAATACGTAGCTGCTTGCCAACTCAACTTTATATTCAGTTGTAGATTCTACAGAAGCTATATTACATAAGCTAGATGAACAAATCCATTGATAACCATGCTTTCCCACATTCTGACCTAACGCCAAAAATCAAACATTATGCCCTATTTCAATAGGCCCTACAACCGAATGATATACTTACCCGCGAACAACATCTCTAGCTACCTCGTATATTGCACTATTGACTGTCTACTGTTTTATTCGTGCCCGGCACCGGAGACAAGAGTCGCCGGTAGCCAATCCGGCATTTATGAGTCAACCGGAGTATTTAAATGAATAAATCGATGAAAAATTAATTTTATCAAGTAAATATCGAAGAATTACCCAGTTAATCATGCTTAGAACAATTGCTGGCTCCAGAACTTGTAATTTACAAACTTTTAGAAGTTTTTCTTCTAGTTTCCAAAATTTAGATAAGATTAAAGTAGCTAATCCAATCGTTGAATTGGACGGTGATGAAATGACAAGAATCATTTGGCAAGTCATTAAGGATAAACTTGTTAATCCTTATCTTGATGTAGATTTGAAGTACTACGATTTGGGTATTTTATCTAGAGACAAAACTGACGATCAAATCACTATTGACGCTGCCAATGCTATCTTGAAATATGGAGTTGGAGTGAAATGTGCTACCATTACCCCCGATGAAGAGAGAGTGGCAGAATTTGGCTTAAAGAAAATGTGGTTGTCACCAAATGGAACTATTAGAAACATTTTGGGAGGAACTGTTTTCAGAGAATCCATCATTATTCCAAGAATCCCAAGATTGATTCCTGGGTGGGAAAAACCTATTGTCATTGGGAGACACGCCCATGGTGATCAATATAAAGCTACTGATTTAGTCATTGAAGAACCTGGTAAGTTGGAGTTAGTTTTCACTCCTAAAAATGGCGGTGCTCCCCAAACTAGAACGGTTTACGATTACAAAGATAGAGGGGTTGGGTTAGCCATGTATAACACCGATGAATCCATTATTGGATTCGCCCATTCTTCTTTTAAAATGGCTTTGGCTCATGATTTACCATTATATTTATCTACCAAAAACACCATTCTTAAGAAATATGACGGTAGATTCAAAGATATCTTTCAAGAAATCTATGAATCCACTTATGCCAAACAATTTGAAGCAAAAAACATTTGGTACGAACATAGATTGATTGATGATATGGTAGCACAAATGATCAAATCGAAAGGTGGGTTTGTTATGGCACTTAAGAATTACGATGGTGATGTTCAATCTGATATTGTTGCCCAAGGGTTTGGATCATTAGGATTAATGACTTCTGCCTTGATGACTCCAGATGGAAAAGCATATGAGTCAGAAGCTGCCCATGGAACTGTCACTAGACATTATAGACAACATCAACAAGGAAAAGAAACCTCCACCAACTCTATTGCATCTATTTTTGCTTGGTCCAGAGGTATTGCTCAAAGAGGTAAATTGGATAATACTCCAGAAGTGGTTAGATTTGCCGAAGCTTTAGAGAAAGCAACTATTGATACGGTTCAAGTCGATGGAATCATGACCAAAGATTTGGCCTTAGCAAGTGGTAAGACCGATAGATCCTCTTATGTTACAACCACTGAATTTTTGGATTCAGTAGCCGATAAATTGAAATCCGATTTTAAATGATCGGATTTGATTTTACGAAGTTTAATTCTTCAATCTAGATAAACCATAGACATTTTTATAGCAGCCGGAATTGCTTATTTAATGATTTAATGATTAAAAGTAGCACCACCATGTAGATGCACAGCGCTAACTTCTTGGACAGATGATCCGAATGATTACATCATGAAGATAACATGAAATTAATATATGCAACTGGCAAACAACATGTTTGATAAAGGGGCTAAACAAGCAGAAGGAGAAACCAATTGCAAAGGAGTCAGGGGAAATGCAGACAATGGTATTTTCGGAACCACGAAGGAACAATAATACAATGGAGTATTGTAACCTTCATGGATTGGGAACAAGGCATTGTGAGATCAGGAATGGTTAAAAGTAGTAATATTGAAATTACCTGGAGGGGGTAAGTGTAGAAAAACATGGTGACATTGAACAAAATAAAAAATATAGGTGAATGCTATTGTGGCAGCCAGTGGCATCAATATGACAATGAAACCTTTTAGTAGAGGTAAACGAAGAAAAAGAAAATACTCTACTTAACACCGATTCCATGCTGTAGATAAAGCAAGCACGCTAATCTAGTAGCAATCAAGATTATGCAAGTTGTTATCAGGGGAGTAAGTTTACTAATAGCACAGTTGAGATTTCGATTCAAGATCAAGGCAGCTGTTTCCATCGAGAAGCAAACGCAAATATTGTTACAAGCAATGGTTATGCTCAATGGTGATGGAGTGGCAGGGTCTTTATGCCTCTAAGTACTTTATTCTCGATGGTATCAGTAATTATGTAAGATGGAAGTTCTACTAATTTACCGTCATGTACAATATGTGCTAGATTACGATCATCGAGGAGAAGGCTAAGAAAGGTTTGGGTTTTCGAAGGTTAAGTATCGCTATTCAATGACTTTGAGGTAAACTCGGTGAAAGCGGAATCAACCATGCTATCTAATGCCGGAGAGTGGCTTGTACCACATTTGACCAAAGTAGGTGGCTCCATGAGAATCATGGGCAATTAAGATTGATGCGCAGACCGGAAATGGATGTTTTCAGCATTCCGAGGTGGTTATTATTTCATTATTATTGACCACTTCCGAGCAAATAATTTAAGGTTTTATGAACTAATCTCCAATGTCCTCATTTAGATTCTCATTGGAACTGCAAACGAGGATAGTTTATATATTTTTTGATAGACATCCTTGCCTGCATTATTTTGTATTTAGTATTCTTGGTTTTTGCGTGATACGTAAATTAGGTTTACTAGGACCGTAATTAAACGTAAAGCTTCCGTAAAATCGGTAATGGAAACCAATCCTTCTGCGTCATCTATAACATTTAGTCCGAGGAGACTAGGTGCTTCATAGATCATTACCGAATTTTACATAGATAGACTGTTTACATGGTATACAAGAGAGTTTCGTACAGGTTTGTTGTATTGACAATATTGAATTGTCATATATTTAGCGGACATGGGGATTGCAATTACATGGTGAAGTAAGGAGAAAATTAAACCCGAATGTTTTGGTAAGTACACTTGGAAAGCAAGCTATTTATTTTTAGCGTCTGTACATTTCGATAAAGAAGTATGAATGTATTCATTCTTACATGACGATGTATCTGAAATCCTATTACCTTGGTGGAAATCTTTATGAGCCTTTGTTATGGTCAACCAAAACCTGCTAGGTTTTTATTCGTTTTGTTCTTTGCGTTCGTTTATATTTTAAAGTAAGATTTCTCTCGAAGCACGGTGCCTTGACCATTCTCTGCATCATTATATCCTATTAACCAGAGATTAAGGTGTAAACCATAAAGGCTTATGAAAACAATATTTATTCTCGTTTCTAACAAGTTGCAATGATTTCCCTTGCAACTATAGGTACCTGGAAAACGTAGTCCAACAATAATGTTTCGTCTCATAGACGATAATTGAAATTGAGATATGAAGGTCCTTCCACTTGTTTGTCATGAAATTTCAGTTATCTGACCATAACTTTATACCGTATAATAACCTGCTCTACATCTATTACTTTTAATTTGGCTAGTCGAACCTTTGTATGCATGGAATGCAAGTAAAAATATTGAAATTTGTTTTAAAGTAGTATTCCTACATAATCTACTTGCAAACTTCATACAACATACCACATTTCTAGACAAAGGTTAGCGGAAATATTCGTACTTCACTTAAATAATTTTGTTGTCATAGAGATTTATTTTTCAATTGAACAATATACGACCATGTATATTTTCAGTGCTCCTGTTCAATGATGTCCTCGTTGTTCGTTTTATGCCATAATAATTATATTTTTTAATGATAATGTAGGTGTTATTACCTTGCAGATAAAGCTTCACTTTAGATTATTTTTATGCAAGTGGATTATGAAATCCAAAATAACTCTTCGTTACCAGGATCAAGGTAACTTGGCTAGTCAATAACTTAAATGGCTGATCCATATATATTCAACATAGCTCGCAAAATACAATATTTGAACCACTTTCCTCAAGTTAGATTTCACTTTCTCCATATTGTATCCGTTGCAGTTTGTCAGTTGTTACCTTTATTGCTCGCAAGTGGGATTTTCTAATTGGATTATTCTTTCGATCTATTGCCTCGTGAAATTTCTATTCAAAGAATTAACTGTTTGGTAATCTCACAAGAATAAAGCAATTTCCTCAGTTAACTTTATATACTTGCAATATTGTGGTGGACAAAGGCATCTTTTAGTTAAGAGACTGTTCCATTCTTTTTTAAGCAAAATTTATAATTGGAAAGTAGCTTGTCTGGGTTATTTCAGTTCGTGAAATTAAATAGACTTTCATATTCAAGGGTATCCAAAACTCCGCCTTTTGCGCCTTGCTAATTAGTAGTGCTAAAATATGAACCAACATTTCCTTCCTTCTAATTATGCATTTCTGCATGCATCCAACCCTAGCATACAACACTACAGCCATGTTCCTTACAATGTTTATCCAGTTTACCAGAATTTTGTTCCAGTTTCTTATCCCCCCATTTCGAACTTCCAATTACCTCCAATATCTTCTATTCAATCGATTAAGACCTCTATTCAAACGGTTAAGAATCACTCTCTGGCCGCAAATTCTGTTACCAAGCTAAGCAAGAAAGTAAAACGCACCCAAAGTCAAAAATCAAGATCAGCAATTAAAAAGAAATCTTCAGCAAATGGTTATAACATTGTCACCACGAAAAAGTCCAACAAATGCAATTTTCCAATTATCCAAATGGACGAATTGGAAGTTGACAAGCAGAATGAAGTTTATAAATCAATTGAAGTTAAGAAATACTCGACTTCCGCGATAAATCCTTCAAGAAATTACTTAACCGTGTACCAATATCCAATTAATGATCAGCAGATTAGGTGGGATTACGAAACTGGTCTTGTTCATTTGACAGGTATGTGGAAAGCAAGTTTGGCATTTTCTAGTGACCCAAACATCATAAATGTAGCCATGAGTTCATATAATTTAAAGGCTGATATAGTAAAATTGTTAGAGTCCACTCCAAAGAGATTCCAACCTTATATAAAAAGAATTAGAGGTGGATTTTTAAAAATACAAGGAACTTGGCTACCATACTGCTTGGCTAGAGTTTTAGCCAAAAAATTCTGCTACCATATAAGAAATAAGTTGATCCCAATTTTCGGTACTGATTTCCCTGCTTATTGTTTAAAACCACACGAGAAAGGGTTCGGCGAATTAAAATTTGACAAACTAACTCTCAGCGAGGAACTAGATTTGCTTAGTTGTTTGCCTAAACTATCTCAAGAAAATGATATTAGCGTTGAAAACTCGAATGGGAAAGCTCCAATCCCAAATATGAATATTAATTGGGTCAAATCAGATTACTCAACCACTAGCAATCAACAATTTGCAGCCAGATTTGATCAAAATATCGTCACTGCTACACCTACGTCACAATCAGTAGCTACTTTTCCACCTTCAGGAATATTTTCTACTCCGAAATCAGACGAATATCGCTCAAGCACTTGCTCGATTAACGAAAATCAATGGACTCCGCAATTGGTTGATTCTATATCATCAACTGAAAATGATGTGAAATATGATTACCAGTTACAATCAAAACCGCAGATTACGCTACCATTACCACCAACTGTCACTAGGACCAACTACGACATGTATTTTCAACCTCAACATGCTGCAATTGTTTCACCACCTGTGTCACCATCACATAAAATAGTCAACAGTAGAGTTGCAACGTCTTTGCCAAATATAATGACTAGTGGGATATCTAGTAACTCGTTGCACATAAATCCAAGCGGAGATCCAACAAGTGCTGATAGCTATGAAGAAATGATGGATATAGTTAATGCATCCAAATGTTTGCAATCGTTCAAAAAGAACGGACATAACAATTACACAACAAAACAATATAAATACAAGCACCTCGGATGTTGTGACTCGAGTGACAACATTTCTGTTGACAACGTTTCAGTAGACAACGATTCAACCGACAGCGATTCAATTGAGAACAATTACACCACAACAAAGAAAACAACAATGCATACCAGTGCCAAAACAACCACGTTCAACCATTTACCCCTGACTATTGAGCTTTATGCAAATCATTACCCGAGACTAAGTAATGCTAGACATTACTTATATAGAAGAACGAGTTCACAAACTTGAATCTTTTAATATTATGAAGTAAGCATTTCGTTCTCAGGAAGCGAAATGTTACAAATCGACGATTATTCAATTCTTTTAACATCTACTTTTGCAAACTCGAAAATTCATAGCAGAAACTATAGGTTTTCAATAATAATTTAGTTACATTCTTTTTCAGTATAGTTTTATTAATAAATTAACAATTTAGAGTGCCAAGTTGGTTGCAAAAGTACAAGCAACCTGGTCGGAAGTAGTGTACATTCGGATATACGATATAATTCCGACGGAAAATCCGAGGTGACCTAGCAAAGCTGATCTTTCAGAACAACGACAACACTTGAATCGTCAAGCAACAAAGCTGGATTTCATCCTCAACAATGGAGTTTCTTGAGTACCAATCGTTTGTAAACGATGTTAGTGGCGGAAACGTCGAGGGCCAGTACCAGGCTCCGCAAATCCAGCCAGCTCTATCGTTACCTATGACTTCCAACATTGAAAGTTTTGGGAAGAAATTGACGAGTTTGAACAATATCACTCGGAGCTTACTCCAACGAGAAGATCAAGCAATCGATGAGCTGTCGTCCATCCAAGAGCAGCAAATTGCAGAAAAGTACGCAAAGTTGTCTTTATCCTTGTTAAAGTCAGAACAAGCAGTTACTGAAGATTCAGCGGTAGAAATTATAGCGTCGCCTTCACACAGCAACACCCTTTCCACTAGATTATCTCGGGTACTAAATAATCCTTTGAGTGATTCCAACATCCGGGAGAATTTCACTAATTTGGAAGAAAAGTACTTTGAAAGTTATTCTAATTTAATTGAACCAGGAATATTCGGTTCCATATCTCGTAAGAAGCTCAGAGGGAAGATAGAATCTGAAGTTATCAGAAATCAAAGTCAAATCTTGAAGGAATTTCTGCCAATCGTCAAACAATTGAAATTGACCCAGGAAAAGTTGAAACAATTGAATATTTTGAATGATGCTACCAATGAGAATATTGACAAGAATTTTAATGTATCTCACGATCTAAATCATAAAATCCATGCATTGAATCAAGATAAAACTTTAATTGATTTGAAGAAGAACATTTTAATTACCTTCAAGGCAAAATTTACTCTTAACGAGTATGAAGAATACGTGTTGACTTCAGGCGATATTAATGAAGATTTCTTCTTAACCTTGAAGAAAGCCGAAGGGATCAGTGAAAATTGTTCTATTTTGTTGTCTATAGACAATCCGCAGCTAGGAATGAAAATTATGAATAAAGTTTCATTAATTATTAATAAAGCTATAGATAGAATTGTCACTTACACAAACAAGACATTAAACAATCTCTATTCTTTGTCATCTAAACAAAGATTGGTCACATTACACCAATGTTTACGATTTTTGAAAGGAAAGCTAAATTATTTCAATTCAATCATAACTAATTTCGCTGATTCCAGATCAAAAGATTTGGTGGATGAATTTATGAGTCAAATCAATGGAACAGTACCTGACAATAATTCCACTCACTCGGGTTCCATCTCTTCTTCTTCCAGACCGATCCTTTTGCTGGCTCATGACCCAGTAAGATATATTGGTGATTTATTGGCCCATGTCCATTCCGTCGTGGTTAACGAATCAGAAACCGTTACCAGTATTTTCACGATTGAATTCTTAAATGACGAAGAATCTAGTGAGTTTAATATCGTAATCAATGACATCATTGATAAAATCTTGAAATCCTTATCCAAGCCTATTAAATCCAAAATCGAGGAATTAATAGATTCTGAAACTAAATTATCTACGGTTTTTTCCATATTTAACCTTCTTGAATTATACACTTTAATGCTATCAAAACAGCTATCTAAAAATTCTGAGATTTTACAAACTATCTACCAACTTGTCCATAGTACACAACAAAAGGTATCAACAATCATCAGCAATAGATTAGCTACCATCGCAGATAGTAATCAAGCCAAATTAGAGTTGAATCTAGACTTGCAACCTCCCGAATGGATCGTAGAGTTTTATTCGGATATCCTTCCCATAATTGATCAATCTAGTACCGATACAATGTTGAATTTACTGAAATCTGAAAATGACCAATTTCTCAAGTTAATTATAAATGAACCAATTGATATTGTTTACAGACATATCCAAGAAAATAATGTGCTTGATAATGCCAGAGATCAGTTGATTATAAAAGAGAACTTTCTTGACTTAATATTGTCCAAGATAATGCCTATAGTTTTGTTGAGTGATAAAGTATTGGAAATCAATGAGTTAATAAATGATTTGACATCCACTATGGTGAAATATCAATTGGACAGTTTATTGAAAGGATGCAAATTATATGATTTTTACAATATTATGAACATGATATGTAAATTAGATGATGAGTTTTTTGACCTGAGTATTTACGAACCTATAAAGGAGAACAAGTTATTTACATCAGAAGAAATTGAAGTCGTTGACAAGCAATTGCAAGAGTATATACCAAACGCATTGCTTGAAATCCAGCAAACTCTTCTTAAATTGAATTCACCATCCATTGCCAACGAAGTAACTTTGAATTCGTTCCTCGAATTTGTCAACTTCTATGAAAAATTCAAACAAGTTGTTCAAGAATATTTACAAACAGATTTAACTTGGACTGACTTGGAAGTTGCAACATTGTTGGGGATAGAAAGCGAGTTCCAAGAATTAAAAGCATTAACTAAACAATAGACATAACCATTGAATACATCATATATCATTAGTTCGATCAGGTATTTTACCTCTTCCATACCCATCTTTAGAATAATAATCCATAGGATAGTTTTTTCCTTTCCACTGTGTATCTTTTTCCAACAATATCATTGCTTCGTAAGGAGTCAACAATGGTTTACTAAACGCATAACCCCAGTCTATAGACAATCTTGGACAAGCTACTTGTACGAAAGCATCCACATCATCAAACATGGCCAACTTTTGAGGAAAAATTTCACTCAAAATGATTTTAACTACCTTAATACCCTTCTCTTGAAAACCATGTTCTAATTTATCCAAGGTTACTGGATTACCTTGTCTACCTAAAGCTCCTAATATAAGACCAATCTTTTTAGCGTTTCTCGACGAATCAATGGCATCTTGTCTTACTTTGACCATTTGATCGTGGTCATAGTATTCTCTAGTGAATTTTCTCGAGTAGGGATCATATCTATAAGCTGGTATATCTGGATTGTGAATTAAAGAACTTTCAAGGTGAAATCTCCCATCTCCAATATATAGAGTGCCTGATATTTGATTCTTATCCAATCTGACCGAAGTACAACCCAAAAGCTCTCCTTTGGAAAGTGGTTTAGTTTGTGGAGGTATCAAATAAATTGGTTTTTCATTATCGTTTTCTAATTTAGCTTTTATACTGTGGATTGTGGGGTTAAACTGAATAGTACCAAATACAGCTAATTGACTCCCTTTGGCGAAGTTCAATTTAATGGTGTTAACCAAATGGTTCTCATCGATATTGATGGTGACAAATACATATAGCACCTTAATTGAAGTTATATCTATTGGCACAAGACAAGAATGCGCATAATGGACAATGAAATCACAATCCAAAGCTCTAGCAGTGTAATCATCTATACAACATGCTCCATAGGATACGTCTCCCATGACTATGGTTTCAACCTGACAAAATTGCTCCAATATATCTGCTACAATCAAAGAATATATCAATAACCCTTCAGGCATTTGTAATCCGACTCTTTTAGCAGAATTCTTCTTAATATTCCAAACAGTCTTGTGGATCTCAAAGTTATAATTCGAAGGAAGCAACTTGATTGCTTGTGCCAATTCCTGGTCATTCAAAATATCCTCTGGGATTTGATTCATCACTCTACCGATATGGTGTTTCTTTGGACCTGCCGAAACTAACGATTGCTCTTGTCCTTGTAGTTGATGATTTTCATCCGTTTTTTTACCTATAAACCTTCTTCTCGCAACCTTGGGCTTGCTAACATCATTAGATACCTCTAACCCATTCATATTTGCAACTATTTACACTGTTTTGTATGCAAAAGTGCAATTCACTAACTCTGGATAATGTAATTTTTCGATGCTCATCGAATCGCACCTCATCGCGACCTCATCGCCATAATCATCAACATTTAGTTATTGATTTACTCACCGACAATTAACATGATAACTCCCTTTTTCAGCATTGACCAGGATGACGAGTTTGTTCTCATTGATGTGAAGATTTCACATGTTCGATTCAGTGCCCAGAACATCGAAATGGTGGTGGAAAATGAGCTCTTTATCTTCTCATTGACTCCATACTACTTGAGAATCAGATTACCATTTCCTTGTGTAGACGACGAGAGGTCCAATGCCCACTTTGATTCAAAATCTGAATCGGTCAAGATAAGAATTCCCAAGTTAACGAAGGGCCAGCACTTTCCAGATTTGGATTTAACCACCAAATTGCTTTCTAGAAGCACTAATTTCACTGCTGATGAAACTCAAGCCACCAAGGCACCAGCAAAACCTATGATTGAAGAAATCGATGTTGACAATGATCTCTCGACGCTGAAAGTGGATAACAGAGTGAATAATGTCATGGACGAAGGAGAAGCATTTAATTGGGAAATCTCTCAATCTGAGAACAAAGGCAATCAACTAGTTGAAGGGGATATTTCTTTATCCAACATAAAATATGGGTTCAATAATCAGTATGAGACGATAGTCAGTGTATCATTATCGAACGGTAACGACATTAACGAATTGGGTGATCCAGAAACTACCCCATACAATGATAGAATCATTGAAAGATTAATCAAGGAAAATGTCAAATTCGACCCTGAATACTATGCTGCAGACTATATTCTGGAGAAGTACCCAATGCCTGACGATGATAAGATCTACAAGCCTTTACTTGAATGGAAAAACCCTACCACAAAACAATTTTTATCTTGGTATAAGAAACAACAAGATTTACCGGAAGGTGACAGAGAAGCAATAATGCCAATAGAATTCTCTAAAGAAGAACAAGAGAAAATGATCAACTTGCCGAGAAAATCATACTTGATAGACGATTCTTATAAACCACAACTATTGATACTAATGTTATCGTTATTATTCTCGTACCATTATGATTTAAGAGAAAATGAAGGGGAACATACCATTGAAAGTGCATGGACCGTTGGGAAATTGACTCCCCAAATCTCCTATCTAGATTCACAAATTGTCGTTGACAACCAAGATAATCTTATCAAGGCATCAGTAATTACTAGTATAAGACGAGCATTGTCTTACCCATATCACAGGAACTACAGTTTGTGTATGAAGACCTGGGACGATGTTTATTATAACCTTAGGGGTGGGAAAAGATTGATATTGAAATCGTTATTAGATTTGAAAGAATTGTTCCGGTTTCATGACGTATACTATGTCTACGATAAAATATGGTTGGATGATTTATGTACTTGGATAATAAGTGACCAATTGACAGAAGGAATGATTAGAAATTTTGCACATGATGTTAGGAAACTTTACCTTAAATTAGACAAGTCTGACATCACTTTTGAAAAGCTCGATGAATCAGCCATGGACCAAGATCACGAAGAAGGTGAAGAAAACGATAATGATGAGATATTCGCGTTGAACATAAAGGAAATTGAACAGATGGCAGAACAACTGTACCAGCAATTTCAAGAACAAGCATGAGGCAAGAAGGGTGTCATTACTACATAGCTTTAATGTTTATTTAAGAAAAGCTGTTTACATAGTAAATAAATAGAAGTTGTCTAGTTTCCAGTGCATTGATCTATATACACTTATAAAATTAGTAAATTGATTGTAAAATCTCCCTTTCCCAAATCCAGAGTAGTTCAAGAATAATAATATACAAAATAAATAGTTGAAAGTCCATTGGAAATTCTTTTCCAGTTCAATATCACACATTCTGTGAATTAACGTCGCAATATTATGTGTACTGAATATGTTAAATGATGATTAAATTGCTACTCTAATTTGCATCATCTTAACCTGATAGTATATTATGAGGGTATCTCCCTCTTCCAACATGAGGTCGTGAAGCTTTGTTACTGGTGTCAGTGTTTATGTCCTTAATTTCCAAAATAGACTTGTTAGCGTCTACTTCGTCAGGAATTATCTTACTAACGTCAATTTCGGTGTCATCCATACTGACATCGTCAATGGTATCGTCAGGCATCTGAGATGCATCAACAACAGACACTGAAGGAATTGGTTGGTTCATTTGTGACAGTACGGGGGTATTTATATCCTCGATCATATCTTTTGATAGTCCTGGAGTACTGGCTTCGGATGTTGACTTATGCCGTTTGTGATTCCTAAAGATTGTGTTGCCACTGCTTCCTATAGTGGGACCCATTTCAGGTTTCCAATGATGAAACTGTATGATATGTTGGAATGAAGTCATTGATTCTTGTGATGGTGGTTGTTTATTGGACTTGCTCAATGGCTGAGCTGGCGAAGGCTTTACTTGAATAGTTGAGGTTCCACCCATAGGGCTGTGAAGTTCTGGTTGGCGAGACAAATCCATTTCAGAGGGTACGGAGTACGTCCTTTGATGATTGGGCACTAATTTGGATCTTCTGGCGTTAGAAGTTGGTTGTCTATAGGGAGTTGTTGGGCTGGCCAAATTAGCTACTGCTTGAGCACCTATTTTAGCTGGAGACAAAGACCGTTTGTGATTTGACCCACTTCCGAAACGATAACTCATAGGATGAATTGGGGATGTATTCAATGAATCGGGGTACAACATATTTCCACTTGGTCTTTTGCGTAGATTATCTCCAAGCATTGAGGAGGACGAGGCGGAGGGGATGGATTGTGAATGAGAATGAGATGGACCAATTGGAGATTCCGACAATGAAATGGAATGTCTCGGGGTCAGGGTAATTAGAGGAGTTAATGACGGCTGCGAAGTATGGAACAGTTTTGTTGGCGGTGGGATATTTGGTGGTCGGGATTTAGTAGGAGAAGCATTGGCCATTGCCGTACTAATTTGCGTTTCGATTTCATTCATGCTTCCATCATGCGATACACACATCTGCGCAATCAAATGGGAAGGGATATTGGATTTGAGCCCCAATTGTATGATGGACATGTTCTTATTAGCCAATTCGATTTTGTAGTATTGTTGTTTTGTAATTTCCTGTTGGCTCCTTAGTTTTATAGATTCGATATATGCATCTTCGCCAAAGGGGAAGGTTTGAACATTGGGACCCAAGAGCGCAAGTAAACCTTGGTCTAACCCTTTACTAGACTTGGAGTCCACAGGAACGGTAGCCGGTCGCTTAACTTCATCCGATGATTGTGACTGAGACTGAGACTGAAACTTATCAATTAATGTATGAACACTCATGGACTTTGATTCAACCATAGTAGAATAGAATACAACACAATACCGTGTTGCTACGTTTCAATATCAATTCCTACTATGTTTAAAGAATGTTGTTAAGGAAGAAGTGTCAATTTCAGCTATAAAATTTCCCTTTAGGACACTTCCTGCACTGATTAGGCTATCCTAATTTGAACAGGTGAAGAGGAAGGAGGTGGATGTGACAAATGGTTAGTCGAGGTGGTCAGTACTGAAACCAAAGGATGATAGTAATATGAGAGGTTTTGTAAAAGAAGGTTTTTCTGTGAAAATGGAGAAAACTACGACCCTGATCTGTGCTCCCTCGAGGAGGTCTGTCAGGTGAATAAAAGCACAGGGAAGTTTGACATAAAGTTGACGTAAACGTGACGTTGACGTAGTTGGGACAATAATTAGAGGTGGGTGGGTGATATGTAGACTGAGTAACTGTAGGTGGTGAATTTCCACCATTGGGGATTCATTGTGGGTGCTTCGTGTTGTACTCTGCTGCATCTCACGGCAGTTAACTTCTGAAGTGAGGATTATGCCTGTTGCCTGGGAAACAACGCAATTGCACTCAAAAGGTGGTATTTAGCTATAGTAATAGTTTTAGTGTTGCTAGGATGAATATGTACTGGTTGCTCTTATTACAGTTAGAATCGGCAAATAGGTGATTGTTTCATGGCAATTAGACATGGAATTGCATACAAATGCAAGTGAAACATGCAAGTGAAGAAAGGGCAATCTATGCGGTGACAGGTCAATTGGTAGCAAAACGGGTATAATACACATTCAGTATTTCCAGTCTGCCACTGTCGTGTTCACATGGAGCTGCAAATACTTCTCGTTTCGTTCTGCAATCATAGTACTGTTAGCGATTCATTGAGTGGATCATCATAATACATATTAGTAATACTAAGTTAACTTGGAATTGCTTCACCACAAGACAAATAGATACGCGAACAGCTTTACTGACAAGAAGTACGGTAGCGGTGTTCTTGTAGAGTTGCTTGTAGAGTTTCTAGCTTCTATTTGACATTGTGTTGTTGTCTAATCGTTATCGAGAACCGACCGCCTGTATATGGATTGCGCGTCTATGTAAAGGATGGAGATGGAGATGGAGTTGAAGCATAGTTGGAGTTGGCGATAAGTGTTCTCTACAGCTATTGATTTGTAGTGAATTGTATTGGGCAGACTTGTTTTTATAGTGGAGGTGTTGTATGTTGTCGGGGTTTTTAAGAAGAAACCGTCAATCTGGAAGTTCTGAGACTGGTGCAGAGGCTGTACCTAATGCTCGTGTGTCTAGACTTGTAAGATCACCTTCAGAAGAGACACTTATTGCTGGTGCAGAATCGGAATTGGTTTCGTTATTTACTGCCAATTCGGAGGACACAGTTAGTGCCAACAATGTCATGATATTCAATCAACAGCTAGGAGATTTCAATCATGTTAAAGAGTTTCCCATCATCTCTAGTTTTCTACAGCAGGGTACATACATATTTGAGTCTATCGATCATTTCAAGAATTTTGTGGTTGATCCAACAGCTTGTCAACCTTACTTACAACTATCTCCAACTTGGGGATCGATTTTCAGAAAGAATTCTCCATATATCACCATTTATAACTTTGTACCTGAAAAGTCAATTTATTGCCAAGTTTATTTTAAAGTGATCTCAACCTGGATCAGTTATTATCGTCTAAGTTTTGTGGATGAAAGTATAGAGGACATAATCCTCTTAAACAATAACAGCTATGATCCTACTGTGGATTTCGAATACTTGAATACAAAGTTTAGAATAAATGGTGTTACTGGAACTTCTTCCACCTTCGGTGGTAATGGCTTAATCAAGATATTTGTAATGAAGAAAAAATCAAATTTACTAACTGACGATTTGACTATTGATGACTATAATAAAATAATGTTGAATTCAAAATTATCAAAACTCATAGATAAACAAGACCGCCAATCTATTCATTCTTTAATTCAGAATGAAAACCCAGCAGTCAATTTACCATTGGCTACATGCATTGATACTGGATCAGATAAAGTACTGAATAAATTCATTAAAAATGGACTTATTAAGTTGTTTACTAACAATGACAATAATTATGAACTAATTTTACTTTCGATACTATTGGTTTTACGAGAGCAAGAAAATCGGAAATTCCGAGGAAATAATAAGCCAAGTTATGTTCATAATAATACATGAGATATCACTGTGAATGTAGCAACGAGGAAGGAGATGATGTATCTTGTACACTCTAAATTTACAAGAGAGTTCTCCCGAGTTGTTTTCCAAAGCACCTTAAAATATTATTTGTTCCTTACAAACCATGCATTTGAAAAGTGAAATATGAAGAGTCGAATGCATTGCGAATCTCCCCAGGAAGGAAATAAGTTACAGGTTCATTTCTATGATCATTCATAACATAATTATTATCCAAATATGCATATGAAAAGAAAGGCATAGGCGGAAGGAATGAACATATCAAACATAGAAACATAAGATATAAAGAAGAGAAACAATAAAGAGGAGGAAAGACGGAAGAACTTGTTCAAATACTTTAGGCAAATAATATGTATTGTCTAATTAAAGAAAATGATTTAGATTTGAAATTATTTTTCAGCATTACAAATATGACGAACCGAATTAGAGGTGGAGTCTGGTTCTTACAAAATTTTTTATTGAAACATATTTCCACAAAATTGAAAATAGTAATAATAAATTTGTTCAACAATGGATGAGCCCATTATGAATTGCACCCAAATTTTATATGAGGGGGAAGGTGAGGCAAAATCACACAATATAAAATTAGGGGCTCATAGAAAAATGAAATCAACGACTTTTGATATACTTTCGTACTATGAATTTGAATAGATTCACCAGTAGAATGTAACTCCATGTGTCTTTATAGTGAAGCTATTTATAAAGATTAAAAATAGGAACCAAAGGTGAACTGCATGGCCAAAATATTCTCCAGTGGATAATATTTCCCAAACTGTTAGAAAATATTTTTAAAATTAAATATTATCTATCCAATAGATAATAAATCGAAAAGAAAATGTTGGATACTTAGTACATCAACTTTTGTACTTCAACTAATTGCTTGTCTAGCTCTTGAAACTTTCCTAACCAGGATTCAGGAAAAAAATAAATTTCGTTTCCAATGCGAGAAAACAACATTGTCAAGGAACACCTGGGTCTGATGTAAGTATGCATATCAAATGAAATCACTGTTTCATTTGCCAATAGACCAAATAGACGCTTAATCCTGCTGGGTCAGGGTAGATAGTCCTCCACTACTAATAGTTTAGCCATTGTCCGGATTCATCATTTGCATATTATGTACAGGACAATCTGGGGTTGAAACTCTGATATGTAAAAAATTTTCTAAACTCCGAGTCTACATAGGAAATATCTTCGTACAATCATCAAGGAACAACAATTGTCAACTATAACCATTATACGACGATCTACACAGCACAACTATTTCCTTTTTCATAGACCTTACGTCATTTTCATTCTTGTAGTTTAGCACTTCTCCAACTAAGATTTTCCCTAATCTAATTGACGAGTCTCGATGTAGTTCGGTGATAGATCGAGTCAACAGGGGAGAAGCCCAATGTAGTACATGCAATAAATGAAAAATGTTTAACGTGTTCAATTGATTAAATCATCTACATCACCACTTAGTCTGGAGACGCATGTTTGACTGGGGTTGGTTATTGTTCGCATTCGGAAGTTAATTCTAAAAATTGCTATTCGCATTGGGAAATTCTACATAATAAGGGATAGTAGGCTTTATTGTAGCAATAGTTCTCTGTCATGAATTTGGGGTAGTTTTGGGTATCCCGCTTCTGGCTAGTGGCGGGGCTGTTCCCAATTTTCAACTCCATATGGTACTAGCGCGGTAGTAAATTTCAGTCTCGTAAGTAAACTCATCAGAGTATGAGGGGATCCCCCATGCCTCTACTGCTACGGCGGATTCAAAAATGCGGGGGAAAATATAAACTTGCAATTTTCATCCAAACTCAAAATGTTGCTTGGAAATTAATTGATTTCTTTACTCCAAAAGAATCATTAATCCATCCAATTCGCCATTTGTGATAATTTTCTCAGAACAAACCACAGTTGTTCTTCTTTGCGAAACATTCCATCCAAGCAAAGACTGCAACATTTGATCCAATCCTTCAATTGTAGCGCCTAGAACAAAATTGTAACAATTGACACCATTGATAGAAATTTGACTCATTCCGGTATTTTTATCACCATAACTACCAAATTGGCATCTCGAACCCCTCGCAAATATTTTCACCACTTTCGGGGTTCAGATTACCTTGGCACCGCATACACTTCGTTCTTTTGACTTAACAGCGATACCAATACCGCTAAAGCAAATTCTTCGATAAATTCACTCTGTCGATTCAACGGATTATTCCCATATTTTTTAACAAACCGTTACGAAGCAGATTATTTGATCCATCAATAGAGCACCATACTCTAAGAAATATTCTATACTGTGATGGCTACGCAGAAGAAGTACATTTGCGCATTCTGCGCAAGAGCATTTACCAGAAGTGAACATAAACAACGACATGAAAGATCGCATACCAATGAAAAACCTTTCCACTGCAACAGATGTACATCGAGTTTCGTGAGAAGAGATTTATTGCAACGTCATTGTCGTACTGTCCACAATTCCCATGATGTATCTGGAAACAAAATGGATCCTACCAAGAGCCCTTTGGACTCTCTCAATTTGGACACAATGCAAAATATCGATCATAATATCCCTCTCCATCCTAATACTATAACAGCTCAAGATTCCAATGCAATCAAAATTCATAATTCTAACTTTGAACACCAGTTTAATGGTAACCAAACCTCCACTTACAACATAGCATCTGATAACAATACACCGCCGCCGAAGGATTCCTTTCAACATAAAAAGAAAAAATCTAATGCCACAGTTGTAGGTTCCGATATTCATGATTTGATTCATTTATTGCTGATTACACGAAAATTAGATCTGATCTTATCAAATCTGATAAACAATGATTATTTCTTAATTGGCTACACCCATTTAATTAACCATCCTAGTCCGTATGTGATATTCGATAAGATTTTGCTGGACTTAGTGTCATATTTAAATCAATTGAATTTGAATAAAGATTCTATCAATCAAGTTAAACTTGGTATCATTTACTCAATCATTAGTTTGGGACATTGCATTAATCTTAACTTTGACAACTGTTTGCAATTTTTTATACAAAGTTGGAATTTGTTGATAAAACAGTCCATTCCTAATTATAACAATAACAACAACTTGTTAGATCAGATTGAAATTTTGAACAATTTATTTGTTTTAAGTTTTATTTATTTAAATTATAATTTGCTGAAATATTGTGATTCAACAATGTCTGAATTTATCAATAACGATATAATATTAAACTATTTAAATGATATTTCATTTATTATATTTCAAAATTTACTGGATGACGAGATTATGATTAATTTGAATTTGCCATTATTTTGGAATATTTATTTGTTGTTGTCAAACTACTTACCAAATTCACCAAAAATTTATCCTGGCTTGAAGCATAAAAGAGTTGATGATAATTCCAGCCCAACCAAAAGCAAGCAAAATCAACCAGCGCAATCTCAAAGATTTTCTGGTGAAATGAATTATTCTAGTAGCTTACTGAGGGGAAATTCTACTGGGTCCTTGAATGAAGAAAGTATTGATTATTCATTGGATACCATTATTAAAAACTCAGCCAAAACGTGCATTGATGTTGATGTATCAGAATTTTATAAGAATATTGTGATTTCAACATTAGCAAATGAATTGAAAAACTATACTAATGGTGAAGAGTTTTTAATTTTTAGTACAAAGAATTGTTTACACAATTCAATTATTCTAACTAACAAGAGTTTTAACGTTGACGTATCCTCCAATACGTTTTTAAATAGTTTAGCTGATGGTAACTCAACTGATCCTTCTACTGTACCACGTCGCTCATCAACGGGAAGTGTGAACTTAAATCATATTTCATTAGCATCATCATTCAAATTATTTGCATTATTTAAAAAGAATTTAATTATCAACTCCCCATTGAAATTTCATGAATTATTACAAAATTATGTATTTATTCCATCCACGATATATAATTGGGAGTTGTTAGCTATAACATCACAAGAAATTAATATTTATTACCCTATTAATCAGTTACTCAGAGCGAATGTTGTTGCTTTAAATCTGAACTTTCAAGTAGGATTAATTAATTTCATGAACTATAAACAAAACAATATTGATATTAACAATAATTTAGCTATTGTCAGTTTTCCAATAATCTTTTTGTGCCCTTATTTAAATTTAAGATTTCTTGATTTATCTTCATTTAATGATTATAAATTGTCAAAAATTACTTTGATAATATTTGAATGGTATTTAACGATGATAAAGCTTTTATTAATTATTTGGAATCAGAACAAATTGTTTGATGAGAACTATATCTTGCAATCGTTAATCTATTTGGTATTAGATAATAAATCACCATTGTTGAAACTAATTGAAAAACCAAATGGAGAATTGGAAAATAATGAAGATAAATTTGAATTTAATCATAAATGGTTCATGGTGTTGAAATTGAAGTTTGATAATATTCTTGATACTTGGGTCGATTTTCTTAAATTCTACAATGATAATAATTCCCAACTTAACAATTCGATTAGTATGTTGAAATTAGCAATCAATCAATTTGTTGAGAATATATTGACTAATGAATTTAATTTGAAGAACAGTTTTGAATTCAAACCTACATATTCGAACATGAATAATCCTAGTTCAATGAATTCTAGTAATTCGTTCGTTCCTCCTTTGATAGATAATCAAAGACGAGCCAATAGCATTACACTTGGAATATTGCAACATAACAGCAGTTTAGACAATAGTATCCTGAACAACGCTATGACTCCATTGAATACTCCTAGTGCTAATAATTCATTCCTAAGGCAATCACTAAGTCAAACACTAAATAATCCTAGATTTACTAATTTTTCAACATATGCTCCACCTAGTCAACCCTCAAGCATAATGCACGATTTACATTTACCACCGATATTGCCTAAGAATTCAGATCATGATGAAAAATTATTAAAACCTTTGATTCCTAATGTACAAAGATCCACATAGCAATAATTATTTCTCGGAGAAGTTGGTATCATGTTCATTAATATTATCTTATTAATTTTATCTTGTATATATACAAATATTTCAGATAATTATTCATGTTGCGTTTTGTATTTATATTCTTACTATAAAGCATTAATATGATTCATCTATTAAAAAGTTTATTGCTAGATTACAAACATCTACAGTTCGAAGCAATTGGTTTTGCTAGACAACATATTGTAGTCATAGTAAATATTAGTTTAATAAACTTTATATTCATAATATCATATAGTCATTATATAGTCATAATATATCCCTAACAATATAGACAGACGTCATTGCTAGACCTTCTTTTGTATTTAGTTACTTTCTAATTTGATAAAGGATTTTTTTCACGATTCGCTTTTCTCATAATTTAGATGGTTCAATAATTATATCATTGTGAAATGAATTCAATTGCCAAATGCTAATTATATCACGATTAATTGAAGTTGGTTTAGAAAAGCAATAATCTATAACTTCGATAGGTAAAACCAAAGCAAACTTGGATAGTTTTTCAACTTTGTCACTATTGTTGATGAAAACACCTGATTCATCAAATTTTGGAATCTTAACTTGTGCATTGCAGCAGATAATCCCAATTAATTCATTATTATCATTGAATAATCCTCCACCTGATGAACCGTTCCAACAGGACGACGACGTAATGATAATTGAAGATGTTGCAGGCTTCGATTCATTTAATGGTAGTTGGAACTTACAATTAATATGTCCCTGAGATTTTATTGGTTTTAACCATTGCTCGTTAAAGAACAATCCATAACCAATAGAGGAAACTGATTCTCCCAATTCATAATTCGTAGAACAAACAACCGGTGACAAATATGATAATCTGGCGGTTTCATCTACGTAAATGAATGATAAGTCAAGTTCAGGGAAAGGTGTGTAAATATTTTCTTTCTTTATAGGGATAACCTCTGTTGGTGATAAATAAATTGCACATTTAAAATCATCTAAATTATCAATAACATGGTTATTTGTGACAAAAACACCTGGTTTGTAATAAATACACGAACCCCATTTTTTAGTTGAATTATTTGACAATAATATCGAGTAGACTGAGCTGTTATAATCCGTTGTGGAAAAGTTAGAAGCTGGTATTATGGCTTCTTCCGCAGACATACCACTACTTGAAAGGACGTATTTTAGAGATTTTCCTGACAAGAAGTGCCAAATAGTATCCCATGATAAAATGATGGTTAAATCTCCATCACCATTTAATTTTGAAAATTGGCCTAATATCATTCCTATGGAGCCCAAATCATGATTAACAATTGCCCCAATTGTGTTTTCCAAGTATTTCACATCAGAAAGGTAAGACACATTATCTAACTTGTAATTTATAGTACCTTTGGAGATAAAGTTTGAAAACAACAACGAATTTGTAAAATTGAATGGGAAAGAATTAATTACAATAGAATCTCCAATTTCAACTTCTTGCAGAACAAAATCGATTGGTAAGTATTTATTGCTAGTAATAAAATGGTGATCTTTGACGCTCACTTTCAAGATGGTCAAATTGTGTAAATTGTTATGGTTAATTGTATCATGAGGCAAGAACTTAAAATGGTGACTATTGAAAAAATGGATTTTTTCAACTAAAACTGGATGCTCACTCAAATGATAAGTCTGTTTCAACGTTCCAGGATACCAATTAACAGTTTCCGGAAGACACTGCCGATTGGATGTAACAAGAATTTTGTAATTTGCATTAGGGAAATATCCAAATGTCAAGACAAAATGTTCGATAATATCACCATTTTCTTCATTCAATAAATGAACCCCTGACATAGCATAAATATCATCATTGGCGATAAACCTAACAGCAACAGGTAAATAGCTCCACATTTCACCTAATAGTATAATTGAATAGCTCTAGCTTTTGATAGTAGCTTTTAGTACCCACGTTAAACAATTGAAGCAACACTTGAAAGCAATTTTATATAACTTTGAATCACTTCAATCTCAAACTGCCCACACCGAGGTTACCCCAGAAAATCCTCTATATTGCCCCAGTTCCCAATTAGGAAGAGCCCTAGATGGAGTAAAACTAGAATATTTATACCATAAGATGGAGAGATATGGAAGTGGTCATGGAAACAGGGTTGGATGATCCGTCTTGCAAACTTGAAACCATTTATTTTTAGAAAGGTTTCATTACGGTTTTACGAGGTTCTGCTACTACGTTGAAACAGATTTTGCATTCTTTGAAACGAACATGACACCATAGTGCATCGATCTGTTGGCTCGAGTGTTAAGGGGTGTAACATAATTGTTTCGCAATGAGTGGAGTTGGAGGGGTTGTTCAAAAGTGGTCTGATAGTTGTTTCAAAGTTGTTTGAAAGAAGTTTGAGAGTGTTTGCGAAATGTGGAGATATGCATTGTTGGAGCGACTATCTCTCAGGAAACGGCCCTAAATACTATTTGATTTGTTTATTTTTTCACCAAGGCATCCGAATTGAGTATTCTGTATCAAGGTTGTATCGAATCCAGTTTTAAGTGATGCTGTTAGTTTCATCTTCGAAAAATTATTTACTGTAACAATATTTTTCAGTGTGGTATTGCATCAGTATCTTTTGAATTTCAAAGGAGGAATCTCAGCTACTCCCCACAGTGATATATTTGTATAACGCTATATAAAATCAGTTACATTTCCTGTGAAAGCAATAGTACTCAGTTCCATCTGATCCAATACCACAATTCAAACTTTCACTTCACCACGGATGCATATTTCAGAGGAGATTATTGCTTCGAATACAAAGCAATGAACAATACTAACTCTCTACTAATTGCAATCTAGTGCCATATTACCATAATGTTAGATCCCTTATTCAGTTTCATTTGCACCCATTGATTAAAGTTTTATTACATAATCTTATACACATCGCTTATATAATCAGATTCTACCTGTTGACGTGTTTCTTTGAGAGAAATGGTGCAAAAGAGTGTTTGACAGCATCTTACCTTATAACAAAACTGAAGAGCAAATTGGACAATATTTGAGTTGTGTACTATTTGAAATGAAGTTAATCTTTCTATTTTTAGTGGTTTTCATTGTCGTTGTTCATGGTAAAGATTATTACCAAATCTTGGGCATAAATAAAGGTGCAAATGACAAGGAAATAAAGTCTGCCTATAGACAATTAACCTTGAAATATCACCCTGATAAGAATAACGGTAATCAAGAGGCTCATGACAAGTTCATTGAGATCGGGGAAGCCTACGAAGTTTTGAGTGATCAAAAAAAGAGACAAAACTACGATAGATTTGGTAACCCAGATGGACCAGGTGGCATGAATGGTGGAATGAATGGTGATATGTTTGGGGATATGTTTCAACAATTTTTCGGTGGTCAGCATGGACAAGGGGGTCAAAGAGTTAAAAAAGGTGAATCTGCACAAGCCAATTTGCACGTTGCATTAAAAGATTTCTATAATGGAAAATTGATAGAATTTGATATGGAAATGATGAATTTGTGTGAAGTTTGTGATGGTACTGGTTCGCAAGATGGGAAAACTCATAAATGTGACAAGTGTAATGGACAAGGGGAAATCCAAATTCAAAGGCAATTAGCTCCTGGAATGATTCAAACTATGAGAATGCAATGTGATCAATGTGGTGGTAAAGGTAACAAAATAGCTAATCACTGTAAAACTTGTAATGGGCATGGATCTATGAATGGGCCCCGTCACTATGACGTTTACGTTAAACCAGGGCAAGTAAGAGATTCTAATATTGTGTTGCAAGGTGAGGGTGATCGTAGACCAGATATAATACCAGGGGATTTAATTTTAAACATACGGGAAGATTTCAAACAATCATGGGGATATAGACGGATTGGAAATAACTTGTACAGAACCGAATTTTTGAGTTTGAAGGAAGCTACGGAAGGGAACTGGCAAAGATCCATTAGATTTTTCGATGAAACTGATCCCGAGATCAAATTATCAAGAGCAGAAAATATCAGCGTCTTAGATGGAGAGATTGAAACTATTCAAGGCAGAGGAATGCCTATTATTCAAGAAGATGACCACAACCAAAAACATGGTGATTTATTTGTGGAGTACAAAGTTTTGATTCCCAATGTCAAGACTTTGCTGAAGGAGAAGGATGAATTATGAGGATATAATTCCAATATGCCGAATAACACAAGAAAAATAACTGGATGAGGATACTTTCATCGATATAGCTTGAACAATACTAAAACGAACTTGATTCAAGAATACCATTCGTGTATATATACAATATTATTTATATTGCAACAACCTTAGAAAGGTGATTATAGAGTTTAATAAGTATTATTTTGCATCGCTAAGAGTAGAAAAATCCAACAACGGAACTAACATGAGTTGAAATGGCAAAAAGTCACACTGACAGACCCACCAGTCACTTATAAAATATTCTATAGATTAATCTCCACCACAAAAAAAAAACCATAACAATAAAGAATACAACCCTGTACCATTTCCGAAGTCACTGTACTCCACTAGCTAAAACATTCAGGTATAGGAGTATTTCGAATCATCGTGGTTGCAAATTATGCTCGAGCAATCTAATTGTTGCACACTGCATATTAGCAGAACCCCACTATTTACCAACAGAAATAGACCAACAATTGAACAAAACGAATGGCTCAAGGCACACTAATATTATAAATGTAGGATTTTATAATGTATAAGTAAAGCGTTGGATTGTAATTATGGAAACTATTTGACGAAAAATAATAATGCCGGGTATTTTTCGAACGAAATCACAAACTTCCTTAATAGTTCCATTAAATAAACATTTATTCTATGCCAACAATTTGATAAATTTACCTCAATCGTTTAACATTGAAGAATTCGTAAATTTCACAACAAATATCAAGTCAACATCGACATTGTTGACTCTTGGCTCCCTTTCATCCAATTTGCATCGTATAATTAATCAATTTAACCTCCACTTATCCTTTGTGCTGAAATTTAACTTGAATAAATTAGACGATCTAATTCAAGTTTATTTGATCGAGAGCTTACAACCAACCATAGAAGAAATCAAGACTTTACTATATGATTATGAATCTGATGATGTAGTTAACGAAGTGAACTTGGACAATGTTGGTCTAATGCAGACGCATGCTTTCATTGAATCTACATTGACGGGGAAGGGTATTGAATTGGATTCATTGATGAATTTCCTCAACCAAAGTATGTAGCTCATTGTACATAGAGCTGGTTATGACTGTTACGCCGAATATTTATTAATGTATAGTTTCAATTAGGAATTATTGGACTTTATTAGCTTCTAGACTTTACTGTAACCAAGTTGTAGCTCTCACTCATTGCGAACAATCACCTTTTCGAGTCTCATTCTATGAATCTCCAACCGTTCCATCAATAATATTCGTTTATTTGATCCCTTAACATCCTGATTCAATTTTCACCCTCTCAGAACAACTGTCAGCTTTGTAGTTCAAATTTTACCTTATAGATTCAGTATTTTCTACTCATATAGTTTCATTTTTTGCATCCATTGAATTTTCTCATTTAGCGCGAACTCAAGAACTCAATGGCAACTTCTTTTCTACCACCATGAGACAAAGAATAACAATATTTAACCCTACCGACAGCAATGACGATATAATCAAGCTGGTTGATACTTCCCACTTAAGAATTGAGTCGAAAAGGAACTTTTTGATGGAAACTAAAACGTCTTTGGCCAATAGTTTGTCATATGATTTGATAAGTCAATTGCGAATAACTACAATTCAACATTTGATACCTAACAAGATCTTCAGCTATAACTATTCCAATGGTTTGCATATTTATGTCACACCTAACTTAACCCATGGTTCGTTTGATAAAGCAGACTTTTATCAACAAGTCAATCATTTGCTTGGTCAAATATTGGGGAAATCAATACAACAGGATGAATGGATTCAAAACACTAATTCTCTCTATTATTACAATTTTGATACTTCCTCGAATATCGAATATCCTGGTTGGAGCAGCGAGAATGCGCCAATTACTGATATTTCATGGAATAGTAACAGCGTTGTCATTAAGCAATTGAAGAAATTACCTGATGATACCGCAATTACGTGGCAATTAAATTCAGATTATCAAGAAGTAGGATTATTTATGCTTGATAATACCATTACTACCGATGATGATATAGTTTTATCGGGAATTAGAGTCATTCTAGACAAAGATCAAGAAGAGAATGAGGATCATATTTTCAAGACATTGTTTCATATTAAGCCTAGGCATAGATTCAGCAAGACCATTGAGCACGAAGTAATTCCAAATGGATTGCATCCAAAATTACGTAGTACGGCTACATTTTCTGGACCAATTGACGAGGATGTACTTGAATGTAAACTATACTATTATTTACCTATAAATAGTTCCTTGATATTTGATAAATATCAATCGATTCCACAAGCAGCTCAATTGATTGTTGACAATGGTGAGACTAATTTAGAGTTACCTAGTTATAAAATCCACAAATGGGGCCAAGAAGTATTGTTTGAGTTTCCTTCAAACCATAGTACGCCAATAGATTTCACCTTGCATTCACGTTATCAGCGGCCACAACAACTGAAAGATAGTACAGAAGTTTTAAATAGTAATCCAATAATATTCTATGGATGTGATGTCAAGGACAGTTATTTATTAGAGAAGTCACCGTTTGACAATAAGTTGAGCATTGGTGGGGGATATGAAAACTATTTTACTAATAACACCGTTTTCTATCATTTTGAGCACCTGCAAAATGAATTAAGATTTACAATACCTAGTGGGCAATCGACATTTGAAAACATTAACCATATTTCTACTATAGCAATTTCTACTGGTGTTTTTTTCGTGTTACTAAGAATATTGAAAGTATTTATATCCCGACCAAAAGCTACAAGTAAGAAGAAAAACGAATAATACGCCAACTTACGTGATAGGAACTCTACGCAAGAAATATTTAGTGGTTGACGATACATACTCTTAATATAATGTTTCTAATGCGATATTATTTTTACTATTATAATGTACAGATCTATAGAGTAGAATTCAACAATCTTGGAGATTATTCTATTAAGTTGATTTCCAAATGCTAGCTGCATAATGTTTAACAAACGCCAATGGATCCAGAATCTTACCATCTTTTGGTATCTCGATTTCAGATGCAAACGAATGAATTGGTAATATCAATACATCACTGACCAATTTAGGAACCTTCAACCCATGGAAGTCTTTCCAGGTAATCTTTTGGAACACAGAACTTTGAATATAATCATTAAAATAATTTAGAACAACTTCAGTCCATAATCCACTACCAGTCCATTTGGAAATCTCAATTGTCTTTTCATGAGGAGCACCGTTTAATCTTAATCTTTCGCCGGCATCTAATCGTCTTTCTCTGCTTTTAGTTTCTTCAACAATTCTGGCAATGATTTCTCTCAAAACAGGATGCCCCGGTTTGGCTTGCATAACAAATTGACCGAATTGTAATCTATGGACCACTTCGTCCTTCCATTTTGGGGAGTTTGAGTCAGTTTCTATACTGAAAATCATCCCTAATTCGTCAGGCGACACGTTTTCTGGGATCCAATTTGGAATAGGTTGCAATGGGTAAGTATCGATATCGGAATAAACACCTCCTTTCGCATAAAGAATTAAATATCTAAACAAATCCATTCTTAAGATAACTTCGGGCAATTTTTCGTAAGTCTCTACAATTTCGGGGATTTGACGATAAAGATACTTGATAATGGTATGGGCAGTATCGTCATTAAACAATTCGTGAACAAAACCGGGGTTTTTCCAGGCCCATTGCGACTCACCTTCACGATAGTCTTTCTCAAACCGTTCGTCAATCAAGCCGTACTTCCAACTTTGCCAGATATAAGCAGGGAACTTCACAGTAGGATCGTAAGGATAGATATACACCAACTTCTCTCTTATGCTGGCATGCTGCGGTGGAACTTTCAACAACCTAATTTCAGCTAACAATATTTGCTGCTGCTTTTCCAACCGATCTAATCTTCGTTTCTGCTCCAACATGAGCAATTGATTCATCTCCTCGATCTTGGCCAAAAACTCGTCCTGCTTCTTCTCGTTCTCGTTACTGATCAATTTAGAAATCCCCAACACATTTTCATTCTGGAACACCTCTTGCAAGTTCTTGGCTGAACTCTTCGAGGTGGAGATTTTTCCCAACACCAAAAGACCAACAACTACCAACACTACGGTTATGATCGTCCGTTTACGCTTACTATAGTAATTACTCATATTGTTGCCAATAGCACAAAATTGTTATTTATATCTTCAAATGACGTTGGCTTTTTTTGATCGCGATCATCGCGCATGAAGACTTCCACACCTCATCGCCAAATCATCACTGTTGTAGTTGTAGACCGTTAACCACAACAAGTTCTGGTCCATTACCGACATCCATGCAACAAACACAACAACTATACGGCGGTGCCATTGAAGTGGCGATCCCAATACTAGACAGCTACAACATTGTGGATGTTAGTCGCATGAGAGAGATTCCTGATACTCAGGAAGTGTTTATCATTGAGCATAAAGACTCGTCTGGGGAGCCATTGGCAGCACCAAATGTAGATAAATCTGTTATTTTCGATATTCTTGAGTTGGTACCGGGAATTTACAACGAAGCCATAAAGACGCACATTGAAGATATAGTGGATATTGCTGTTCCTCCTGTGAATCACTTGATAGAAGCTGGATTCGGGGAATTTCATACGCAAACAATGAGTTACATTCTTTACGCCAATAACCGTAAAGATGCTACTGAGAGTTCTCCTCCTTCAATGTTGACGTTTATCAGCTTGTTGACCTTGCAAAAGGTTCAATCTGATATCGTAATCACATTCAATATACCTCTAAATGGACAAGTGGACGAAGCGCAAATCAGTCGTGATTTGCAACTAGCTACTTCTTCCATAGGGAAGGACTACGCCTTGTTTAAGTCTATTTGTCAATCCGTGCACATTGTGGACTGGGCCTTGTTTGGAGAAGAGTAAGATTGACTTTTAAGTATCGTGTTTCTTGATAATCCATTTGTAGGTTCTTGTTAAGGTCAATCCTGGAGAATAGTACATGCAATGTAAAGCTATTAAGAGTATTTCTTTGTTGTAATTGTCTAGTAGAGACCAGAATGGTAGTTCCAATCAACTCAGAACATTATGATGTTGTCACAGTACATAATTGAACTTTTTGTGTTGGTTGGTTTAGGAGTTTATGAATTTTCAGGATAGATTTTTCAAATGCCAATCTTCAGTAGCATGAACTTAGTGGGTGCAAGTCACAAGTCAATGATACCTAGAAGAAAACGGTTATATCGCATCTTCGAGGTCTTTTAGTTTCATCTCTCATTTCTACAAACACCGAGTTACCGAAAGAAATAATATACAACCACTGAAATCGATACATAATTAAGAAAGACTTAATGATATTAATATATATAAACCGGCTATATAATGCATTTTAATATATGCTAGATATAAATGTAGTAGAATCATTACTTCTTTCTTGGTTTTGATTTTTTCAATACCACAATTCCAACACCAAAATCATGAGTATCAGCTGTTGGCGGAGGAGTTGGTACCGGGGATATGACTCCCCATTGCTGGGGGTCAGGTATGTGTACTTGATTGACTCTAGGAATGACAGGTTTTGTGGATTTTTTTTCCAAAACTGGATATTTTACCTGGGAAAGATTAGTCAGAGAATTAATTCTACTGGATGAATTGGACGACAAAACAACAGTAGGACTTACAGATCTTGGAGTAGACGTTCCACTTCTATTCCCCAACATTGGCAATGAGTTTAACGAGACAGACGATCCTGAGTTTAAATTATTCAAGTAATTCGGGGTATAACTAACTGGTGCTTGATTCTTATTGATTTTCACCGTTTGAGCAGTTGGATTAAGTATAACTTTGCTATATTTTATAGGAGCGTTACTAAGCTTAGGGAGTTGTTTCACATGTTTTGGTAAGGCAGGGAATAATTCATTAGAAATGTTCTTTGCTGATTTCTTAGTAGTTCCATTCTTGACCCAACTAGGATTTAAAGCGGACTTACTGTTGCTACCACCAAGTACTGGGAATTGATTTTGGCTCGTCAATTGTTCTAATTCTTTCAAAATTGGATTCAAATTCTTATGCAAGTCAGAATTTGCTGGGAATAATTCTGCAAATTCACTAATTAATATGTTCAAATTTTCATGGGTTTCGTTTGAAAACAATGTTTTATATTCATCGTATAATTCATGTGCTGTTATCTTCTTATGACGATACAGTGAGTTGACATTTAAGAATGTTTGCAACTTGCTTTGGTCGTAGTTAACGTAATGCTTTGCTCTTTCTTCAAATCTCTTTCTTTTAACTTCAGGGTTGGTAGGATCTTCTTCGTCTGTATTAGATTCCCAATTAGAATTCCTTCTAGCAACACTATCGTTGAATGTAGATAATTGTGAATGAAACCCAGAAACACCAAGAACAATCTTATTGTTACCTAATCCACCATGCTCTTTGAGCATGTGTGCTGTCAAATCTAAATCTTCTCTAAATACAACAAATCTTTTTTCAACACAAAGTGGGATGGTGCAGACATAATGATCTTTCTTGAAATGATTATATAAAGAATCGTAGTTTCTATAATAATCAGCAGTTTTTGGGTTGTATTGGTCACAAATATAACATCTTTCATGTCTATCTCTAACATGTACATTTAATTCGTCTTCAGAATAAAAACGTCTTCCATGGCAGTATTTACATTCGGGGTGTCCTTTGAACCCAATTTGATCACCTTCAGCCTGGTGTCTTTGTAATTGTTTATAAGTATACATTGGTAATTCAGATACAAATGCCTTTTTGTATTCTGAACAGATAAAACAATAGAACTTTCCATGTTCTGCTTTCGCGTGGTCTCCTAGATGTCTAAATGAATCAAATTCTTCGTGACAAATATTACAACTATTCTTTAACAAACTCATGGTATCTTCATAACAATACTCTGAAGTAAACTCGATTTTAAAATTCTCATTGAATTGCACAAAATCCTTCGGTTGGAAGTCACTAAAGTTCTTATTTAGTTGCTCGGTTATAACAATTCTCTCGTTTTCACTACGACATATCAAGCATGATTGCTTGCCATATAATGCTCGTTGCCTCAATGTACACTTGTGACAAGTAGTATGACTACAAGGAGTAACTGCAGCATATTCTATTCTATTAGCACAAATGATACATTGGTTATCCTCGTCACCGCTAGCACCAGTTCCATCTTGCACACCATCGGCTCTCTTTTGTTTGAATCCTCCTCTAGGTTTAGCGCCATTCCTCAGGCTACCATTACTAGCTGTAGACCTGGAAGAGCCTCGAGAAACTCTACTTTTCTTGGGGATATCTATTGTTGGTGTCAGTGAGCTCTCTTTGGGCTCACTTCCAGTCGGTGTAATGTCAGACATGCAATTTTCTAGTGATTTTACTTTATGATATTAACTATGTGAAAAATTTTTGTAATATTTCGCATTCATTATTTGTGACTAATAGAATCAACCAAATCAATTACAAACAACGATATCTTGGAAAATTGTTAAGAGAGGAGTGGATTTAGTTGGGAAAATGTTGAACTTGAGTGCTACTTTAAATGTATCTCGGCTTTTGTACAATCCGAGTATTTGCTTGCCTCATTTGATGTTGAAATCGTTTGATCAGTTGCCGGTACCAGTCGAGATCCCTTCAGCTCCACATGCCAAAATCAAAGGGTTGGTTTTGGACAAGGATAATTGTTTCGCTAAAGATCATGATGACAAAGTTTGGCCAGAGTATGAGGTATGTTGGTTGAGTTATTTGGGTTTTCTCAATATTGTACTAACGACGTAGGATATTTGGAAAAAGTTGCAATTAGCTTATCCAAAAGAACACTTGTTGATTGTAAGTAATTCAGCAGGTACCAATGATGATTCAGATTACGTTCAAGCTCGAAAACTTGAAAATGATACAGGGGTAACTGTTTTAAGACACCCTACTAAGAAACCCGGGTGTTATAATGAAATCTTGCAGTATTTCGAAAATCATGGCATTAAATCACACGAAATTGCAGTAGTGGGTGATAGATTGTTTACAGATATACTAATGGCCAATATGATGGGTTCTTGGGGTATTTGGCTATGCGATGGAGTACATCAATCGCAAAATTTCTTCCCCAAAATTGAAAGACAAATATATGATACTCTAGTTTCTAGTAGACTGGAGAATCCCTTTGTACCACCAGTACCTTCCAAGTAAATAATGGTTGATTTCTTGTGGTTTGCAGAAATGACTTATTTTGTTACCTAGTGACGCTGTTTACATCCGCTATATTTGTGGACTTGGAGCTAGTAGAGTAAACTTCGTGAATATAGGTATGGCCGATATCATAGATGGCGATATACTTAAAGGACTCGATCTGGATAGGTTAGATTCACCTTTTGAGCAAACTATCAATCTTGATTGTTTGCACAATTCGAATTTGTTAGATGAGCTTATGAAATGGTACTTGGTTTCACTAATATTGCAATACATTTCGATCTTTGCTTGTATTCCATTTGAAGATATTGATAATAGACCAACAATAAGCTTCGTTTTTGACATGTTTTGTCTCTTTCTGGTATGTAAGTTTACCTGTAATGGATCGATATTGTTACTAATCTCTAGTTTTGTGTTTGTGCTTGCTTTGTTCCCTTGATTTTGAACAGGGTTCCATGCTATTCGTCTTGCAGAGTTTTGCTATTGTCTACTTTCATTCAACTACTGAATTTTACACTTGCAACTATCTCGACTATTTATTGCATCGAAGTGAAGGAAATGTTTCTGAATGAGTTTGATGACACAGCAAAAAAATCAATAAAATTAAATGTGACAGCGTACATCCATATAACATCAATTGTGATGATAGTGATATGTTTTATTGCTATGATGTTGGTGACCACAGCTACTATTGTCAGTATGAGGTCGTTGTGTAACTTGGTCAATTTAATTGATAGAAAATCGGTGAAGAATAACTCAAATAGAATGATTACTATTCCAACTGAATTGCCTAAGCAAATCGCTTTGCAACAGTTACGATTGTACAATCTGTAAGTTAAATAAAAGTTTATATTTACCAAATCTAATATATAATATGTAACACTTAAAAGTAGGCCATCCATAATGTATCGGCAGCAGCTAAGTTACGTGGATTAACAGCTTGGGAGATCAATTCTAAAACATTTTGAGTAGCTACTGAAGGACTGGAAGAAACATGCCCCATAGATAAAACTCTCTTAATAATAATTTCAACGTTTACTTTAACAATTTCTTGTAGTTGCTTCTCTTGGGGAACAGCCTTTGGTGGATCTTGTTGCGAACACCACGAAATAACTTCGTCACGAACAAATAATGTCAAGTAGTTTTCTAAATCAGATTCAGGCTCGGTCAATGCTCTAGCAATACAAAGAACATGTACAGCAAGAATACCCTCCAAACTATTTTCACCAATCAATTTTTGAATGTTTGGTGTCAATCTAAATGGAACCATTTCTGCATTGTAGAATAATGGTGCAGATTTACCTTGAGGATTATCAACTAAGGCACTCTTACTGGCAATCTTGCATGGCAACATATCAGATGTCCAAACACTACCTGATCCTCTGTTGATATGAATCTTTTGTGGTTGTCTTGCATTAACACACATCATGTACGTTGAGAAGATAAATGAAGCATATTGTGAAGTAAATTGCTTACGGAATAACCAAAAGTCTTCGTATTGTGGATAAAGATCGATGAAATAGTTCTTCATCACAGTTGAGGGTACTAATAATGATTGAATAGCACCTAATATTTCAACTCTTATACTCATGATATCTGGTTTTGGAAGTCTCTGATCAAAAGCAGCTCTTAACTTCTCAATTGTATAAACAAATGGTTCATCACGGCTCTTTCCATTACGGCGACAGAAATCTTCGTAAATTTTTTGCATTGACAAATCTCTAGCATCGTCGTTAATAATACGAATATGAGGAGATAACGGTACAGCAATAGGTAACGTGAATTGTATGTTCCGACGACGTGTTTCGACCGCTCTTGATAAAGTGCTACCAAAAATTCTAAAGAGCTGGAATACACCCTCTTCCCGACGGCAATGACGAGCAGCTGGAAATTGTACTGCGAAAGCATGCAAGCTACCATCATGCCCACGGATACGCAAACTTTTGTAACAAGCATTTGAACCACGAACCAAATCAATAGTAGACAAAAATCTTTCAATCTTCACGAAATGACTATTATTATCTTTGTTCAACAAGTATTGACCAGGAACCTCTATTTCTTCAAATTTCAGATGATGGAATTCGCTTAGATGAGGGCATAAGTTTTCAAGATTGACTTCGGAAAACCTTCTATCTAATTTATCTTCTAATCTATCTCTCCATTTACGTAATTTTATGATGTATGTTTCCAAGTTAGGTTTACCAATAACTAAATCCTTTTCAAATTCAGCACGAATTTGCTTAGGTAAAACAGTTTCAGCGAATCTGGTAATATTTGCCTCGGTTATAGGAGGCAATTTAGCATCGTCTCTTGGATTACCAAGTCTGTTCAAATATTGTACACCATCATTTAACAATGCAACTCCTAGTCTGTAGGCATCTTCGTCTGCTGTGCATTTAAACCTTTGGTTAATTTGATCAACAAGTGATTCTAATGAGAGTGCCAACAATGGGTAGGCTGTTTTCAAGATACCCATAATTGCTTCAACATGCTCTAAAGATTGTTGAACTGCACTTACATTAGTTGCTTTATCAGTATTACTTTCATTGTCAGTGGTCTTGGTTTCTTCAGCTTCAGATTTAGCACTCGTGCTTGCAGTCTCGGTTTTTGGTTCATTCAGAGGTTGCTCCTTTTCGGTGCTTGTAGCGTTCTTCTCGGTTTGTTTCAGCGTTTCAGCAAATTGTCTTCGTTGGGTACTAAAATCTTCTTTTGTAGTACGAAGTTGGAAATGTAAAGCTTGAGGGAATGTCTTGGCAATACGAACAAGTACTTGTCTTGCTAATCTTGCTTCCTTGTAAGACAATGCAGTCAATAACTGTGGAATGAATGTAATCCAATACCACACAGGGACTTCGCCTCTGAAGTTATCAAAAGCTTGCGCTAATGTTCCTGAAGAATCATCAGATCCAATGAGCCAAAGAATACGAGCTAATAACTTTCTAGTCTTTCCATTATTATAGAGACCAGCTGCTTGTAGGTAACAACTAATAGCATTGTTTGCATATACCATATCGCTTGGGCTCTCTTTGAAACGACGATCGTTAAACATACCCCATTCTGCCCATGCTTTAGCTAAGTTAAGATCGATTTGAACTGAAGTTGCGAAAGCCTTGTTAGCCTCATCTTTTTGGTTTAATTTATTTAAAAACATACCCTTCAATGTGAAGAACTCGGCTTTTTGCTGAGTTGCAAAATAAACCAAATTGGTGTTACTAATCACATCCAACCCTGTATTCAATTCGTTAGGATTTTGATAGTGGCATTTGACTTGCTCTTTCAATTTCAAGAAAGCCTCTTGAATTTCAATATTTGGTAACTGATAGATTCTTGTTAATTCTTTGATACAAACATCTGGCATATTGTGTTTCCTAGCTACATGTGCAAAACGATTAATAACCCAGGCAATTTCATGGAAACCACGATATGCATAAGAATTTGCATTACCACCTGAGTTGGATTGCTGAAGAATTGGAATAAACGGCATGTACACCTTATTGATAACTTGGAACGCATGTTGACGCCAAGTAACAAGATCGTTCCAAATGTTAATATCATCCCAGGTATTTGGCAATCTTTCCCGCCATACTTGCAAAACTCTTTTCAATTCTTGGGACTTAATATCCAAGTTTTGTGCGTTAGTGGTCAAAAGACTAGTGTAGACTTGACTCGCTTCCATAAATTCAACATACTGTTGAAAAGTATGTAACAATGGGATATGAGCATTAGTAAACCTTTGTGGTAAACCGTGCCATTTTCTCAAAGCTAATTGAATACCTTCATCACAATACTTGGATAAGTCACTCATAGTTTCTTTTTCTTGAGCAAATCCTTGCAAGCATAAGAAAGTTTCGAAGATTTGACGACGAGGGGTAGGTACATCCATGACATTCTTTACAGTTTGATCTAATGTTTCTCTGTCATTATACCAATCTGCTACTCTCCATCCACACTCTAGTAACAAGTCAGAGAAACCTTCATGTCTAGCAAGATCAGTAAGAATATCCCAATGTTGCAATTTTTCAGCACATAATATCCAATGGTCTTCCCAAAGAGCATACTCCGATTCGCCATATGGCAATGCACCACTACGTGCTTTAATTTGGGCCGTTTCGTATAACTGTTGGGCTCTATCCCAAAGTCCAATTTGTTCAAAAGACAATGCATTGATTGTTTCCGAATACTTTGCTCTTCTTCTCCAGAGTCCATAAAACATGTCGTCCTCTCTAAGAGTTGCGTATAGTTTTGCAAGCGCATCTTGCGTCACTTCACGAACTTCGGCATTTCCATTTAAAGATTGATCTTCAATGTTTTCTAATATGTGGATACCTTGCAGCCAAGCATTGAAATTGCTAGCAAGACATTCGACAGCAAAAGGTGGTAACTGCAAGTCATCGCATCTTCCAATTCCCTCTAATAAAGATTCAATAACATTGGGTCTGCTATCAATTTGACGTGTATGATAGTCCTTAGACAACAATATTACTAGGAATCGAGTGAAGTCCAAATTCTCCGATCTTGGAATGGATTTGTATGCAATAGGGAATATAGTAGACCATGCACGATGAACTGCTTCTCCGCTCTGGTAGAACATATCAACCAATGGCTCTAATATTGTGCCAGCCAGCATATTATCAATCAGTTTTAAGAATTCATTATGTTTCTTAAATAAATCTTCCAATTCATCATTCTTTGATTCTATATCCATCGAAGATTCCGTTGAATAAGGGAAACTGCTAAGACTTGCTAATCTATTTTCTTCTTCCACAAGAGCTATTTTTTTGTCAAGATTAAATGAGCCGAAAAGCAATTGTATAGCTTGATTGAGCCACGAATAATCGGCCAAATATTCCCAATTTTGCTCTCTTATAATGTAGTACAACCTCTTGCTAATATCTTTTTCCAAACTATTATTCAAAATAGACATAAGCTTACGTCTGATGGAAACATCTGCAGAACGAGTTCCGACTAAAAATGGCTGCTCCATTCTAACAGTAAGCTCAGTACAACTAAATGTATCGTCTTCAAAAATATCTACAATAATTTGGTAGAATTCCTTAGACAAGGTAGGTTCACCTCTAATTTCAAATACCATCATCTTAGACAAAATAGCTGCTTTCTCTTTTGTAGTTGGGAATAAGTCTGTTCTCGAAAAAACCCAATTCTTCACTATCTTGATAATTTTTTCTAATATATCCTTATCTAATGAGCGTTCAATCAATTGAGCTAAAAGTGATAAGAATATACGACGCTGGTCTCCTAAAGTAGAAATTCTTGTTGAAGAAAGATTGAGAATTTTCTCCAAAAGTTTAGTGGTCATTCTAGCTTCATACTCAGAACTAGAATTGTCCTTTGATGAAGCCTGGGAACCTTGATGAGTAATAGTAATATGGTCTTTACAAAGTTTTCCGAACGTCCTCATAATCAGTGGCATCAATGAATCAAGGGTATGAGGCATGTTGTTTGCTAATGTCCATGACAAATTGACACCAGCTGCAGTCGATGGCATCTCGCCTAAATCTTCCGAAACTGTTTGACTTAAAAGATAAACGAAATCCTTAATTGCATTGTCTTCTGCATCATCTTCTAGTTCTTTTCCTGTGTTGATTGCTTGCAATATTATTCTCAAGACTCTTTGCAACACCTCTTGGATATCATGGTTGTCAGACTTGATACACTTTTCTAATAGTTTATGTAAGTAGCCAAGATTTCCAATTATCCACTGCAGGGTTTTCCATTCTAAAACAACTCCCAAAACTTCCAAAGCATTTAAACAATAACCTAGGAGATTCGACGAATTCAAATCATTTGAAAGTAAAAATTTCTCAAAGAAAGTAAGTTTGACAGAAACTTCAGACCAATAATCAGGACTCAAAAGATCGTACAAAATTCCCAATGCCTTTTGTCCTAATTCACTTTCTGATGCTCTCTGTGGACTGATACATACGTACCTGATTAAAAATGTCACACAAGCTTCTCTCTGTCCAAAAGGAATTGTATAGCTTGGAGAAGTTGTAAAATCATTCTCAGTTCCTGCAACAATTCTTTCAGCATTTTCGATAACTGGCGTTTCCTTCACTTTACTTTCCCATTTCAAAATTAATTCTGAAAGCTCGATAGCCAACACTTGATTCTCAATTGCAGGATTTGCTAGGATTGTCAATTTACCCATAGCTGTAATAATGTTGGAAACAAAATGTTCTCGAGCTGGAAAGAACAAGTTTGGATGCTGGACAATAAATTGGTAAACATTCAACACTTGCGTGACATTGAAACCATCTTCTGAAATTACTCGTCTCGGCCATTTCAACCAACTATCAGGAGAATCAGTATCCATTCGATCCGACATTACTGGCGCAAGTATATCCAATGCTTGTCTAACCAAGTGTCTTGAATCAGTTTGATGAGTTCTTAAAAGAGCAACAAATACTTGAGTAGCAAGCTTTGTTGGGGTTTCATATGCTGAGATAAAGTATGAAGTTGTAACGTAAGCAACCTGTTTTGTAATATTATCTTCTAATTTGATGTAATTCCAACTAAATTTAATAATTTCTTTACGGAACTTGCTAATGTAATCGGGTGCCCACTTCAAAAGTAATGAAGTCATCTCAAGCAAAACATATCTGTAACTATCCATTTTTCCAGATGTATGGTCATTAATAATATCATTAGTTGATTTCCAGATGTTGTTACATACCTTTTGTATCCATTCAGGTGATTTTTCCGAATCAAAAAAGGCATCGACATTACCTTGCTTTTCAGCTTCATAGATCAATATCGAATTGAAAATTCTTCTCAATGCAAATATCTTAGCCTTCAAATTTGGAGATTCTCCTGAAACAAAATCAATAGTTTTATCTAAGTACTTTGTCCTCAATGTAGCATCTTCTGAGAAAACAATATTCTTAAGAACATATTCTTCTAAATTATTTGGAATCTTAATATTGAATTGGCAATGACGGTCAATAATGGTAAATAGCATGTCAACTTCTTCCCTATCAAGTTCCATAAATTCAACAAAAACATTTTGAAGTTTGTCGATGGACTGATCTGCTTGGAAATGAACAGACGAGACTAACGAAGCATTATTCTGAATATTTGTGATATCTTCAACTAAGCTTGATAAATCTAGTAACAAATCCTTCTGTTCCTTAAACCATTCTTTATCATTTTTTGTTATTGCTACAAGTAAATCCAACGTATTTGCAAATTTCACTACCTTATCCTCTTCATTGGTTTCGCTTTTAAGATCTTCAATGATTTCATTAATTTTGTCTTTAGCAGCGCCTCTTAATTTCTCACACCCTTCCATACCTGCAATTGATGCAAGCATGTTCCCTAATTTACGATTTTTAAAATTCTTCAAATAGTATTTGATGCAATTTTCAGGGAATCTGTTCAAGAATTTGGAAACTGGTTTCCGAAATGGAGAATTTTGGTGGCGATCCAAGTGTCCTTCCAAATACTGCAAGGTATTAATGATTTCTTCCATAAAAGTAAATGCTTTTGCTGGTAGAAGATGAAAAATATTCAAAATAGCCATAACAATTTGAACTGTATGATTGTCTTCAAGATCTTGGCCGGCAATTTGTCTTAGGGTATTGATTTGAGCCCAAGCCATAAGATGGTCTAATAACTTTCTTCCTATTTCTACCCTAAAGTAAGAAATCAAAAGTTCCAATAATCTTGCAAGAGCTTCAAGACCGGAAACCGTCAACTTTTTATGATCTGACAAGTTCATCAACATTGGGCGTAAACCATTCTGTAACAACTCTTTCGGAAGCTTAGCATTTTCTTGCAAGCTTGATTTCAATCCCAAGTGTGCGGCATTGATAATCTCAGTAGATTTATTACAGAGAGCTTTGAAGAATACCCCTAATATACGTATTCTGGCTTCAGCTAATGAACCTAAAGTGAAATCAGGCTTGGTGAGTGCAAGAGACAACAACTTAATACAAACAACTCGAAGTTCAATCAATTGGTTTGCAGTACGATATTCGTACAATCTATGAACATTTGCCAAAGATTCATCTTCAGCATCAACTAATGCTAACGCTTCAAGTAACAATCTATTTAATTCTTCGTTAAATGTTAAAAAGGTCTCTGGAAGATCTAAGCAAAATGTTATCGCATCAATATTACCAATTTGCATAGGAAAGGGCAAGGCTCTTAATGGTTTTCCAAATATAGGAGTCAACAAAAGCTGCTTGCAAGGATCCATAATTTCAGCGATTGGAATACTAGTAGTATCTGATAAAACTTTTAAAGAAGCTTGAGAAACTTCTCTAACATATTGATTAGCACTGGCCAAATCATATACCAAGGCACCAATTAGTGACTGGAACGGCTTATCAAGTACTACTTCCTTAGTTAAATCAACATTACAATCATGAAGTAACTTTAGAACAAGATTCTTTGCTAATTCTCTTACTTCGAATGGAGCTGTTTCTGGTGTATCTCGCAAGACAAAAAATATCGACCGAACTAATTCAAATTGTCGCTTAAAAAACCATTTTGGTGGGATGTTTAGCTCTTCGAACATTGTTTGAATACCAAGAATACCCCCAAGTTTTGTATGATAATATTCATTATAGCAGCTGTGGGAAAATTTATGGAACATGGCACGGAAAATTGGAAAATTTAATGCAGCTTCATCTGAACCAAAAATAATAACAGCTGAAGAATAAATATTTTTAATTGCTTCGATACCTTTATTTCTTACACTTTTATCCCAAAAACTCAAAGCATAGTTAATAGCATTCAAAAATGCAATCTCACTTATGTGTGCTTTACCTTCTTGATCATCAATCGAGAACGGGCGCTCTTTCTTTATTTTTTCAGAAACTGAAGTACCAAAGTAAAGTAATGTAAAGTGTGTGGTAATACCATCGATCAAGTCACTTGCTTCGTCTTTAATTTCAGGAATTGATATGGAGAAAAATAAAATTTCTAATAAACGCAAGAATAATTCTTGTTGCCTGTCTAATTTTCCAGTGTCTTTGATTCCAGATTTTTCAATAACATTAATTTCAGAAGGTTTATCTGATTTCAAATACTCAATATTCTCTTTAATGTATTGTGCATAATTTTCAGGGATTGGAGTGGTGTCAATGAATAATTTTAATATGCTAGACAAATATTTGAATGCACTTATACGATAGTGTAATTTCAACCTAGGATCTTCTAGAAGTTTTATAGCGGTTGAAACACCCAGAGTAATTGAAACGGGTACTTGCCCATCCAACCCGTGGATTTCAAACAATGCTTTAATGTCCTGGTCCAATGCAGATTGTGATACTAATTTATTGCATGGCATAAAATGCTTATGGTTCCTTCCTCCTAATTTACCCAAAATTCGAATTGCTGTGTGTGAATGCTGATGATGATAAGGAACAGGTTCCAAATGTTTCCATAATGCTGCCAGAATCTCATCAATAACAGGTTCGATCATTGGATCAAAGTACTCTGCCGTTAAATTATCAACACATAATTCGAAAGTTCTTAAACCTTGACTCACTAGCTCTTGAGAACCATTCAAGGCGTACACTAATGGTCTTGTTAAATAGCTCAAGTGTGGAACGAGAACAGACAATCTAACTGGAACAGTTAAACATAACTCAACATAAATATCCCTAATGTACGGTCTTCGTGCGTTAGCAATCATCTTATTAAGGCTCTCCAATAGTACTGGTAAAATGGGCATAATTTCCTTGTACAAACTTTCAAATCTCCCACCACTTATACTTCGGAATAAAATTCTTACGAGGTAAGAGTAAACAATTGGTTCTTCGGCTTTGGTTGCAAGTTTCAAGGAGTCCAAAATCAATCTATTTAAATGCGGCAAAATAACACTTTCGTTTGTAGCTGGAAATAAATTCACAGACATGAAGCACAATTTAAATAATCTAATCAAAATATTAGATTTGACCAATTCAACTTTACCCAATTGATCCAAGTTGGATTTCAAGAATGAAATTAAAATACTAGAAAAATTTGCTGAGGTAACTTCACTTGCTAAGAAAAATTGGGGAATATGAAGTAAAGCTGCATTCTCTAACATTGAGTCAAACATGAATGGTAATTCATAGTTCACAATTTCGTTGAAAGAAGCAGGATCAATGTGAATAAAAATTGTTGCAAATATTTCCATCAAATCTTTTTCCTCTTTCGAAGAGGTAATTGGTAAATTTGGCCCACCTGTGGAAAAATCAAAAGGAGCGGATTGTGCAATACTTGGTTTTGGTTTCGAAACTGAAAAAAATCTTAAACAATTGATACCACCCCTAAATAATGCTCGCAAAATATTAACTTCTTCATTTGATCTAATTCTTGCGGAATCATTCCATTTATCATAATTTACTAATTGGCCAGGATTTTTTGGATCAGTTTGAGCTGGTTGAGGTGGTACTGGAGGATTACAATTTTTTAATCCAAATATAACCGATTTCAAAAATGTCATCAAGGTACGGAACAAATAACGAGCATCTTTTAATAAATCGGTACTACTAGATCCTGAATTACTAGCAATAGGTGAAAAGGAATCGATATTAAACAAGTCAATATGTATATGTTTGTCCTCGCTTATGACATCGATGTCCATTTGAGTATCACTATTCGCATCCAAATTATTCTCGATATCATTCTCGTCTTTCATTTCCACGTCTTCGTTATTTGTGATTTCTTCTATGGAATCTGCAGCCTTCTTTGAGGAATATCTTTCGATTGCTTTCTTTGATTCAGATTCTTTAATAGTACGTTTTCTTTCAAACTCTTCGTGTTTGCTTATTATATAATCATACTTTCTATTAAGACTTTCGAATCGTTTAGAATATGCATCAATAATAATCATAAACAATTGTCTCCCTTCCATTTTATTAGGTAATTTCATTATTCTCTCCACTAAATTTAATAATAGTTTAGCACTCATAATTTGTACAGTTAAAGCTAAGGAATCGTCCTTGAGTAGATCACAATATATTTGAACAGTAGACCAAATTTGCTTTGGTGTTAATTCATTTCTAACATTATGAATGAAATCTGCGACTGTTGAATAAGCCAATGGTCTTAATGTTTCATATGAAGTTAAACCATCCCCGATAAGTATCTTTTCATTGAATAAAAGTTCAATTTTCGGTATGAAATGGCTGCGGAATGGAGTTGACAAAATATGTCTTGTCGCGTGTAACAATTCCTTACGAGCAATAGATAATTCTGCTGGACAATCTTGTAATAATCTTAATATTACTTCAGGCACAACACTTGATAAATCTTGAGCTAAATGCTGGTTTGCATAACCTCTGATGAATACATATGCTAAGAAAGAGGCTGCCTTAACCTGGCCAAGGATGAAATCACTGTAAGCTTGTCTATTTTTAATATCTGGAGATATTGATGTAGTAATTTTGTTATCTTTAGTACCTTGTTCTCGATACAATTTCTGATCTTCAACTTGCAAAGTCAAAATTTGAATGATTTTGGGCAAAAATAATGGTAAGGAGGATTGAATTAAAGGTTTATAAGAAGAATAAAGTGATACCATTGTAATAGGACATTCGGCTAAAGTTTTAAAGGAGAACATCGCTTTGGCCAAAGTTTTTGATGGTGTTTCGTCGGAAAACGTTGGTGGAGTCATTTCCTTATTTGGAGTTAATTGTAAATCTTTGCCATCATCAAAGATATCTTGCACGGTTTTTGGCATGTTGTCATAAATGTTGTTTATAATTTCGACAAATGGTTTAACCTTTTCTGCCAATTTTAACTTATATGCTTTGTGTAAGCTAGTAATAATTTTCATACATAATACCCCATTATCTTCATTTTCGTCAACTAAAATCTCTGTTAATACCAGTAAAATCTCGTCTGAAAATGGCTGGAACGTTTCATTCATGATAGAGCGATGGATAATCTCCAAAATGCAATTCCTTAGCTTATGCTCTGATGATTGACTAGAAAAACTGATAGGAACATCATGTAAATCTTTCAAGAATATAGGCATCAAAGTCTTAAGAAAATATTCGTACTCTGTAGCCCCATTGAAACTCTCAATCATATCTAATAACTCAGATAACACCGAATGTCTAATTCGATAATCTTCGTTTTCATCAAGCCTAGTGACAAAAGCATCAAGCTGAGAAGCGTACGACATGATTTCTTGACTTTTTCTGCCTCAATTATTCGATACTACTGACTTAATCACCTTGAGCAACTACAAAATTACTTTTGTTCCTAATATTTCAACTATAACTATGAAAAAAAAATTGTTGCAGCAATATTTACTTACCACTTACCGCGAAAAAAAAACTAGTGGGAATTGCGTTGGAAACTTTAGGTGATTTGCACCTGACTTTGATCACATGATCGGTTACTTTTTGGCACATTTGCACTACTTTCCCCAGTTGGCTGCAAAAAGTTAGTTTTGTGTCGCCAACAGCCAGAACCTTGAATTGGCATTTCATTATTTCGTTCAGGCTTTGGACAGCTTCTTGGGGGTTTGGTTGTTTTTGTATACTTCATGGATCATGTTATAAACTGCTCCGATATTGACAATAATAGTGAATGCCAAAGAAGTCCACGTCATGGCATTAGCCCTTGTTCCCCGTGAGATTGCTAGCATTTGCATCGATGATGGAGGGATGACATTCAGCGCAACCGTGATGGATTCATGTTGCAACATTGATCCTAACCCCCATAACAATGTAGTTACAGTTGATATTGCCACCATGGCTATGGAAACGGTAGTGGATCCTGGAACTTTGGGGATAATTGAGTAACTAAGTAAGAATAATTGCAAAATCATAATAATCATGCTAGCCAATAAAAGTTTGTCATGGAAGGCGTAAGCAATTTGTTGAGAGATCTGTACGATATCTAGAACGTTCTTACTATTGGAGACGATGTTAGCGCCATGGTTGCCCATATATTGGGTCAATACTGCATAATTATAACAGGTAACATTCTTATTGATAGAAATGCAGCTGCCTTTATACCCAAGTTGGATATTATCAATAATGGTACCATTTGTACCATTATAGTAAGCGGTAATTCTGGAATAGATATCATTGGTTTGATTGAACTCGATTTTAGCCAAGTATACACTTGAATACATCGAACTAGGACTGCAACATCCAAGAAATAAAAACCCCAAGAGAGTGGTTGCTATAAATGCGGAAATTATTGTAAATAATCTGAAAAATTTGTGACTTGGTAACATAAACATAATGAATGAATAATTAAAATAACCAGTTGAGAGGAATTCTATAACTTAAAAGACTACACTTGGTCACTTCTTTTATAGTAAATATTTGAATTAAGTGTGTACCGAATTGTGAAGCAAATATGAAACTTGGCTGCGAAATAATTTGCAGTACTCTTTATGAAACGAAAATGAAACGAAAACGAAATAATAAAGCAAAAAAATAAGAAATTCGGTTGTTTCAAGTACAGTGAACCATACGAGATATATTTAATAAGCTTCACTTACAAAACTTACCAAACGCAATTTACAATACAAAAATCCAATCAATCCGATAATGTACCACTTCTACGTACTGTCACTACTGCATTTTCAAAAGTGAAATAGATTATGCTACAACTGACTACTTCCACTTTTGAAAAATAAATTGATCAGGAGGATGTAATATTATCTAATAATTATGTAGTACTACTTGAATTATTTTAAAATTAATTCAGCTCTAATATAGCTTACCTAAAATATGATATTTTACCAGATTACCTTTAAGATTGCTTTCCAAAGTAAACGGACTAATAATAGCACGGTAAACAAAGAAAAAAATGGGTATAATACTTCAATTGAATTTCTGAGTTTAAAATCTGTTTCAATAGTTTCTTCTTCAGAAACGGATTCCTTGGTAAAACTACCATGCTTATAAAAATATTCCATCAATTGATCCTTCTCGGTCCATGCAGTATACAACCACTGTTCAAAAGCAGCCAAATCCTTGGGATTTGCATCATCAATATCTTCAGTATCGACACCAAGTGGAATATCGGATATTTTATAAGTCCTAACATGAAAATTAACAACTGGAGGACCAAAACCACGGATATAAAACCTTTTCAATGAAAATTTATCTTCACCAAATTCGTCTGGAGTAAGATTTGAATAACCAATTGTAATATCATAAACCACTTCTGCTGTGTTACGTAATTTACGTAATGCTAAAAATGTTCCTCTTATTCTTGGTAACAAAACATGGTTCAATTTCGGCATCTTTAATTCTTTACAAAATTCAGCAGACTTCTTCACCGTTCTAGCTGACATAACCGTACCTTCAGGAAATATGATTAATTGATATGGCCAAATTTGATCAGTTTTGCCTTGGGGCCATTTTATCGAGGAATTATTATGCGAAGCGACTTGAGTGACACCATTTCCTGGTCCCATACCTCTAGCATTGGCATCTAACGCGTTTAATTTATTGGTTAAGTTAACTTTATCATTTTCCCATTTTCTTGACAAGAATAAGAAATTGTAATTTTTCATACCATAACCCAAGATAGGGATATTTGATAAATCTTTCAATACTATATAAATGGAATTCGATAAGTTTGAAGTGTAACTTAAAAACCACAAAAACAACCAATCGGTATAAATTTGATGGTTTGCAATCATAATTGAATTAGGAGATAAACTAGAAATTAAATTACCAAACTTATCTCTACGGAACATGGAAGGATTTGTTGATTTGTTCCACGTCACTTTGACAGTACAAGGATTAATCAAATTGGTCAAGTAGGTCATTAATACGACAAAGTGTGTTTTGGTAGCACTAATCGTAGCTAGCAAGTCACCCGGACGATTGAATGTATCTTTAAAAAGTAGTATTCCAAAATATTGCGTGATCACACAACTGATTATACCACTGAGAAAGGCAATTGCCACGAAGAATGTTCTGACAATTGCAACTGGCCAACAGTTACGTAAACTCATGTTGGAGATGAAAACTACTAAATATTGATGCAACTAAAGCAAGACAAATATGAAGTCTATAGGGAAACCAGATTAATTGTCGTATTGATTATGACGACTTGTAACACGTAAGCTGGGGTCGTACTTCAATTGTAAAAGCAGATAATCCAAATGTATTATCGTGATGGAACAGATGGGAGGCAAACAATCTATACACTTACAGCTCAAAAACTAGTAATTGAGATGGATTATGTATTCACGCAAATGCCGCTAACGGTTTAAGTGATCTAAACAGAAGTTTTGCGTTGGCGAAAAGGCAAACAACAGTTCAGTAATGGATGGCAATGGATTTGCGACTTTACACAAAGGTTGACGAGGTATGGATGCGATGGAAAGGTGGCGCTGGGAATATATCGCACAATATTAGTTGATTCAAGTATGCTATGCAAGCCAGATGATGGTGGGGTGCCAAAGGTTTCACAATGCTCTGAGAAAGATGAATGATTCCGTTGGTCAGCAAAACACATCCCAAACTATCTGCCAACGGCAGAATACCGGCGTGTATATAGCCAAAGAAGCATATGATACGAAATCGAGGCAGCAATTGTTGTTAATGATTGGTGGTGCACAAACAGGAGTATAAGTAGCAAAAGTTTGTGGAATGGAAATCAATTAGACACGAACATTGCGAAAAACTACATTCGCTAACGAATTCTTAGCAAATCCACTGAACGTATGTTTCACACTGCACAAACCAAATGGCGTATACGTAGCTGCTGAAGCAGACTTTTAGAAATGTAGGTGAAAGAATTGCGCGCCATCTACTGAGCTACCATTTGGCTCCATACGTATTTACGTATTTACGTATTCTAGTTGTGGTTTTCGCTGCACTATTCAACTTTAGTTCCTTTCTTGCATGCATGTTATTTAGTTGTACGCATCTCATTTAGTTGCATAGGAGCTAGTTTAGATACAGAACAATACATGTCGGCAAATGGATCGGATTTAAAATCAACCGCGCGGGAAGCTAATCCTTATGGCCGTAAGGCTGTACTAGGAATTAACACCGATAGTGATATTTGATGAATAGATAATGTTGGGATACAGATATAACAGTATCCAACACTAAAGGACTACACAAATTCGCCACAGGTATTTGCAAGAGACCATGGGGCTACAATTCCAGTTTTTTCCAAGAAAAATGAGTAATACCTCATGATATTCTCTTTTGCAACCATGATAAGACTCTAAATGAAATGACGGAGTTTTCAAGACTTCTCCACAACTTCTTCAAGGAGTTTTAAGGTCTCGGAGATGTAGTATAGCCTTCGACAAGTCACTCGAGTCACTAGCTCGTAGTGAAATGTCCTATTAATGTGGAAATGGGATTTTCATATGATTTTCATACGGCCATTGTATTTGGTTCCGAAATACATTTTGTAAGACGTAGAATAAAGTTGGAGCAATATTTTTTCAACAGTAGATTTTAAGTTTACATTTTCTTTTCCAAAAGATTACATTATATTCTTGTATTTATTATAACCATTTACCATATTAATATTTAAGCATGGAGGATTCAGATACAATATCGCTACATTCTGGTGATTCTATTGATTCCACCAATTCTCAGGTACGACAAAATCAAGTTAACGCTTTACAAGATGAAACCTCTCATACAAGCAGTGACAGCAATGATATTGAAAAACTGATCCCACCAACTACAAACAAACAAATCAAAGTACCATTGAAAGATAGAAGAGGACTACTAGCACAAGTAGTATTGATTCCTGAAATAGAAGATTCAAGAGAGTACCCCGACAAAATCAAGAACGCAATAGTTTTCATTATAGCTTTTGCCGCAATAACTGGTCCCATGGGATCTTCCATTATGTTGCCCGCCATTGATGATATCACCACTAGTTTCCACACTCAAGTTTCAGTGGTGAATATTTCGGTTGGGGTATACCTTTTGGCGCTCGGTATCTTCCCACTTTGGTGGTCTGCCTTAAGTGAACGAAATGGCAGAAGAAGTATTTGTCTAATCTCGTTTATCATGTTTTTTGCCTTTTCAATTGGTACAGCACTTGCTCCAAATATTGACGGCTTAATTGTTCTAAGAGTCTTTCAAGGTGGTTGTTCTGCTTCAGTTCAAGCTGTTGGCGCGGGGACAATCTCGGATTTATATGAACCTAGCAATAGAGGTAGAGCATTGGGGTGGTACTATCTAGGACCTCTTATGGGACCATTCCTTTCCCCGATTTTAGGTGGAGTAGTGAGTCAAGTTTGGGGTTGGAGAGCAACTCAGTGGTTATTGGTAATTTTCTCCGGTTGCAACGTCTTACTTATTCTCTTCTTTCTTCCTGAAACTTTACGTAGAAATGATGGATTGAGTGCATTGAAATCATTCATCAGCAAAAATGAAGAATTGGCAGATGAAGATATCCCAGATGAAATATTAGGGAGAATTGTTTCAAGAATTTCTGTTAGTGGTGGTTCTGTGCTTAATGATGAGGATGAAGAAGATGGCCCAATTGGAGATCCAGTGATGCCTTCTATTTCTAGGTTAACGACAAATAGATCAACCTATTCCAAACGGGTTACTCAAGAGGCAATTGAAGAAGAAATAAGAAAAACAGTTAATGAAAATCCAGGGACCGAAAAGTCAAAGCATGATAAATGGAGAGATTTGAAAGTTACATTGTACGATGTCCTCATAAGACCAATGCACTCGTTGGTTTTGTTGCTGTATCCACCTGTGGTACTCGTAATTACTTTTTCGTCCCTTTGTTTTGCAGTCATTTATTTCTTCAATATGACAATTTCCTACGAATATTCCAGACCACCATATCATTTTAAACAAATTATCGTTGGATTACTATACATACCTAATTCGATTACATACATCGCTGCCTCCATCATTGGTGGCAGATGGACAGATTATTTATTAAAGAAATATGCTCTTCAGCATAATGGGGAGTTAGCTCCAGAATCAAGAATCAGCTGGAATGTGGTCTTGGCTGTTGCACTTTTCCCGCCCGCTTGTCTTATTTTTGGATGGACTCTAGAATATGGACTCTTCTGGTTCATTCCATTGATTGGTACAGCATGCTTTGGATTCGCGTCCATGTTAATTATTGGTGCCACTGTGACATATCTAGTAGATACGTTACCTGGTAAAGGGGCCACTGGAGTTGCATTAAATAACTTAATTAGACAAATATTGGCAGCCATTGGGACATTTGTCGTCGAACCGGCTTTGAAAGGAATTGGACCTGGGATATTATTCTCCATATTATTGGGTATTATATCCTTTGCCTCTTTAGTTTTGGTGTACTTAAAAAGGCACGGTGACTACTACAGAAATAACTATGATTTAGCAGCATACTATGAGAAATTGTGACGATTTTATATTTGTCACTAGTAATACACGTTTTGGTGAAAAATAGAAGCCAATTATTTGCTTCATTCTGTCTGTAATTCAAGAATAGCTTCAAACTTATAATCCGCATTGACCCCCGCATCCTTAAGATCATCCAATTGTGGTCTAAGGATAGCTATGAAATCTGTAAATAGAGCCTTATCTTTAATTTTGAACTCTGTCTGGTCAGTTTCACCATTTGTAGTATATTCGAGTATTGTGCCATATAATAGTTTGTTGATTTGGTTTGATAATTTTGATATTTCTTCCATGCACCAATTCATCAATCCACTGGAATCAACATTGCCTTCTTGATTACGTCTCAAAATATTGCTGATTTTACTATTATAAAGTAAAACCACTCGTTTGATAAGTGTGACATGGATGATGACCAAATTGGCTAAATAATTGAAAACATCAATCTTTGTTGAACCTTGGACTTCCACTGTTAATCGAGACACAATCGTAGAAAGATAGTTGGACATGGCATTTAAATAGTGGTGAATACCTTTATCTAATTGTCCGAAACTTTCAAAGAAACTGATAATATTTTCTATCTCTTCTTCATTTAAGCGAGCAATGTTATTCTGTAAATCAAAAACAAGTCCCTGTAGCACTCTCGTTCTCCTACTGTTAATTTTCATCTTTACAACTTCAAGAAGTAAATTAATTTCGTCAGTTGAACTATTCTGTTGTCTTCTAGAGGCAGCATCTATCGTCTTCAATTTCCCTTCGATATGTGCAATAAATCCAACTGCTTGAGAGTATTGATTGTGTGCTATATCAACATCCACATCATCAAGTTTATCCTCTAAACTTTTTAATTCAACGAATAAGTTATTCTTATCGTTACTATATTTTGTAATAGGCGTCCCAAAGTCATGGGAACGATTTCTTGAATGAACTCTAGCTGATATATCTTGGAGCACAACTTCAGTACTTTTTCTTTTATAAGATCCACTAGTTCTCTTGTTATCTTCTGAATCGATAATTCCCGAATTTCTTAAAGATTTATGCAACTGCTTTTTCTCATCGTCTGTTTCATTGGATTCAGCAGATTTCCCAGCTGATTGCAACCGCTCATACTGTAATAGTTCATCCCTTCCTTTTTGAAATGCATCAGTGATCTTCATAAAGTGATCTATTCTATCGGTCTGGTACACATAACTCAACGATTTGTACTTTATGTTAATCAAATACACTTTAGTTTCGCTTGCACGGTTAGAGGTATTAGTAATTTCAATCGGAGATAACACCACTTCTCCCAAGGGCCAACAATGCACAGCTTGAAGTCTTGATTTGTTACCTTCCTGACTGGATTTCTTGGTGGCAATCAATACGAGATCATTAAGTATGAACAAATGCGTTGGTTTCACTGGTTTCCACGTACCAACATTTACTTCATGCCATCTCCCACTTTCCCCATTCACATGTCTCCCCGGAATAGGTTGGATGAACTTGGAAGCACCGTCAACGTGTTTAAATAACGACGTCAACTCGTTGGCCCACATTTTTTGCAATACAAGCACGGAAGAACGATCTCGCTTTTTGCCAGTTTTCACGATAGACGATTGTGATGGTTGATTTTCCAATTCCAATCGTCTCTGGGCCGTATCCCTAAAATCATCCAACACATCGTACAATTGTGTTCTCTGGATACGCAACAACACAAGCTCATCTTGAATATCTTTCAAGTCGTTGGTCAATTGTAGGATTTGCTTTTGGTTTTCATTGATGTTTTCTTTGATATCGTTGGAAACAACCATATTCTGCTTCTTCAACACTTTATCAAATTCGTCGATTTCTTGCGCCGATGCATTGGCCAACTCCTTCGTGATCCTATCGAGGATATTATCCACGTCGTCCACCCCAGCTTGTGGCGGTTGATTCATCCCTCTTGGTACCGGCGGTACAGAGCCATTGCTATCACCGCCATGGGCCGACGAAAACGACCGCCCATGGGAATGTGCTTGGGCAGAGGCATGGATACTCATTCTCCGATTGTGCTTTCTGCTGCTGGCAGCAGCAGACCCATTGCTTACCCCATATGGGTTGCTATTGGGCACTTGTAATGAATTCTGGAGCGACGTTTGCGAGTTGTTGCCATTGGCGTAAGGATTACGGGTTTTGGGTTGCGATACCACTCCAGCGTTCTGCCATGGTGCTCTACTCTTCCTATGGGAAATCTTACTATCACCTTCCATAGCAATTATCGCCAATAAGATGATTCCAAACAAAACAACCAATTTACCGTAGTAAAGTTTGATTTAGCGACAGTTTGGTGCTGGCACTAACGAATTGAGAAATTAATTTCACTACAAAAAAAATGGGTGGTTTCGAGCTGGTAAGAAGAAACTATCACAAGCACCAGCGGTTCTCATGAGTTTGACGAGTGCTGAGCTTAACTACTTGATCTGGCGGTACCTCCAGGAGTCTGGGTTTGATTTGGCGGCATTTGCGTTGGAGAAGCACGCTCAGTGTTCACTGTTTGAACTGGAGAAGAATGTGGAAATTGTGTCCAAGATTGAGCCTGGGTGTCTCGTGAACCTTGTTCAGAAGGGGATATTGTTCTCCTTGGTGGACGATGAAGTAGAGAACGAGAAGAAGTCACTGGTGGGCGACGGTGGTAAATCGTTGACTCCTAGTGAAGTAGAGAATGCGAGCAATGGGAATAAGTCGTATGAATTATCATTATTTGGCGCCTTAATCAAACAGGAGTTGGCGAGTAGTCATATGAATAACCATTTGGTGGAAGAGACTCGATTGGAGAAGTCGTTTGCTTTGAAATCGGATTCTACCGACATTGAGATGGTGGATGCGAATATTGCCAATGGCGACGTAACAGAGGCTAATGTAGACAATGGTAGCGATATTATAAAGGTAGAGTTTACTACTCGGCTATTGGCTCCCTCCATCAAATTTGAGCAAAGTTTAGTTTGTGATTGGCACCCATCCATTGAAGTGTTTGCCTATGGGAAAGAAGACTCCAACGCGGTGATAAATGCCATTAAAGATAATTCCATTGCCGAGTTTGTTACTTTGAGCCACCCAAAGGTTTTACCATCGAAAAATGATATAAATATCGTCTCCTGGGCTCCTCAGGGTAATCTAATTGTCACTGCGGGAATGAATGGTGAGTTACGTGCGTGGTCTCCCGATGGCAGATTGGTGAATATTGCCAACTCATACGATACAGTTTTGGTGGCAGGGTCGCCGATAACGGCTTCTGTCATCACCAGTTTCATCTGGAACGAATCAGGACGTTTCTTGATATCCATCGATAGCGCCATGCAAGTAACATTGTGGGACGGGGCCACCATAACTTTGATAAAACAAATCAAACCTCCTATGGATTCTCCAGAAAATTTAATCATTGACGCTTGTTGGTTAAGCGAAAACAAGTTTGCTGTGTCAACTACCAAAAACTCCATTAAAGTATATTCAATAACGCCAGTACAATTTGGTACAGCAAACCAATTGGATGTTCAAGCTATTGGTTACCTCCATGGCCATACAAACATCATTAGCAAGTTGAAACTCGATCCAAAATCCAAGTTGTTGGCTTCTTGTTCTGATTATGATTACAATATCAAGATATGGACCAATGGATTGTCACAAAATTCTTTAGATTTAAATGTTGGTAAATCGGGAGATGATAACATCAAAGTACACAAATCTCCGGTTATTTCATTATATTGGCTAAACACAATGGGAACCAGTTTTCTTCTAAGTATTTCCATGGATGCCGTTCTAAATATATGGAACGGTACTCTGGGAGCTAATATAGTTTCCACTGAACTTTTCAAAAACGAGCAGAATTTTAATTTCAAAGAGCAACAGCAGAAAATTGCCAATACCGATTCGCTAGTATTTAATTCGGCTCTATCTCCAAATCAAAAGTATATGGCCATTGCCAATGACTTTGGTGGTATCAGTTTCTGGGATGTTAACCTTGAAAATTTCGACCAAACTGGCCATAGCACAGTTTTGAGATGTCTAGGAATGTACGATATTGATATTCCTCAAGGGGATAGTCATAGTGTTGGTGTTTGTGATTTGAAATGGGATAGCAATTCGCTGAAAGTTTGTGTGTCATATAAAGGATGCAATAGTGTTGTTATTGATTGGAATAGCTATTGATAGAAATTCGTGTAAATTAGAAAGTAGTTGATGCTACTTGTTGTTTCTCCAATGTTGTATTATTAAAAATTGTATATGGATATGTATGGATAGTATGTAGATATGAATCATAGGTTATTATTACTACATGGTAAAGTAATTAATTTTTATTTATTTTAATATTTAGGAATTAAATACACACAATACTGTAGAATTGAATAGCCTATCGAGACAAGTACTAGATAATAAGTGAAATGAATCAGTTATTGATTCAAATAAGCTTCACCTGGCTCAATTCAAGAAGTTGCCCCAGCAATCGATTCAGCAACATTTTCCACCACTTTTTGGGTGACGGTCTTTCCAGCACGAGTTGAAGGAAAGAGGATATCTACATAACAAGTAGCAAGGGAAATGACAGCAAATAAAATCCTAAGTAAAGGAGGCTGGGCTACTTCTTTCTCGTTTACTGGTTTATGGATAGGTTCAGATAAATAGGATTGAACCGATAAAAATACAGAAGTCCACGATAACATCTTATTCCTTAAGAACATGGCTGCCATTGGCAATGTTTGCGCAACCATACCTGAAGCTTCAGAACGTGGTTTAGCAGGAGTATGCTGGTATCTAAAATGTTAGTATCTTACAACCTCAAGTGAATACATGTCGGTATCTCCATCAGTATTGAAGCTAAGAACTCATATGTTTCAAATCTCAGTGATATTCACTCAATTACCAAGAATTACTTACTTAACAATCAAATCTTCTCTTCTCTTAGACATTGTGGTGGTATGGATTAATATATCTTTGGTGGACGTTATAATTTTTCACTCGCACTAATAAATTTCCACAATCTTACTATTGAAAATACTACAACCATAAATGAACTGAAGAGTATGGAAACTGGCGTTACTACGAGGTCCTCTGTAGGAGCTTGTTGGAGTATAATGCTGTGTGTATGTTGGTTAAATATGTGGCAAAATTGTAGAGTTCTGTAGAGTGAACTGGGGGTTGTAGAATATGGCCACTGAAACCAATTATAACAAGATATGAACCCAATTGAAGAATTGTCTGTCTTTTGAACACATAGAACCGATATGGTCGCTATGGCGAGTATTGCAGTGGTGAATGTGGGTCAAAATCGTGTTGGTTGTCAATTTCCGTAGCGTTGGTGGGTTATTCACCTCTATCATCTATTGAGAAGCTAGAAGTTGACAGAGCCATGTCTACACGAATTGAGCCTTCTATGGGCCACGCAAAAGCTATGTTACCCAATTGCATTCCAATTCAATGGCTATACTACCCAATTGTATACCAAAGACATCGGATTTTGCTTCTCTTTGGATTTCAACATCTACAAAGCAAAAAAATAAGCAAGTAATCCGCTATTTGTGATATTTATGAAGCCAGCTTGTGCAAATTCACCTGTAACTGGTTCAAACTACTCAATAAATCCCTCTGGCTGTAATATAATGCCACCACCAGAATAATCATCGCCAATGTATACGAAGCAACATAGCTGATTTCGCTGTGAACTTTATCTATTAATTTGATAGATTTCTTAGCTAAATCCCGCAATAACGAAGTCTCGGTAGCATCCAACAAGTTATCTATTCGTATAAAGCAATGCCATATCCATAATGATAGATTTTGATTTGTAGAAATACTCAACCATTTAGTACAGTAAATGATTAGTTTACACACGGTTGAATGGTCCATTTGATAAAAGAATTGTATCGACGGTGGTTCATTCTCCATAACTAACGTCCTCCAGCCACTGGCAGTCTCAGGAAGTACAATTTCATCGCTAGAAACCTCGTTTCTCGATATTTTCTTTAGATATTCTAACTTATCTACAACGGTTTGACTCCAATCAAGACTAAACGTTCCACACCTCTTATTCTCTTCGTCGTGAACAAGTGGGCCCCGATTAGAGTCGCTGGATGGAACTACTGCAGGAGATCTGGTCAAAAATACAATTTCATCAGTTTGAGCTTCTTGTCTAACTGAATTCAAATACTGTTGCACTTGGATCGATAAAGAATCTTGTTCATATTCTTCATCCGCAATCGGTTCCAAGGGCAAAGCTGGTTGTATTCCAAAGGCGTCTTGTTTCATCGTACAATCGTGGTGCTACTGCTCTATTAAGTAGAGGTTTAGTGGTTGTTTGACCAGTTGATCCCATCATTACACGCCGCACCTGATAGCGATTGCTTAACAAGACTTCAAATCTACAACCCACGCAAACCAAGGCAATTGCACCGACAAAGTAGACATAGAATCTACAATTGAACTTCCATGGGTGCCAAATTGTCGTTGTTGGCGCCGTCAGCGCCAACAGTTGCCCTTTCATCCTATGTGGATATCTTTAGTTCGATTCAATATATTGAGCTATTAAACAATAGCCGCTTCTTAAAGACTATCAAGGCAGTTGACAAATCCAACGGCAACCTAATTGTTGTTAAGTTGTTCATCAAACCGTCTGATGAAGGGTATGTTATTCTCCTCCAGGATGTTACTAGACTAATTGCAAAACAATCCATCATGTTATCGCATCTTTCCAATGTGTTACCCTGGCACAAACTTATAGAAACTGATAGAGGAGGCTATCTTCTTCGACAATTGGTGAAGACCAACTTGTATGATAGATTATCTTTGACGCCTTTTTTACAGCCCATTGAGAAATTATTCATTTTATTCCAACTATTGATGATAGTGAAACAGCTACATGAATTGGGGATCCACCATGGAGATTTGAAACTTGAAAATTTCTTGATTACTTCAAGCAATTGGGTGATGCTTTCGGACTTTGCTACATACACTAAACCAGTGTATATTCCTGAAGACAACCCGAATCAGTTTTCATTCTATTTCGATAGTTCCGATAGAAGAGTATGTTATATTGCCCCAGAAAGATTTTACAATTCGAAAGTAACTTCTCCTCCAACGCAAACCGTGAACGATGAAGGCAAATATAGCGGAAAAGACCAATTGACTGATGCTATGGACCTATTTAGTTTAGGTTGTGTCATAGCTGAGTTCTATCGTGATGGGGAACCTACATTTAACTTGGCAGAATTGTTTAAATTCATTAAAGGAGAGTATTCGGCAAGGCTACATTCAGTAGGAAATGAAAATATAGTGGCCATGATACTTCAATTGATAGAACTACAACCAGATAGAAGACTTAGTGCGGAAACTTTATTAGAATTATACAAAAATAGTATTTTTCCTGAGTATTTCTATGACTTTTTATATGAATTCATGGTAAAGATTAACGACAATGATACCCTTGATATTCTCGACAATGACAATGTGTCAATAAATGATTTAAAAATTGACAAAATCTATGATTCATTCGATCAAATTATAGCGGCATTTGATTTTGAATATGAACAAGACTCAACTATTGAACTAGCTAATTCCTTTGTTCCATATAAATTAAATCTACCGGGAATGCCACCTAATTATGAAATTAAGCCAGGAGCATTTTTCAAAAGCAACCTGGATCATCCAGCATTAATCATTCTTCAACTTGTATTTTCAATGGTTAGAAGTGTCAAACAAGTTAGTTCAAAAATCAAAGCTTGTGAGTTGATATTAGCATTATCGGAAAGAATTACAGATAAAGACAAAGTTGATTGTTCTCGTTCTTTGGCATATTTGTGTTTTCTGATTGATGAGTTTATCGAGGGAGCATCATCTACTTCAGCAGAAGCAAACTGCTCAACAAGGGTAGTTTGTGCCGCATTGAGTTGTATTACCACTTTATTGATGTCATGTTCTTACATTTCTCTGGAAGATATGTACTTTTTACCCGATTACTTATTGCCTAGGTTATCAAGATTAATGGTTGCAAATGTTCTGTCAAAAGAATCAAATCTAATTAAAATTACCATTGCTTCTTGCTTACCTCATCTAGCAAATATCTCCAAGAAGTTTTGGGCAATGTCCGAAGCTTTGAAGCAATTTAACACCAATTCCTACGTAAATGGACAAGCACCTACTCCTTCGGAAAATGGCGCTAACACTTGGACAGAATACAATATTCCCAAGAACCAGCTTGATACCGAATTCGAGACTTTGACGTATTACTTGCTAACTGATCCAAGCACACTGGTTAAGATTAGTTTGGTGAGTAATATTCTCCCGCTTTGCAAATTCTTCAGTGTCGATGAAACAAATGATATTATATTGCCTCACTTGATAACATATTTGAATGGGTCCGATATAGAATTGAAAATAGCATTCCTAAACTCGGTTATAAAATTGACTCCATTTATTGGTATTCTAACCTTTGAGCAATATATATTACCACTATTAATTCAAACCTTAGGAGATCCAGAACCATTTGTGTTGTTGAAAGTACTCGAAATATTTAATGAAATTGTTCGCAAGAAGTTAATCAATCCGAGAGTGGAATTTAACGCCCTAGGAATCTATAAGGAATTGATAGAAAGTTGTATCATGTATTTATTGCACCCAGTTGAATGGATTCGTCAATCAGTTCTTGTTTTAATCGTCTCAATCGGTGAAAGCTTGACAGATGCAGATAAGTATTGCTTCCTTTATCCATTGATTCGAAAGTTTTTAACTCGTGACATATCTACAATATCATGGAACAGCATACACCCTTATTTAACGAAGCCAATATCGCGATTGATATTTGAAAAATCAATTGAGTGGGCGCTGAATTCCACTAGTAATTCCTTATTTTGGCAGCAGGCTCTGTCAACTTCACAGTCAACAGGAAGTACACCAAGTAGAGTTGTCTCATTCTCTAGTATGGGGAAATCAGTTTATCTTCCTAGGAACAATAATGAGGTGAATAACTTAATTGCCTATGAGAAAAAGTCTAAGATTCCATTAGCACCAGAAGACCGACATTGGATTTTCAAAATGAGATCATACGGTTTCGATGAGTCGGAATTGTGGAAGCTTAGTGTTTTAAGAGAATACTTGTTTCATCTCAGTAAAACCGGAACAAGCAATATGGAGAACGAAGAATACAATTTCAATAATATCTCAACTAGAATAAATATCACGCCTCGGAACATATTTTTCGATATAAACTTTAAATCTGAACCTTTGAGTACCAGCAAAACTACCGAGGCAAGCTTTGAAGCATCCAACAACCCTGAAACTGTATCCTTGCAAGATTATGATTCTAAGACACTTATTTTGCCTAATTTTGGCAGATCTAAAGCTTCTATTCAAACTATTGAAGCCAATGTTTTTGGAGAAATGGAGTTGAGTCATGAATCAACTAATTCCCATCCCAAGCATTTAGCCACAAATCTTATCAAGGAGAATGCATTGACACAAGTGCTTTACAGTGTGAATAATTCGAAAATCATAACTTCAAATTCTAGTAATAGTTATAGTGGAAGTAACCCATACATCGTCAACTATCTAAATTCTTTGGAATTCAAGCCAGATATATCAAATTTTCCAGAATTTGGAAAGTACATAAAACCAACAATTCCTCCAACTACTCGACCACTGGATCCAAAGAAAATTCACGTTGCAAGCATTAACGCTAACACAAAAAGTGAACAAGTAGATGGAATCACCAAGATAATCTTGTCTCCTTCTCAAGAGTTCTTTGTCACAGCCTCAGAAAGTGGTATTGTCAAGGTGTGGGATATTTCCAAGATTGATAAAATTGTTTCAGCAAGAAGTGCAAGTTTATCAATAAATTTGAACTCCGAAATTACATGTATGAAGTTCATTCCTGATAGGTTTGTGTTTGCTGTATCCACCATAGACAGCCAGATAAGACTTTTTAAAGTTGATGCATTTCGTGGTAAAAATAAAAAGATAATCAAATATTCAAAATTAAGACAAATAAGAAACTTTCAATTCAAAGACGAAGATGATTTTCCAAATTACGTAATTGATTTCGATTTCAAGATTAATGATACAGAAAGTTTGTTATTGGGAGTAACTTCTGCTTCAAAAATATTTGCCATTGATATAATTTCGATGCAAAAAAACTTAGAAATGACAAATTCCATGGCATTTGGATTTCCTACCTCTTACATATTTGGAGAAAACAGTTGGGTATTAATTGGTACTGATCAAGGGAAATTATGTTTATGGGATTTACGATTCAAAAGGTTAATTAAAGCATGGAATGTTGAAGATAAATCTAGGAATGCCAATGTACGAATATCCAGCTTAATATTGTTACCTAGGAACAACCCTGATACAGAAAAATTATCGTTTTTAATGGCATGTGGGGCGGATATTACGATATGGGAAATCCCATCGTTTGAATGTAAACAACTATTATCAACAAAACTGGATATGAATACAGAAAAGAAGTATTATTTATCCGAAGTCGACATCAATATTGAAACTACAAATATTGAAGATTTACTTAATAAGCTAGAATTTGATTTCAATGAAGAACAACAAGAAATGGACCCATCCACCATAACTAGTTTAAATCTTACTCACCATGGAGGAGAATTACTATTATGTAGTGCCTCCATTGATAAGACTATAAATTTATGGAATTTGACTAGTTATGAGAAATCTACATCGGTGAATTTACCAGATTCTCAATTTTTTCAAACTATTCTTGGGTCAATGATTATTAAAGAATACAAAAATAATAGTTTGCCACAATCTCATTGTCATCTAGATATTATAACCGATATTTCAATGGTGACGTATCCTTATGATATCTTCATCTTCGTTGATAGGAGTGGATATATTGAGATTTACAGGTAGCGGAGAGAATTCGGAGCCGCTATGCAGAGAAAATGCTACTTCTCCAACTTTTTTCCTCTGCTCACGAAGAAAGTGAAAATTTAAGCCCAAGACACCAACGAGAAAAAATGGGATTTGACGATAAGAAAGGGCTTGCACTTGCGATTGAAGAAGCAAAGAAAGGTATGTCCACATAATTTATTCACATGAGAAGTGCCGCAGTAGCAAAATACGCAACTACTCTCAAGGTTGAAGAAGTCAGACTAACATTATAAGGTTATGCGGAAGGCGGAATTCCAATAGGAGCAGCATTGATAAGCGAAGATGGCACGGTTTTAGGAACAGGACATAATATGAGAATCCAAAAGAACTCGGCTACTTTACATGGAGAAACCAGTGCATTGGAGAATGCTGGAAGGTTAAAGGGCCATGTTTATAAGAACTGTACTATGTACACGACATTATCACCATGTAATATGTGTACTGGTGCCTGTTTATTGTATGGTATCCCAAGAATCGTCATGGGAGAGAATGACACATTTGTTGGCGCTGAAGATATCTTGAAGTTGAAAGGAATTGAGCTTGTTAACATGGACAATCAAGAATGTAAAGATTTAATGAAAAAATTTATTAGTGAGCGTCCACAAGATTGGAATGAAGATATCGGTGAAGAAGAAAACTGCAATTGTTAAATACAAATGTAACGTTGTATTTCTATAGACGATACCAAGTAAACATGTATATTGATACTTTTGTAGATAATTTGCTGTGCATTATCGCCATTATAAATTTATAGTGGCACTGAAACCGAAATGTTGTGCTGTGTAGAGCAACCTGCTCTAAGTAAACTCGCTATAGCAGCTTTTTCCAATTAAGCTTCATTGACTTGGTGCAAGCCTATTACCAGATTCGTTTGGCTATATTGCGATAGTGGGTCATTGAAATATACTTTTACATGAAGCGAATACGTGAAGTGGAAGATATTGCCCCCATTGCACAGAGCATAGAATGTAATTTACCACCTTGTGATAGTAATCCTCAATTTTTCACCAGCTATGATCATTATGAACATCATATTTTAACATTCCATGATTATATCTGTCAGGAGTGCCAAAATCGATTCCCATCGAAGTTGTTTTTAAATCTACACATTGATGAAAATCATAATCCCTTTTTGAAGATCAAGCAACAGAAGGGTGAAAAGATTTTCAAGTGTTTCTCAAACGAATGTAACAAAGTATGCTCCACTCCTAAGAAGAGAAGACTTCATATGGTTGATAAACATAATTACCCAAAGGATTTCAATTGGAATATAATAAACAAAGGTATCTAGTAACGACACTGGTCTCATTTCAATTGCATAGGAAAGCTATGCTCAAGGCTATTCTACTGTGAATACGGTAAAAGCTACATTGTATTGCTATATAGCCATATTACTTGTATATATAGGGACGGGAATCATGCCTCGGTTGAGATATCTGGTGTTTGTTCATTTGCTGAGTCATTGGTGGGTTTTGGAGTTGACTCTTTGGAGGTGTTTCCTAATTTTCTTTTCTTCTTGGAGGAAACAATTGGAGCTCTGGTTAAATCTGCAAGAATTCTTTCATCAAAGAGAGTGCCGCAAGCAGGGCATTTACAATCAGTGGGTATTATACTCATAATGCATAGACAAACGGAACAGACATACGCAAGGTCGACAGATTTCCCCGTTATGAAACAACTAGCACGATAATTGACATTGGAATTTGTAGGTAAGATGATAAACGGTCTTATCGATGGTTCTATGAAATATGCTGTAGATAAGACTTGAATTAGGCCCTTGGGATCTTCTATATGTAAATAAATACCCGAAGTGGCGTCCGATGCTTGTTGTAGATAAGATGAATCCTTTGCTCCTAATTTGGCGATATCTATCGGAACTTTCATTTTTTGGGCAGCAAAGATAGAATTCATTATTGGGATGTATTTTATGTCTTCTTCATCGTTAGGAGAAACGATTAAGATTCTAGCATTCATGGAAGTTATACTAGTGGTATTGGAAGATGAAGTAGTTGCAGTTGTACTAGCATTGTTATTTGTAGTTAATTTTGTAGTTGAGTTTATTGCCGAGGCAGTGGTGGTAGAAATCGATTGATCAACAGTTAACATTCTATTTGTATAAGTTAAGGCAAGGCTCACTGCACCAGTCAACGTCGATTTCTTGGTGGTTTGTATATCAGCACAAGATTGTAGAACAGTATTCAATTCTTGTAAAATAGTTTCATCTATCACTCTAAATTGACGATACATTCGGTTATTTATTAGATTGGTATGGTTATTGTCAAGTTGTAACGAAGCATCGTCATAATTCTTGTCTGGATTGGGATATAAAAACTTTGAACCTTGTGGAGAACTAGTTATAAATGCTACCAAGTTGGAATTATTCAAAGATAAATGGGCATTCAAAAATACCAATAATGACTTGGTAACTTCCTCGATTGAGATCTGGTGCTTTATGGAATACCAACCAATCGGAGCAATATCAAGAATCACCGTTAGTAACGAAGGATCAACGTTGGCAGACTCAACAGTTGGAGCATCAGTGAATACTCTATCAGCAATTGCATCCATATCGAAGAAAAATACTATTCCCACAAAGTAAGCTTTCTCCAAAATAGAAACACAACGACAACAGCAATGCGATTCTCTACGGTATCCACCTGGCTAGTTCAATAGAGTTCTTTGTTTCAGCAGCTTCGCTAGTAAAGCTTTTACCAGATTCTTTATGTTATACACAGGAAATGGATGTTTAAGTCAAATCTATCAACAAACGACAAGACTTACAACTGTGGTTTAATATTCAGAAGGGTACAAAATTCGTACTGTCGGAGTGTAGCGAGTGGTACAAAAATCCGAAGTAAAGCATCAGATTGTCGCTCGAGTTCATATGAAGTTCCTATGAGTAGAAGAGTGCGAATTGCCAATGAAGAAACACAGCAGGATCACAGTGCTTAGTTGTTGAAATGGATGCAACACAAGAAGAGACTACAAGTTTGGACGACTAATGTACAATTATTTTAGAAATACAAATAAATGAATTATCATATACAAATTTTGGATAAGATAGCTTATTTAATTAACTAAAGCAGAAGCAGTAGCAGATTCGAATTTCCAGTTTGGTGGTAAAACACCAACGGTTCTGTAGTATCTAGCTAATCTGTGGATTCTGGATTCGATTAAAATTAATCTGAATTTAGAATCTTTATCTTTTCTGTTTCTTTCTAAATGTTTTCTAACGGAAACAGCTTTTTTAATCAAGAAGTATAAATCTTCTGGGATTTCTGGAGCTAAACCGTTGGACTTTAAGATTCTTAAAATCTTGTTACCGGTAACAACTTTAGCTTGAGAAACACCATGAGCATCTCTTAAGATAACACCGATAGATGATGGGGTTAAACCTTTTCTAGCGTACTTGATAACTTGTTCAACAACATCTTCAGATGATAATTTGAACCAAGCTGGAGCGTTTCTAGAATAAGGAGTAGCGGAGGAAGAAATACCTTTACCCTAATATTGTTAGTATAAAATACTGGAATACAATCGGCGTCACACGCAAATAAAATCTCAATTCTTATTCTTCATTGTGCAAAGGGACAAACTCTGCGATGAGTTGTGCCAAAACGTATGAAAAAGTTGAAAAGTTTTCACTAGTGGTAGCTCGATACAATTGAAAAACTGTACAAGTAATTAAACCAGGAATCGTTCAGTGTATAGTTCATGAAAGCGAAATTGCATATCAAACCAAAAGCGTTATTGATGAGTATAGGTTTCAACTCATCTACTTTTGGAAAGACCGAATCTCTTTATTATCTTTCACGATACTGAAACAACCCATTATGTTGAATGTCATGTATGTTCTGTTTATTTATTCACATACGGCTGAATGCATACGACCCATGTTGACTGTTTATTCGGTGAATATTGAAGATTTTTAAAATTATAAAACATTGGGAATAAGTTTTATATTTATAGTGCACTAGTCAAAGTGAAAAATTTTCCATGTCCTGCAGGATATCTTGTAAAGCATGTAATTTGATTTTTCTCACTAAATTATAGACTGAAAATTACGTCACGGTCAGTCTGATATTTACCACACTCATGGGAGATGTATGGCTACAGTGCGGGACGTATTTCAAGATTGGTTGTTTATTATAAATATGTATAAAGACTAGTGTTAATTTGTAGTTACATTACCCCAAGTCACTAGCTGAATGTCTATAGTGGAATATTTGGTAGCTAGTCTTGGGAGCAAACTAGTTTGTCATTCCGCACTATAGCTAGCTTGTGGCAACATGCTCAATTCAAGAGATGTTCTATTTCCTCGAATTGTTCTTCTTCTTCGATCGTGATCAATTTGGAAACAGCGGCTTTGCCACGAAACAATTCGGTTGCTCCAGCGTATAGCATTCTCAAGTTTTGACCAGACGTTTGCGGAATCCAATAGATAAGCACATATGGTACTTTCATTCTACCATCGGCAGTAGTCATAGGATAAGACAAGATGATAAATCTAGGAGAATTATCAGGCAACTCTTCTTGTAATTCCTCGATGGAAGTAATGGCATCGTCATTCTCTTGCTTTATTTCATAACTAGTCTTATCTATGGTATATATATTTGCTTGCAATTTGGATTCCCTTGCACTAGCAAACCTAAACTTATTTAATCCAGTCAAAGTCTCAGGACTAAAGGTGTACAACGAAGACTATTTTGTTAGTATCAACTTGTCTACAAATTAAACATTGGTCATACCATTTCTTTGACTGTGAATAGCTTCTGTAGTTTAACCGTGAAATCTACTTTTGTACCTAAATCGGTTGGTTGAGATGCAGGTATGACATAAATAGCCACTCACTAAGGAAATGTGCTAATCTTGATGGCGCTACCATCACAGAACACCATTTGGAGTCATTGCATTATAGTTAGGTTGGAGGTAGTTTTACAACACTCTGGGGTACTCGTGGTGTCGTGATAGCGTGGTTTACAATGCTACGGGAATAGCATAGCTTCTTGTCACATTCTACGGGAGATAACGTACATGGCCATGGTTATACAGAGAATCCAGTTAACAATCCAGTTAACAGTGACAATGGCACAGTTTACCAAATCCATTTTCTGAAATATGACTCCATCCATATTTAAGTCTATCCGAAACCCCACCAGAAAGCTTCCTACTACCAAAGTGTCTACCTTACAAATCTATTAAATCACATCTACTGTAGCAGCCAAACATAAGTTGATTCTCTTGCATATTGTTCACTCCATAAAACCTGTCTGTGGTGATGTGTGCGCGACACAAAATGTCAATATTTACCTTCATGAAATTTGGTTAGTCGCTTTGTCTCACTACCATTCAAGAAACACTTCACTAATCTTGATTTATCCTTGAGAAGTGATAATTAATATACTTCTAGTTTGCATACGTTATGAAAGTTCCATTAATTGAATTCTTGAAAAGTAAGTAATTTGAGGGCCAGCTAGCGGCTGGTTGCGAAATACCATGGCGGCTCAAAGTGACTCAAGAGTAATGTGTTTGCCGTGCTATTGGTCTATGTTGAATAGACAAGCGTTATCTAATGAAGCAACAGTACACACCAGAACCCTTGTGTAATACATTCTTGGTGTGAAACTGTAATTCTTGTCAGATACCACTGGTTGTGGGCCGCTTGTGTCATCCATTGCTTATTGTAGCCATACATTTCTCAAGTACCTGATGGTGGAAATATGCTTTCTCCATTAAATGAAGGAATTCGGTCAATTTCTGTTGGCCAGTCATTCTTCAAGACTTGCAGAAGTCCACTTTTGTTCACATTACTAACTTTTAGATCGTATATATCTTGGTGCGTTCGATCATACCCCAGCAGATACAAAAGATCTTGCCTATTTCTCGGTTGAAGATGCTTTACCATACAACTCTTTTCATCTTGACTTCGGTCCATTACATATTGGGAACTTGTATCGTTTTGCTGTAGTTTTGCACAACATCCTTAACGAAGATATAAATCAAGGGAAAGCAGTGGTATTTTACTCGTCCACTTCTCCCAAAGAAAGAACCAATGCCGCGTGTTTGTTATGTTGTTATATGATTCTAGTCCAATCTTGGTCACCACATCAAGTATTACAGCCAATAAGTCAAATTGACCCTCCATTCCAATCATTCAGAGATGCTGGGTATTCCAATGCCGATTTTGAAATCACAATTCAAGATATTGTTTACGGTATGTGGAGAGCCAAAGAAAGAGGTATGATAGATTTAACTAATTTTAATCTCGAGGAATATGAACAGTATGAACGAGTCGATCAGGGTGATTTCAATGTCATTTCAAAAGATTTTGTTGCATTTGCATCACCTCAACAAAACTCCCGGAAATCCAGCTTAAATGAACCATTTAGAAAAGTATTAAATTACTTTATTGATAATGATGTTCAATTAGTTGTAAGATTAAATTCACATTTATACGATTCTAATGAATTCACGAAACGAAATATTCAACATATTGATATGATATTTGACGATGGTACTTGCCCAACTTTGGAATATGTTCAAAAATTTATTGGAGCAGCAGAAAGTGTCATTAATAAGGGTGGAAAAATTGCAGTTCATTGTAAAGCGGGTTTAGGAAGAACCGGTTGTTTAATTGGGGCACATCTCATTTACACACATGGTTTTACTGCCAATGAGTGTATAGCTTATATGAGAATGTTAAGACCAGGTATGGTTGTTGGACCACAACAGCATTGGCTCTACTTACACCAAAACGATTTCCGGGACTGGAGATTTACCATGATTTTAGACAACCGCCCCGATGACTTTATTGGTGGGCTCTTCTCTTTAGTAGCATATGATGATTTTAAGGCTAGAATGAAAAAAGAAGCCAAGCAAAGAAAGCTACAAAACCCACAATCAATTAATACTTCAATGATGGATTCTTCATTCACCACGCCAATCAGGAGAAGAAAAATAAGTGGAGCATTAGCAGCAAAAATTCAAACAGCAGTGCCAAACGAATCCCCTGGGCAACCAAGAAAAACTAAAGAAGAAAATATTGAAAGTTCTCCTAATCAATTAGAAATCATGAACAATTCTGATGAAGAAATCACCGAAATTAATTCACCAAAGAAAGATTACGAAGCAAGCAGTACCCCAAAGAGGGATGGCAGTGATTGGAAAGTAATGCGGTCTATTTCCGTCAATAGCCAGTCTCAGCCAGTACAATTGACCAAGACCACTACAACCACTACTACAAGGACCGTAAGCACTACTTTGTCGTCGTCTCCGCAATCAAGTCCCCATTCTATTAAGATTCCTAAATCCAGATCGAGTTCCAGAGTAAACAGTGTTATTCAGGGCAAAAATGGAACCAGGGTTCAATCTGGTGGTATCAGGAAAGTAAGTGGTGTTAGCAGCGGGAAGAAATTTTAGACAAACCTACCTAGACAACTGTATTTTAGTATGTATATTAGTAACAATAAAAAGTAACTACTGATACGGTATCTCTATCGAACACCCATTGGTCCCCTTATCTCATTACCTCATTCGTCATAGGCTGCTTCGGTGACATTGAATTCTTCATCTTGATACGCAAAGCCTAAAATGTCAAAATCGTTGAAAGATAGCTTCAGTAACGCGTTGTCATCGTGTATCTCTATCCATTGGTTATCGTATACATTGGCTTTGTCCTTTGGGACTGCTATCCTTAAATCTTGCAATTCAATCTTTAAAACAGTGCCAGTATCTGCTAATTCACTATCTATATACTCCGACTTGGGCACTGGAATATCTGCGTCTTCGTCTTCGTCTTCTACATCTTCGTTAGTGTCCACAAGTTGGAGACCGCCGCTCAGTTCAATTGAAGTAATCACACATTGTTTTAATTCGCTTAACGTTACGGGGCCAGGGTTTAACTGAATTATATAGCTTGCTTTCACCCTCTTAAACTTGAGAATAGTCACTTGGGATTGTTTATTTGTTGTTGAAAGTTTTGGAGGCTGATCTGTTAGTTATTATGTCTTAGGGTAATTATACGTCATCAAACTTACCATAGTTGCTTTAAAAGTTGCAAATGGAAACCTTGCGTGGTTCAAGTCTGTTAACAGTCGCACTAGGAATTTTTCAAGCTTTATTACTTGGGAATTGATGCTAGCTCAAAAGGTGCTACGCAAGGATAGTACTCTATCTTTGTATAGAGAATTGATACGACAGACTAGCAAGCTTGATGTGGAAGCTTTTAAAACTCCGAGAACTTCAAATTTGCAAGTGTTACAAGAGTATGAAAAGTCACAATTGCATCCAGTGCTATATTTACAGCAATTAAAGTTTGAGTTGAAGTACAATCTCAGGCAAGAGTTCACGATAAGGTATGAGAAACCTGATTCTTTGTTATTTGCTTATTTAAATGGGGTCGAGTTAACAAAAAGTTTTGAAAATAGTGACGCTTTCTTTGCTAAGCTAGTTGAGTATAGAAATACACAATTTAGGAAGCAACAGTGGAGGTATGATTCGCTACAGCATCGGTCTTCTTCGTCCAAGCTACCTCGCTTTCCCTCTTCAACTGCTTCCTCCACTACATCTTTTTTGACTTTATCTGACAAATCTAAACGGTATAAGAAAAATATGATGAGTGCTAGAGAAAACTCCCTCCATTTGATTCAACGTCACATAAAGAAACTACAACTACGAGGCGAGTTGCCTATTCCAAGTAAACTACCTTACACTATGGATAAAAATGTTTGTACTCCTGACTTGACATCCACCATAGAAAAGGAACTTCGTCGGGCGTCTTCATATAAAACTATCAAGTTAGCCTATGACTTGCAGTATTTAAATTCAATTGTGAAAGCAGATCTTTGTTTTGATATAAATAAAGTCCACTTCATGGATAGTTTACGTTATATTGTTAATGAGAAGGGCCCAATGGTAGTGAAAGTTGCAGTGACCAATGGTGGGCCCATTGCTATTCCATATATACGTATGCCATATCCTAGACGTCGGCACTTGAAAGAAGTAGCAATGGATATTAAGAAATCGTTGACTTTGTTTAGACTACGCAATGTATGGGAATCTTCGTCCCAGGCTGCTCCAGAAAAACTGATGCAAGATGGCAGTGTTGTCATTAATAAATTGACAATTTTCCCTAAATCGTATTATTCGGATTTAGCGAAGGGTGAAGCTTTATGGGAATTTTTGATCGAGCTGGAAAGAGAAAAGTTGCTGCAGAATGCAACAGGGGAACATAAGTTGTCGCGGTATGAATCTGAGTGGAACCAATTCATCAATATTACTTCTAGCAGCCTCAATCTGCAAATTAATGAATATGAGAAAAAATACAAAGTGCTAAGAAGTGGAGAATCAAAATTGCTCAAAGAAAGGGATAAACTCCAACTTCAACAAAATCAATATTATAATCGAATTATTGAAAAGTATAAGAAGATTACCGCAGATTTGCAAAAGTTTCATATTCATAAGCATTCGGAAATTGTAAATTCTGATAAAAATACCACTCGATATGCAAAGGATTTGCTTTATCATGAACAAATAAGGAGTACTACTGGTATTGGTGAGCAAGAAAGATCAGGGGTGGGCAAGACGTTGGCTGATTATATACGCCAACAAGGTTATAAAGGCTTCCAAATGGGAGAGAAATTTTATGATAGGTTTAAGTTTTGAACAATGAGAAACCTAAGACCAGGATTAATAGATATGTAATAGTGTAATAATAATGTATATATTCGTGAATCGTAATCTATAAATAAAGTCATACTACATAACCTCCGAAATGTCGACTGCTAGTAATGTAGCCTTCGACATTTGATGACATTGAATCGATATCAATATCAGATGTTACTTCTTCAATTTCTTGTGGAGGAGCAGTTTCATTTTCAACGATTTCAAAGTCTTGAATTAATTTGATTAATTGATTTGTACCACTTGTTGGGGCTTGATCAATAGACAATCCGTTCATCATAGCTATAACATCGGATAAGGACTTCCCTTGGTCTTTCAATTGGTTGTGTTTTAAGAGCACTTCTTCCAAGCAGGTTATGCCATTTTCGTACCAATTTGAAGGGTAGTTGCTGGGGAAGGGAGGAGCCAACATAATATCTTTCCTCGTGAAGAGAGCTTCATTCGACAATTGATTTCTATAGAAAACAGACGCTTGGTAATGGTCTTTACAGCAATATTGCGATAAATAGGTATTGGGCAAGATGATGGAAGGTTTTCTATTGGAGATTTGGAATTTAGTCTCAAAATCAAAATCATGGGAATTGGATAGTTTTCGAATCTGTTGCTTTGGAGCTTCGTGACATTTGATATATCCACAAATGTGTTCGATATTTCTTTCCTCGATTATATCATCGTAAACCTGTTGCGATAAAAACCGACTAAGAAACTTCAATAAGGGAAAATCAACATAATTGTCAATTAAAAGTTCTGTGATTAAAAGGTGAAGTTTGGAACAGTCATTCACCGCAACAAAGTCTTCGTTAGCAAATGGTTTTAAATGATTCACAAAGGAATCCAACGTCAATAACTCCATACGAGATACTTGACACCAGCACAAAACTTGAACTAAATAACTTAATTGGACAAACGGACTAACAGCACTAATTGACGAGAATAATAATAATGTAATTGAATAACTAAATCTGAAATTTCTAGCAGCAATTGTTAACTGATGGCCCTGATTAGACAGATTCAATAATATACACTACAAGTTACTTTTCCTATAGTGATTCATTCGCACTGCGTTGATGTCATCAATGGTAGCATTTAACTCATTGGGACTCTCACACTTGGTTGTTTGCACTACACCTGGGCTCTTTGCCACTTTTTAAACCTGTACTCTACTTGTTGCATATTGTACTTGTGGTACTCCATTGGAAATTGTTTAGCTAGTTACTGCATGTTTGCTACTTCTTGTTGCTTGTGTAAGTTCATTCTACATTCTTACAATACTAATTGTATATGCTTGTGGTTACTTTGTGATACACATCTACACATTCTCGCTTGGTAGTACTATTTCATACTCTTCTCATTATGCTCTCATCAATTATCTAATTTACTACGACTTTGTCTATCTTGTGTGACTCGAAAATACTGAACTCTATTGTATGCTGGACTTCTACCTAATTCGACTCGTTCCAGATAACCCAATTCATTACATGTTCACAGGTTGCGTTTATATTACGTATATGCTACTTGCCAAGGTGTAGAGCTCATAATGGTTCAGTACAGCTCGTGATCTTCAGGAGCTCATTGTGCCGTTTCGTTTCTGATGTTATACTCATTATAACTCAGTGGATATACTTCCTAGTGCTCTTACTCCTGGTTGCGCTGTTATTCTCCGATCCATTGAACTTGAGCTTGTGATTGAGCTTGATACGAAAAGTTATACCTTTCCATATCTCTACTTATCTACTCCGTAGACTTGATACATCTATTCAAATGTAACCTCCTCTGCTATTTGTAACCTCCTTGCTATTTCCTCCGAATTCAACAGTCAGCACTACATACTCTATCGTCTTCTCACTCGGTGCTCGGTTCAAGTTCTTGGTTACTGGTTCCTTCGCGTACCTGTCGGCGAATGTACGGTCAAGGTTCTTTGGTAGTTCGCTTAACTGACGGAATTCTGTCAAACTATATGCACGCAGACCATCCCAATATCGTGCATGCCATTATGGAACCATAAAGTTCTCTTTAACCTCTTGTTATCAACAGTAATAGAAGTAATCCCAGTGAAGATGGTTCGACGTTCTACTTCGGTGGGTAATCCTTCGCCAGAGCCGGACTCTTCAGGTGCCAGATCTTCTAATTTGAGAGCAAGATCAGTGTCGGCGTCTATTACGGCTGGCACAAGCCATAGTTCTACCTCTACAACAAGACCATCATCCGTGAGGTTACAAGAAACAACCACCAATTCCCATCGGCATAGGTTGTACTCGTTATGGCAGCTACTCATACTAGAGCTAGACTTGCCGTGTAATTCCAATTCCCATGATAACGCTACTGTCGCACCACAATTGATCCATTCATATGATGAGCTATTGAATATGGTTAAAATCCCGTTTTGTTTGGAAAAATTCATGTTATTGGGGTTAATGATCTGTTTCAATTCATTCTTGACGTTATTTACCTTAGTTCCTTTGAAAATCATCATTCAATTGCTGCGAACGGTCATAAGCTCATTCAAAAACATTAACTCAACCAACAATACTAAAATTATTATGCAAAATTTGAAATGGATCAAGAAAGATGTGTTGACTGTGACAATGGTAGGGTTTGCCTTGATGGCGCTCTCGTATTCTACTCTAGATATCTCAAGAATGTACCATGACATTCGTGGCCAGGCTCATATCAAATTATATGTCATGTTTGGCGTTTTAGAAGTAACCGATAGATTATTGGCTACCTTGGGACAAGATATCCTTAATATCTTGTACAAATTGACCAAGATTACTCTGATTACGTCTACGCTTAAATTTATTATCTTTTATTCGTTATCAATTGCATATTTAGCAATTCATGGATACGTACTAATATATCAGACTGTTTCTTTGAATGTTGCTGCGAATTCTTATTCCAATGCTTTGCTTACGTTGTTACTTTCGAATCAATTTGCCGAATTAAAAGGTTCAGTATTCAAAAAGTTCGAACGTGAAGGACTTTTCCAAATTACCATTGCCGATTTAGCTGAAAGATATCAACTATCTTTAATGGTTGGTATTATTGCAATTAGGAATATCTTACAACTAAATATAGACCAGTTCGGTTTAATTCCCTATAGTTGGAATAGTTGGAATGCTTGGGTTGGTGCCATCTTCGGGCCAGGGATCGTCATCATCGGGAGTGAAATCTTTGTTGATTGGTTGAAGCATTGTTTCATTGCTAAGTTTAATAAGTTTAAACCTCTGGTTTATGAAAATTATATCCATGTTTTAAGCTTGGACTTTCTACAGGCTAGCAAAACCTCAGCTGGCTCTTCTTCTGAAATTCATGAACTCTCTGATTATATCATTTTAATGAGGCGGTTGGGAGTGCCGTTATTGGCGTCGATTGTATGTTTTCTTGGGATGACTATTGGCGATTTCAAACACATCTTGATATTCCGCATTGCAGATTCTTCTACTAAAGCAATTGCTAGCAGTGCTCTACTTATATCATTAGTTTTCTTACTCTTGATTCTTATCAGGGTATTATTGGGATTGATAATCTTGAAATTTGCTACCCATATCAAAAATGAATACAGAAATTACCAATTATCGTTGAAAGCATTGGCCAAGAAACTGTTGGACGAAAAGCGAAAAGCAGAAGGAGCTACGTTTGCCTCTGGTTATCGTGCAAAAGGCACGTTCAGTCTCCTGACTGGATCTTTAGCTTTGGGAGAGGCTGTCCCTTTGCAAAATGAAATCTCCATTATTGATTCTTCAGATGAAATCGCCAAAACAATCATCAACTCACAATTTTTGCCTGGAATTCCTAATTCAGCAGCATCTACTATTAACGCGGGCACTCGTCAATATATCTATGACCATGACGAGAAAATAAAGCCTAATCTAGAAGAGGCAAGAAACAAAAAGTTGATAGAACTGAATCAAGCAGAGGTAGACCCAATGCATAAAGTTATGAGATATGAGATGTCCAGTAAACGGATATGGTGACCTAGTATTTATATATGTACAAGTAATAGAAGGAATATATACAATTTCTAAATTTTATTCACATGTTAAACTTTTGATTTCAAAAGTTCATCTTTCATAATCTTATTAATGTAGCCCATAACTTGCGGTCTTGGCTTCTTCAATCTGGCTGAAAACAACAAACACCCAGTTAATAATGCTAACGCACCAGCTTGGTGAGCTGCCGCAAGAGGAATTGGTACCAAATAAATAAGGGTAGAGATTCCCAACGCTACCTGGAAACTTGCCAATCCCATCATCCCGTGCATGGCCTTGATTGCTGGTTTTGGAATTATGGATTTGTTTCTATTGACAAAAGTATGAGCAACCAAAATCGAAAAGAAGGTGGTTGTAGCAAAGATACGATGCACTAATTGAACTGTGGTAGGGTTTTCTAAAATATTTCTCCACCACAAGTCTGAATTGTCATCTTTTCTGGAGAAAATTGGCGACATCAACTCTCCATAAGTGGGCATGTAATTATCTCCCATGTGAGGAAATGTATTATAAATCAACCCAGCATCTAAACCGGCAACCATACCACCAGACATGGCGGTCACAAATGTGAGACACAACAAACCTGTACCCAAATATCTGACCTTCTTTATAGCTGGATTATTCAACTGAGATAATAACTTTGCTGTGGCTTCAGAGGTTGATTTTGAACTAATGTTTTTAACCCACGAATTCTCATTGAGGATTTCAAAAGCTGTCCATAATACACCGAGATACATTAGGAAAGCAGCTCCTAAATGCGTGGTTAATCTGTATTGCGACACTGTTGGTTTGGAATTTCTTTCAGCTAACTTTTCTTCATCTAACCCAGATTTAACCATCCACCAACCGATGACACCTTGTAATCCTAATAATCCAGTTAACCCAACTACTCGTTTGGTAACATGTCTACCGAATTTGCCAGTTTTCCAAAAATAAAACGCTGGAATCACAAATAGTAACCCGATACATCTACCAACCAATCTATGTCCCCATTCCATACTGAAGATAAATTTGAATTCGCTAAGAGTAATATGAGAATTTAATTGTTTGAACTCAGGCGAATTTTGATATTTAGCAAACTCCAACTCCCAATCCTGTTCAGTAATAGGAGGGATGGCCCCGGTGACCGGTTTCCATTCTGTGATAGATAATCCTGATTCGGTTAATCTTGTCAAACCACCTAATACTACGATTCCAAACACTAAACCTGAGGTTCCGATGAGCCAATAGCCAACAGAAGGTTTGGAAAGCACGGGATCAACCGTTTTACTAGCAACTTTTTGCGTGAAAGAACCCATCTCGATCGGTTTAGCAGTATTCATCAACCTGCGACTAGTGAAATTCTGCAAAACCCGAGAAATCTTGCTGGGTTTCTTACAAGCAAGGCTGAGATTTGACACCCTGGTCTGTGCCAATGTGTTCAACACAGACAGATTTCTAGAGAAGAAAAATCTAGTCTTTGAAAGCATAACGACGAATTACAATCTCCTTACAACTAATTGGATTATGAAATGGCTTGATTTTTCTAGGTTCTTCATAGAGAGCGGTTGTGGCCTGTATTTAGTTTTATATATAAAGCAATGAGATTAGTAGTAAAAACCCCTTTATTTCGAATAAACAGTCAAACCATCAATTCTGGTGGAATACATTGGGATTACCGAAAGCTGGAAGTTATTGAGATAGAAAATTTGTGTAGGGGATTGTCAATTTTTAGTATTAACATCTTCTTCTGTGTTTTTCCTGTTGTTTTGATATTTTTGCAGCAACTAAAAGAACGGTGAACAATGGGGAAAATCGGCCCCAATTTGAATAGATTGTATGGGAATCCAGGAATGCCTGTTGGACGGGTACTTTCTATTGGAGTGGATGTTTCTTTGATTGATAAAATTCCAGGTGCAAGTGGAAGTAAGGGTGTTGGCGCTAAAGGTAATCACTTTATTTCTACAGCGGATAAATTAGAAAATTATGAAGAACGGGTCCTTATCAACGCTGTTCCTATCTTTTTATTGTTAGTACTATTAGGCACTGCATTGGGTTTTGTAAGTTTTGTAATCAGAGAATATTGTTTGTCTCAGATATCTCAGAGCTATTCCCCTACCAGCTCCTCCTTCAAAGAGCAAGAATGGGACATAGAAGAGAAATTGGACAAACAATATTCTGATGATAACGACAATGATTTCATAATTCCTCAATCAAGAGTTTATTCCTTGACAAGTGACGAAATAATCAATCTAAGGCTGGTTGATTGTCGAAAGAGGTTCTCAAGTTCCACTTCACAGTTCCATGCTCAGGATACCACTAGTGACTGTAGCCAAATTCGGGTAATCGAAGATGGTGCTATATCTTCTGGTTTGTTAGATAAATCTTCTAGTATTCATCAAAATAGTCAAACAAAAAAAATATGTTACAGTTTCGATCAATTATTGCGTATTAGAGGTTCAATTATACATTCACAAACAAAATTCATCCCAACTACAGACTTCTCAAATTGCAAGCAAATTGATGAATTCATAGATCAAGCTAGAAAAATTATTTTTGGAATAAAAGAGAAAACTTCCAGTAGAAAAATTTATTTAATATCGATAATTTCTATTGCTCTGAATCCAGCAATTCAATTCGTTGGGAAGTTCGTTTTGTTAATGGAAAAAATGATTACAAGTAATCACTTTGTCAAAATATTTACAAATTGTTCTACAAACTTGCAAAATCTAGTTAGGGAAATGTTTGAAAACTTCTTAATTATCCAATGGAAAATTAAATTGATAGATACTACCAAATTACAGCTTCAATTCAGTATTTGGAATATTGTGCAACCCTATATACTAGATAGATGCAAAGTACTCGAATTAATTTGCAGCTATCTCCAGTGGGTGTGCGCAAAACATTCTACCAGTCTGCAACCTAATTGGGAAAGTTCGCAAATTAACTTGCTACAAAATACTTTACGTCATATCAATTGCGAGGAAATTGTCCCAGCTCTAGCTATACTAGGAAAATTTCTTGCAAAAATTGAAAATGCGCTACTTAAATTAGAAATCTACAATTCAATTGCTCATATTATCGAGAATCACACTCAGTGTTGTTTTGAAACGTATTCCTCAAATGATGATTTAAAATATTTTGTTCACCATGGATTATATGTCAACCGAGTTCCCAAAATAAGGGAGTCTGCAGAACGTATGACAAAATTATTGTGCACCAGAAGCAAGACTATGGAACATTGGTTGAAAGAAGTAAGTCCTGGTTCAGATTATATGTCTCGCAAGGGAAGGATTCAACAATTAGTGCCCGAGGAGATATCCGGAAAGAATTTAATTGTTTCTTCAACACCTGGTAGTTGGAATGTATCCAAATGATTGCAATATTCAGGTTTGCACCTGATTTAGAAGCTGTGAAATATACATGTGAATTCGAGGGGAAATGAAGGTGTATAATTTAAATGAAGATGGAGGTTAATTAGATGAAGATACTGAATGCTAATTATTGTTAACTAAACAGAAAGTACTATTATTCAAAATGTTGGACTTCTTTCTCTCGTTAGTTTGGGAAATTTTAGGCACAACTGGACCGTTGCAAAAATCACAGTCCACAGAAAAATGCTTTACACGTGAAAATGCAATCTGTCAACCAAAGTTTATTTTGCATTAGTTGGGGTCAATGAAAATTATATAAAGAGATTACAATCCCGATTTTGTCATTTATTCAACTGAATCAAGAATTGAAATTCTAGTTAAAATGTCCGGAATTGAAATTGCTGCTGCTGGGGTATTAGGTGCACAATTACTTGATGCTAAATATCATGTTCGTGAAGATTTATCTTTAATAAAGCATATCATTGGTAATGCTACCCCATTCTTATACAACTGCTACAGAGGGAGAGCAAGTTATTGGTATTTTTTTGAAGCTTCTGCAGCTAAAAATAAGGACAGATTAGCCGTTTCCTTTCCCAGACCAAAAGAGAACCCCCCACCAATTCAAAAAGATTCTAACGGTTTTGCTATATACGATGACCAATTTCAAGTTGAAACTTATACTTATAAGGAATTATATAATATGGTTTTAAGATTATCTCATATTTTGAAAACTGAATATGGAATTACTTCAGCAGATACAATTGCAATTGATTGTATGAATAAACCATTATTTATCATTCTTTGGCTTGCACTTTGGAATATAGGAGCTTGTCCAGCTTTCTTGAACTTCAATACTAAAGACAAGGCATTAGTTCATTGTTTATCTATCTCCAAATCTAGTCAAGTTTTCATCGACCCTGATTGTGCTCAGCCAATTAGGGCTACTGAAGCAATGATTAATAAGGAGTTGCCCCACGTCAAATTAAATTATATGAACGAAAGGGAATTATTACGAGTTTTACAAGATAAGAATTCTCCTAAATATAGAGCTCCAGATGAAACCAGAAGACCAGACGACGGAGATCATTCATGTGCTTGTTTAATTTTCACTTCAGGTACTACTGGGTTACCAAAGTCTGCAATTATGTCTTGGAGAAAGGCATTCATGGCATCCTCCTTCTTCAGCCACCTTATGAAAATTAATAAGCATTCGACTGTTTTAACTGCTATGCCATTGTACCATTCAACCGCTGCAATGTTAGGGGTTTGTCCTACTCTTTTAGTCGGTGGATGTGTTTCTGTATCTCAGAAATTCTCGGCTACTACTTTTTGGACTCAAGCTAAATTAACTAAAGCAACACACATTCAATATGTTGGTGAAGTTTGTAGGTACTTGTTAAATGCAAAACCACATCCAGATCAACAAGCTCATATGGTAACTAAAGCATATGGTAATGGGTTACGTCCAGATATTTGGTTAGATTTCAAGAAACTTTTCCACATAAAAATGATTGGTGAATTCTATGCTTCAACAGAATCACCAATTGGAACTACAAATGTCCAGTTTGGTACTTTTGGAGTTGGTGCATGCCGTAAATATGGATACTTGATTAATTTTATTTTATCTTTCGAGCAAGCTTTAGTTAAGATGGACCCAGAAGATGATAATGAAATTTGGAGGAATCCTAAAACAGGGTATGGTGCCAGAGCTGATGTGAACTCCCCAGGTGAATTACTCATGAGAATTAGAAATAAAGATGAACCAGAAAAAACATTCCAAGGGTACTTAGGTAACAAGAAAGCTACTAATGAAAAAATTATAAAAGACCTTTTCAAAAAAGGAGATGCTTGGTTTAGATCGGGTGATTTACTTAAGATGGATGCAGATGGTTTGTTGTATTTCGTCGATAGATTAGGTGATACATTCAGATGGAAATCAGAAAACGTTTCAGCAACTGAGGTTGAAAATGAGTTAATGAGCTCAAAAGCTATTAAGCAATCGGTTGTGGTTGGTGTCAAAGTTCCTCGTCACGAAGGTAGAGCCGGATTTGCAGTTATTGAACCCCTTGATGAGTATGTCGATTCTGCTAATCATGCAGCCGCTCTTGCTAAAATTTATGATACTGTCAGCAAGTCATTACCAAAGTATTCAATTCCATTGTTTATTAAATTAACTCCCGCCATCGAAGCGTCTCATAACCATAAAGTACCAAAGAATCAATACAAGAAGCAAGTATTACCAAAGGGTGAGTCTGGTAAGGAACTTATTTATTGGTTAAACGGTAATAAATATGAAGAATTAACCACAGGTGCTTGGGAGAAAATTATGGGAGGGGTTTCCAAATTATAGATGTATCTTAATGTTTTACAAATTAATTACAATAAATGTAGACAATTAATCTCAATTCAGTTGGATTTATTAAAATTGACTGTTTAACACTAGAAAATGCTAGGTAAGTTATATACTTATTTTTTATCAGAGATAGCAGTTACACCTGGTAATTCTTTTCCTTCTAATAACTCTAAAGAGGCACCACCACCAGTAGAGACATGGGATAATTTATCAACGACACCGTATTTCTTTGCAACAGTAGCAGTATCACCACCACCAATGATGACGGTATTTCCAGCTTCAGCGGATTTGACAGCAGCATCTAATAAAGCTTTAGTACCGGTTGCAAATTTGTCAAATTCGAAAACACCTGGAGGACCGTTCCATACAATGGTTTTAGCTTTGGCAACGGCATCTTCAAATAATTTAATAGATACTGGACCAGCATCCAAACCCATCCAAGAATCAGGGATCCCTTGTTCTTGCGTGGCAGTACCAACTTGAGCATCTTTATCGAATTTATCCCCAGTAATGAAATCAACAGGTAATACTAATTCTACATTATTTTTCTTAGCTTTTTCAACTAAATGGTGAACTTGTTTGGCACCATCTTCATCGTATAAAGAATTACCGATTTTCATGTTATCCAAGATTTTCTTGAAAGTGAAAGCCATACCACCACCGACAATCAAGATATCGACTTTTTCTAACAAGTTGTCAATCAATTGAATTTTGTCGGAAACTTTAGCTCCACCTAAAATAGCTAAAAATGGTCTAACTGGGTTTTCTAAAGCTTTAGCGAAATATTCTAATTCTTTAGCCATAAGGAACCCAGCAGCTTTTTGAGGTAAGTTAAGACCAACCATGGAAGAGTGGGCTCTGTGTGCGGTACCGAAAGCATCATTAACGTAAACGTCGGCTAAGTTGGTCAATTGTTGTCTAAATTTATCAACACTTTCTTTTGAAGCCTTAATTTTTTCGCCATCTTTCTTAGCAGAACCTTCTTCTTCAATGTGGAATCTCAAGTTTTCTAACAAGAAAATTTCGCCATTAGAGCTAGCATTGATTTGTGCTTCAACTTCGGCACCAACGCAGTCGGACAAAAAGTGAACTTTTTGATTCAACAATTGCGATAATTCTTCAGCAACTGGAGCAAGGGAGTATTTGTCGTTGACTTCCCCATTAGGTCTGCCTAAGTGTGAAGCTAAGATGATAGCCTTTGGTTTTTGTTGTTGAACAAATTCAATGGTTGGTAGCGCGGCAACAATTCTTTGATTGTTGGTGATTTTCTTACCATCCAATGGAACATTGAAGTCAACTCTAATAAATACTCTTTTATTAGCAACATCCAAATCCTTAACGGACAACTTGTTTGATAAAGACATGACGACTCGTACAAAATTTGATTTAAATTTTCTCAATTCAATTCAATTGTGAAATTGTTCAAAATTTCCTTTCAACCTTGCCAGCAGTGCTTTTCTTATATACTGCTATACAGAAAAGCTTGAGTCGCACCCGGCCATGAAAGCCCCGGCCCAATGATACCACGGATGGGTTATGATGTGGTAACTTGTTAAGAAGATGGTGTTGGACACCGTACGTCTATCAGTAAGACCATGATTCGTCTCAATTGATGGTTGCTTTGTTTATTGGCAAGCTCATTTGTCCTTTAATTGATGGAACTTAGTGAATATCACGTGATTTGATCTCAGCTATCACCCCCTTGAGGAAAAATAGATCATACGATACGGTGAAGTGTTAGGCTAGAACTCCTGGAATAACATGATATAACATAATATTGTATTTGGTAATAGTGCAATGTACTATGGTGTGTCTAGCTATTTCAGAGCATTCTACAATTGAAAAAGGCAATACCGCGCTACCATATTCACACTTGGAGTTACATACCGGATCAATTTTCTGAACTCCCTGTGGACCGTAGCATCATGTGACATCTTGTTATTCAATTATTGATTCAATTCATTGTTGCCAGTGTCGACTGAAACACAAGTCACTGAACCCGAACCTGAACGTGTTGTTGAATGGTTGCGAAATTGCTTCAACAGTTACTTCAGCTGCTAGACTATTTCGCACGTGATTAGCTTGACCTTTCGAGACAAAGATGAAGAACCAATGCTAATTATTGCGGTAATACGATGAATATTTATACATTGAGGAGTTAAACTAAGCCAGTCAACTAGACATTAATTCAAATGGTACCTGTAAATATTGGCTACGGATAAACAGTCTCAGCTCAGGTTAAGTTTGAAAGTGTTAATAGATAGAGAGTAGATCACGTGATAGAATAGTTCTCAATATTGCCAGAATTTTCTAGAACTTAAGCATCAGTTTATATAAAGACAAAGAGGACTGGAAAATTCTTCGTTGAACATTATACAAAATGGAAAAGATATTGAAGTGGTCTATTGCTCATCAATCAGGGGATAAGGATGCTATTGAAAAAGTTGGCACTCCTGATTCAAAAATGTTACAAGCACTCTTTGGAGGTGGACCTGATGAGCCAACGTTAATGAAACAAGCGATCTTAGTTGCAAAAAATGAGGAAGCTACAGTTGAAGCCAAAGAAATAGCTTTGGAGAATTTTGAAATGTTGATTGAGAATTTGGATAATGCGAATAACATTGAGAATTTAAAGTTATGGCAAGATATCATTGATATTGTAGGCGATGAGGCCAATGACATTGAGTTGAGAATTTTGGCAGCTTCTATTATTGGAGTAGCAACTCAAAACAATCCAAAATCTCAACAGGATTTCAATAAATACCCACAAGGATTGTCACAATTGGTGCAAATAAGTTTAAAGGAAGATGTAGATGAGTTATTATTAATAAAATGCTTATTTGCGATTGCAAGTTACATTAGAAATTTTGAACCAGGTTACACAAATTTTTCTGCATCTAATGGGTGGGATCTTTTGAAACTAAATAGTTCAATTAAACCAAAGATTAATTTACGAATTTTATCTTTAATTTCCCTGATTCTTTCGAATGGGTTAGATAACGAGAAAAGGGCAATGATCCATAAGTATAATATTGTTGAATTAGTATCTTCATCGATTTTAATAGGCGAAGAATCGCATCAAATTGGATGTATTGATAAATGTTTGAATATTATCGTACAATTACACACTTCCAAGTTTGAATTTAATCAAGCGGAAATACTTCAATTACAGCAAGGATTATCAAATATCGACAGCATTCAACAGAATTTACATGAAGAAGATCTTGCAGCAGTTAAAAAAATTATTGCTTCGAATTGAACTAACAGGAAGTCACAACTGATATTGAATGAAATTTGGAACACATCTATACACACCAAAATATCGAGATAATCTTAATTATGCAGATGAAATATGCTGATCTGCCAGGATATGATGGTGCTTCCTTCGTGATCTACGAGTATTCGATATTCCGTTTATTATGAATTTAAATGGGTCCATAATGATTGTAATATAGAGGCAAACACTTGTATTATTAACTAGTAAATAGAATAGTACCAATAATAAAAATTACCGTACCGAAACAATTTCCCTTATGTAGGATCCGGTGATAAAGCACGTTGAAAAGAATACACCGAAGATTCAAAATGTTCATCAACCGCCTTATTAAACGCAAAGACGGAATCTTTCATGGCAATATGTATGAATAGGTAAAATTAACTAAATACGTTGACACTGAAATTGCCATGAAACGTCCTTGCATAACTGTTGCACTATTTTATGAGCAGGAAAGAAATAATAACTGTGCCTTCGAAAAAATATATCCGGTACTATGGATGTTGCGAAATTTAAATGAATCCGATACCCAGCCCATAGTGCCACGGAATCTAGGCCCTGTTACCTCTACTTGCTTTAGATTTTTAATTCTCGGAAGATATCGAGAAGCAGAACAAGAGTCCTTGAACACAGGGTGCTTTATTCTGCAAGGATATGCTTTGCAATGCGAACATGTATTTCTACTTTGACAACTACGATGCTGTAACCCTATGCAAAATATTTAGCTAGATATTTTAGCAAATTTAGCTCCCTTCGACTGGGCTCATTCTGTAATTTCAATACCAATAGTATTGTATTCAATACAATTTTGAGTAGTCGCCATTGAATTAGGATGTTTCGTTGAATGGTGGAAGATTTCATGTTGCTAGCATTCAACTAGTAGTATCTGTTCCAGTTGGATAGATTAGATTCCCGAAGCAGTGGCCTCAAAAACTCTAGCAGTTATTGCAGCATCACGAACAGTATATCTATTATTTTACTGCAGCGAATGATTTTCTTCGTTCTTAGTCCAGGACAAAATATCGCAGTCAAGTATCATGAAAATATGACATTTGTTACAAGAATTTTTGGGTTAGTTGTTCACAACTTCGTCTGGATCATCCGATAAAAATGCCCGCCTCATGGCTATCTCTGTCGTAGGAGGTACTATTCCTCTATTAAAATTGTCAACACCTAGCTTCCCTTCTGTTTTAAACTTCTCATAGATGGAATATATCGATGAATGAAATCCATATAGCCTTTCAGCCTTGGGCTCAGACATCAATCTAAATTGACACATTGAATTCATAAAGGTAGATTTTGTATCTACACCAGATTTCACTCGACCTAAATTCGCCAAGGACTGATTTCTTTCCCATTTATCATATAAAGCGAACGAAATAGTGTATGTAAACGAGTACAACCACTCAATCACTTCCTGATTCGACCTGATAGGAAATATGTTTACACCTAGATCTAATTGGGTTTCATTCATTAAATCTTGTACCTGTTTCTCTGACAAATCAACTAGCGCATCATTTTGCTTTGTACGCTTGTTCTGCCCTTCATTAAGCAGTTTTAAGATTTCATCTCGGAATCTCTTATTTTGCACATTCCTTAATTTCGCCAAGTATTGATCGTACCCTTCGACTACTAGAATAAGGTTATAATCGGAAGCTTCTCGTTCATTGCATAAAATTATCGATTGCTCAATATCTGCAGCCAAAGACTTGTCATCTAATTTCCCAATAAACCTATCTGCTTTATAGTATAATGCAATTGTTTTCTCCACAATGCATTTTGTGGTGCAAGGAATAAATATATCATTTGTAGAATCATATTCAGCTTTAATATAACGGTTCCAATATATGATTGGCAACTCACAATCGTAAGTTTCAACCTTGGTAAATTGGAATATATCTTTTACTTGATCAATATTGAAGCTTTCTTGGATGACCATGTTCGGTATATGTATGACCATTTCGGATAATAGCTCATCTTTCTTTCTCGTTACTTTATTCGCTTCTCGTAGCTCTTTTGCTGAATATTTGAATCCATTATTGTCTATTTCCCCGATTTTCTTTTTATAACTTTTAACACTTGAACCTCTTGATTTGCTCGGCTGTTTAATAGGAGATGAAGAGCTTTGACTTATTGGATCTGACAAATACTGACTTTGGTGGTGGATCAGCTTTGTTGATGGTGCGATGTGATTTCGACTGTTGGAAGCCAACGTTGCAGGGGTAGACTCCAGTTCCAGATTACTATCTGAGAGCCAATGGACAAGATCTAGCACTTTGTGAGACAGTAACTCGTTGTTTTCTACCCCGACCGAGTTGGCTTGAGAATCATGCGAAACTTGGAGTAATTGTGTTGGTACTTTTGATAGAATTGCCAGGGAAATTTGCTGGGACTGGACTGAAAATGAAGATTCAACAATTTCTATAGCATGATTATGCACCGGTGACAGATTTAACGGCAACACCTTGACTGGGGACGAAGTATCAAAGCAATCAACTTTTCTCGAATTTTCATAAGTGTCAATAGTAGTATTAGACAAGCTACAACTCTGTTAGTACTCGGTTTGAACCAGAAAAAATCGCCATACTTACATTTCTATGACCTCTCGTTCACTAGGTAGAATATCAGACACATCTATCACATCTAGCAGGTCCATTTCAACCAGTTTGCAAAACAGTTGCAGACTTTCAATGATTCGGACTGCATAACATAATAGGTTTGGTTAAAGCGCGAACTTGCAACATGGAAGAAGTTTGGCTCAAGCAACCAATTCAAACTACCAGCGGCTACAGCATGTCTATTTCGAGTCGTAGGAGGTCGTACGCCAGCTCTCGTGGTGGGTCATACGATTATAAGACTGCAAAAAAGGAGCCGATGAATGAGTCGATGTTTCAATTGAAGGAGATTCATAATACTTTGAAGTATGATTGGCCACAAATCTTACAAGACGGTGCTAATCCCATTGAAATGGCGGTAGGGTTATTGGATGATACTTCGGTGGGGATGGCTCATAAGCTAGACGAGTTTGAAGCGTTGAGGCAGCAAACATCTAATGCTTTGCGTCAAGTGGTTAGAGATAAATATGAATTGTTTAATGAAAGTATTTCTTCCTATCATTTGCTCTTGCCCTTGTTGGACAAATCACAGCAGGATTCCAACGAAATCAAGCAAATGTTGCAAAGTACTACTTCCGAAATCCATACACGTTCAGATACCTTGAACGAATTGAATAACTCGGCCACAAAAATGACCGAAGTCATAGACATTTTAGATGCGATAGAAGAGATGAATTCTATCCCTGACAAGATTGACCAGTTGATTGTAGATAAGAAAGTGCATGAAGTATATGATGTTATTTCTAATGGGTACAAAATGGCCGAGAAATACAATTTATGGAGTCTTGGTGCTTTAAGTGGTATACAGAGTTACTTGGATAACCAATCTAATAGCTTGTTTGATATGATAGTCGATGAATTACAGAATGAAATCTACTTAAAGAATTCCATAGGTGATATTGGTGAGAGCCATATTTCTTGGTTGTCTTTGATACAATCAAATAACCCACAATTGGCATCCTTTAAGAATTTAATCAATGAATCTCATACCTTGGAACAATTCATTTATAATTCAGCAAATCTCGACACGGGTGAAATTGCCGAAGTAATAACTAAACCTGTTAAAACATTTGTCACCGAGCAATTACCAAAGATTCATAGCTACTACTCCAAACAGCAATCAGATATTGACTATTCCATCATTTTAGATGCAAGCGTAAATGCAAACGCTGAATCATTCAGCTACATATATCTTTTGTTGAATACAGCTTCAAAATTAGGTAGATTACTGCAAGTGGTTGAAATTTTGACAACAAGGACACAGCTGGAATTACATGCCTTAATTAATAGATGCTCAGAGCAAATAAAGCTGAAGCATGTTTATGCCATTGGAAAATTGGCCAAACTTCAAAACTTTGATCATGGTCACGAATCAGTAATAATTGGAGATCCAAATATACATGATTCATCTGTCGTTATCCTTCAAGATTTATTCGGCTCAATATTCATTCAATGTTTAGCTGTATTACAAAGACATAAACTAGTGAGCGATATAGTGTCACTAATTGAAGGGCAGAACAAGTTACCTACTGCTCCGGAACCAAAAAACCAACTCAGAAACCCCACTCCAATTGTTAGTACCCCAAGAATTGGTAGCCCGCGTATTGGTAGCCCAAGAGTTGGAAGTCCAGTAATTGGAAGTCCAAAAGAAGGAAGTCCGGCAATTCAGAGTCCTAGAATAAGCTCTGTAAATCATTCAAACCCTCGTTATAGTTTCCATGAGATCTGGTTGACAATGAAAAAAGAATTGCAAACCTTGGTTATCAACTACATCCATGACGTTTCCTCCATTGGTACTGATAATTCAAATCTTTCCCATTTGAAACAGACGAGTAAAGTATATGATGTCATGAAAAAGAAAGATACTTTCAAATTTGATGAAGTCATTCAGAACGACTCCGCGAAATCTTCAGATGATTTGCAAGTAATTTTACAAGATATGTTTCCTGGATTCACAATTGGAGAAACGCCAGCCTACTCCGGCGAAGATTCAAGATCCCCTTATATAAGAAATGAATCAACCAATTATAATGTTGAAGTAATTGTGCCAAAAGATTTATTCAATATGAGAATTATTTTAGAGTTCTTTTTGATATTTATTGCTGGCTCCCATAAAATATTTCAGAATTTCAAAGACGAGAAAGCTTCAAATGTCCCATTAGACAAATCTGCCATCCAGTATTTCGAGGACTTCATGAAAATCTCATTTTTATCCCAAATAAGAGAAAATATTGATGCGTTATTTAGGGAAAATATTGCAGCAAACCTAGTTCATCACAAAGACCATTCAAAAACAGGGTCTGCCCATGTGGTTGGATTTAAATTGGACACCATTGATATTGCGAAAGATTCCCATACCAATAGCAACTTGTTGACAACCAACGTCTATGACTACAAAAGTAGTATCATTTATCAAAACGCTTATGATTTCAAAAGAATATTTTTGAATTTATGCTCAATGTTAAATACGTCTTTGACTTATAGACTTGAATATAGTGGAACAGTTTTGAACTTTTTGGATAATTTTGCCATTGCTTATAGTAGTTTCTATAAGGAGCTAATTTCCAGCGATGACAATACCTATACTCAGTACAACGCCATGCAACTATCTAACAAACCAATTTCACAAGTCAGCAAATGGTTGAAAGTACCAGCGTTGACAGAAATTAGTAAGATTTTGTTTAATGAAAACCAAAAAGAGCAATCGATCATTGAAAAAGAAATCTCCATAATGTTGCATAGTAGTGAAAATAGTCAAATATTCTCGGTCAATAAAGAAGATCATTTAGATAATGAATCTTTTGATCAGGTATGCTATTTATTATTAACAGCAACTTGGATATTGACTTGGTTACCGCAACTAAAGAAAGAGTCTAATTATGAATTTTATATTGACCAGACCGATGATTTGAAATTATCAGTCGTCGATAAATTAAAATACGATTGGTCCTTCCTTGAAAATGGAAGATCTGGAATTGATTCTACAAATATTGAACTCATTCAACAAAATATCTTTCTAGCATTAAGTGGGGAAAAAATCCATAAATTCAACGAAATAATCGAGCAGTTCGAATATATTAAAGACAATAGTTTACTTGCTTTAAGATATGATTTACGTTGTAAATGTTTGTTCTACATTGGAAATTCGCTTACCCAGAACGATTGGTTTCTCTCATCTGAACCAGGGGATGCAGATAGGTTCATAAGTATGTTGAATAGTGAAGTTTATTCCATGAACAATCAATTGCAAGTGATTTTGAATGATAAGCAACGAGAAGATATTTATGTGGGATTAGGACAGTTTATTAATCAAGTGTTAATTCAAGGATCGGAATTAATTAGAAAGATTAATGCAAATGGAATTAAGAGAATTATGCTTAATATATTTATTTTACAACAACTGTTGAGAAATTTATTAACTAACCCAGAAGCAGTGGACTTTACCTTGTGCTCGAGCTATTTTAGTATGTTTACCTTGAATGAGAATGTGTTCAAAGAAAAAGTGAAGCAAAACGAGTATGGTTTTACTGTTGGCGAGTATAAGAATATGGCCAGATTAATGTATAGCGAGAAATTAGCTGATGGAAGGGGTAGTTCATTCAATAAGTCCAAGTTTGTTGACCTTACCAAATTTATTGACAGTTGTTTTTAATGAAATAGGCAATATACAGATCAATAGACAAATCAATGAATAGTAATACAAACAGTTTACGTTATAGTTGAGTATTTTTCAGTGGAGTATATGGCGAGTGGAGAATAATGAAACGTGAAAGTAATATTATTCAGAGGCTACATGTAGATTAAATGGATTAATTTATTAAGGGTGTATAATGTACAGATGAAGAACAATCTTCAACAATGAGCAGCAGCTGCAGTGGGTCTAATACCTAATCTATAACTTAATTTGTCAAAGAAGAATCTTCCACATCCAGAACCCACCGCAACCGCAAAGAAATAGGTCAAGGTGTAGGACATAGCAGCCAACATTAAAGCAAAGCCAAGTATTTCTGGAATGATAGACAACACCAACCGTATGAGATCTCTGAATATGGAAGCAGAGGCTGATAAACCCCTGGTATTGACTGGCTCCAAATTGGATTCGACAATATCGCTTTCTTTGGAATCGGACGCAACGTCCCTTTGAGTATGACGGAAGTTATTCTCAGGCTGGCTGTAGTAAGTAGGATTGTGCCATACTTTAAATTCAAGGTAATTTCTCATAAAGTCAAAACTTCTGGCCAAGAAGGCTACTACAAATAATAACACAAATATCCCAAATGCTTGTGCTTTAGTGTTAGCAACCAATTCTTTGAACAACACAGGATATCCTTCGAATTGAGTAGTAAAGTACATGTGCATGCCAACCATATCCATGTGCATTGAGTGGCCCGAGCTGGCGTCGGTACCAGTAGCACCGGCCATATCCATCGTCATAGTAGCAGATCCAGACATCATGGAGTCCATCACCATACTTGTTGCTGATGCCATGGCAGACATTGCCATTGAATCCGACCCCATGGCCATATCTTCATGATCGTGTCCTGCGTGTCTTCTAAACATTGTTCTTATTGAATTGGTGGAGCTTGCTACAGTTGAATATTGCAACTAATAACGTCGCATACCCGCTGTATATATAGTTGAAAAGGTGAGCAAATTCTCTTCTGATTTGGGTGCGAAAAAGCGAAAGTTGCAAATTAGCGATTAATGCGAACATTTCCTTTACAGATTGATGGTAGAAAAATGCTCATTTTAAACCTTTGTGTCCGATGAACGCTAATGACTAATTGGGTTATTTCTTCAGCGGTAATTTAAATAGTAGTAGTTGTAGGTTGGCAGTATTTCTTGGTATCCGCCGCGAGCAAATATATGGAGCTTCATTCTGACATTATGTAGCGCTTTGCAATATTATCTGTAAATAGAGTGAAAGCATTGGTGGACTCTTTGCAATTGTATTGCAAGAGTGCTTTTTTAAGTAGTAATTTGCTCTTAGTTTGGTTGCGGTGGGCAATTGAGAATACAAGATTTACCAAATGTTGATGTTGTGCTCTTTTATACACGTTCTCTGTTTCTTATGGCGACAACAATTGTTATTCTACAGTTATACTTAAAGTCGAACCTCTAACGTCTAACGTGTTGTGCATTAAATATAGATCTACTTTCAATTGTCTTGAATTTCGTGATTAATTTCCGGGGTTTTATCTTCGGCAAAGGCACATCGTAATTCTAAGTTTGTGGTTAAGATATGATCATTCAACCAATCATTTGCAACGAATCGAGTATCGCATGCCAAGCATGTTCCCTGTAACGGTAATTTATCAGTTAAGGTGTTCGCTGCTTTACCAGTAGGATCATCAAACTTGAAATGCATATGCAATAAATGTTTCTTGTAATCGTAGGGCCGATTGAAATATTGAGTTCGATGTTTACACATAAATTTCGGATAAACACATTGGAACCTGCCAATTTCATTGTGAATTCTTAAATGTCTAGTTAAATCTCGACTAATGTACTTGTCACAAATTGAACACACGGCACCTTTTGGATTCCGTTTCTTCTTCGGTTTTTGATTCTCAGTAGCCCCGGTTTGCACTGGACTAGAATCGTCTGTCCCATTGCTGCCAAAACTTTGACCCGAGTTGGTTCGCTCTAATTTCGAATATTCTCCTAATGTAAATGATTTTAGCTCTGCTTCATTTGAATTAGAATGATTAGCTTCATTTTCACCGTTTTCCACAGTACCTAAACCTTCTATTATACTAGGAGGAAAGCCATAATCTTCATTTTCAGGTTTATCATTATCAAGATGAAAACTACTGTCAATTGGCTTGAATAAAGGGAATATGTCCGTTGGATGTCCCTGTTCGAATTCATTACTGTTTGTATCCGAATTATTCGACCCCCTCAAGCTAGACTTGATAAATTTACTTTTGCTTTTGTCGCCAGCAATATTAATTTCTCTCACGTACCCTGAATCATCAGATTCATCATTCTCAAGCCCAGCATCCAATCCAACTCTTTTATCTTTATCTTGCGGGATGTCTGACAAATATTGCTCGAAATTTTTGGAAAAGTTGTTTAATGTAGATTCAGTATAATTTATTTGTGGAGAAAAGGCTTGTTGGTAGCCAAATCCGACTTTATCTGATCTACGGGAAATAGGGTTGGAATTTGATTCAAAATAAGTATGCTGGTCAGTACCAGGTGGTTTCAGGCCAGGTGTAATGTCTGTGCTTGTCATATTGGAAATATTTGAAATAAAATCAGCGTCAGCATGTTCAAATTTTGCACTCAGTTGAAATATTAGGTGGTCATTATCTTGAGCAAAATTAATTAAATCGTCTTCAACTTCAAGAGCGTTCCATAAATTATCTAGTCCTGATTCCGATTTTCGTGAGACCACCATTTTTGAATTATATTGGACTGGCATTGTACCGGTGGTTGATGGCCCATTGTTCATAATATTGTGGTATCGCATATTACTAACATTATTGTGATTATTGTTAGGTAGATGCATATTATTTATATTGTCTAAGTCGATGTGAAATTTGGGCTTTTTTGATCGATTTCCATCACTAGATTGATTTGATGATTTCTGTTCTTGAGAATTTTGTGGAACAGCTTTGAAAGAATTGAAAGCGCTACCTTGGGTTTGAAACATAGTTTTGTGGTCCAGAAGAGGCTCCTTTTGAGGATGATAATTTTGTATGTAGTTTTCCGAATTGAATTTTATGAACTTTGGACGAACATGACTTTTGCCAGTCGTCAGATATGCTTTGTGGTTAGGATTATGAATATGATTTGCACCATGTTTAGGAGCCTGAGGAGGAACTTGTGAGGAAATATGCGACGGTACCTGCGGAGGTATTTGGCCAGGCATTGGGTTGGATACTTGAGGGGGTAATATTTGATTGGTCATTTGGTGTTGCATTTCGCTGTGAAAAGGACCGGGTATTTGCAGTTGAAAAGGTAGTTGGTGGTGCTGATTATGCATTTGAGGATGTCCTTGGCTGTGGCCAGGAATTTGACCGGGAAAAACGTACCCAGTTTGAACATGATTTATACCGTTTGTGGTATCGTATTGGCTATTTTGAAACTGGTTAGTGGGATATTTCTGATTATTGTAATAACTTTGATTATAGTCGAAAGACGTCGCCACAGAATCGGAATTGGAACCGGAGTTCGGAATAGAACTATATGGACTTGAATTGGTGTGTGAATCAGCGATAAGGTCGTTATTTCTATTGGTAGTGTCGTAAAGGTTGCTTTGGTTGAACTGAGTGTCATAGCCTCCAGCTGCCGCTACTATGTTCAACGAGTCGTCGCCGTACTCTGGTTTTGAAGCAACTCTTGAACCATCAAAATAATGATTCATAGCTGCCTTTCCATTGTAGTTTGTCATTTACAGTCACTAGACTTCACAACAAATGGTCTGTGGCAGTGAACTGATGAAATACCCTTCGTACGCTTACTTTTGTGCATGGTAATATGCAGTACCACCATAATAAGTGAAATGGGTTTATAGGAACAAAATGAAGGAAATGGCATGTGTTGGAGGTGATTAGGGTGATTGAAGTACAGTTCAACTAGCCACAAAGAAGTGGTAAAATGCAATTTGACCTGATCTCCGATTTTTTTGCTGGTATACTGACTGGTATAGCCACTGTTATGGCTGTAGATGAAGAATATGGGGGTTGAAACGTTATAGGAATGTCAAGGTTGTTTTTTAGAGTAGTAGAGGGCAAGAGAAATGTCTTTAAGTCTTGAGTTGGAGACTGCCAAAGGTTTCCCTGATGTAGTAGCAGTAATATAGCGACAGGGAGAAACGAAGTAGAGCTTTAGTTTGTTGCAGTTGTTCTTGCTATTGTAGTTGATAGCACGACGTGTTAATTCTACAATTGAGTGGCTTGATGCGAAGTAGGTGTAGTATAGATGAATATACGGCGTGAGCCTGTTCATGGCAACTGTATTGGTACTGATTCTAATGCAAAGGGATATTTCATTGCTCAAAACGATTCTCAAAATCAAATATGAATGCTGGATTGAAGACAATTCAGTAGTGATCATAACGACCATTAGGCACTACAAGTTCTATATGATCTATTGCAGAATTCACTTTTTATTGTGTACGGCTTCCATTGCATGTATCGAAGGCTTGTACAGTGTAAATGAAGTATGGTATCTTAAATACAGTAAGGGTAAACTTGACCAATTCGTATGTATGGAACAATACCAAAAAAAATTTCGGGTTAAATTGACAATGTTATAGATAACATAACTGATAATGGATTCAAAGCATTCAGCTGGAAAGGACTTGATGCATTATATTGCAATCGAACCGCTTCTTTGAAATATTCATTTTGTACGGGAACGAAGATTGACACACAACTAGTATTTATAATGATTGTAGACCTCCAGGACAGTAAAGTAAATGTCAGCTTCAGCTATATGGAGTAGAAAGAGGTTATCCCTTTTATAGCAGCTACCACCACAAGCTTTTATAGCAAGAATATTTTCTTGCAACTTGTAATGAGTACACCGAAGTATTGAGATAGTCAGAAAATCTTCGAGAATCCGAAACGGTCCGCAGCCATAGACCAACTACATTACTAAGATGGAAATAATTTTTGCAAGAGAACCCTTGAATAGTGTGGCCAAGTAATCAAAACTTTAGAACTGGGTGTATCCTAGAATATTGCTCGAAGTAAATACATTTACATGTGAAGAAGTAAAAGTATACCGGTTAAATTCATGTAGATCGCTAATACAATACATATGTATATTCATCAAACTCAGTTTGACTCAAGTGGCTATGAAAGTAATGAAGTATAATTCTATAAAAGTGTGATAACTTTACTGAAGTATTCCAAACTTAATTAGGGGGTCACTCTATCAAAGTACATTTTTTTGATTCATCTTCGGTTAAAATATGATTCTTCAACCAATCTTTACCAGTAAATCTTAACCCACAAGGGCACACACCCAGGTGATTAACTTTGTCTGATAAGTTATGTAATCGTTTTATAGAAACATTATCAAATATAAAATGGCGATTTAGTAAATGTTTCTTGAAATCGTATGGCCGATTGAATTTCCCAGACTTGTGGCGGCATTGGTGTTTTGGGAATTTGCAAGTAAATCTAGATTCAGATTGGTGAGTTCTCATATGTCTTGACATATCTCTCGTTATTCTTTTACCACATATACTGCAAACTTTATGATCAACAAATTGAGCATCAACTAATGGAATTGCTATATTTGAATTTGAATTCACAAAAGTAGTGATATCTGGGTACTGGTTCATATGAAGATTTACAGGTACATCGATATGATGAGATGGATCTGGATAGGTTTGCAATGGAAATGAATTTGCACGATCAGGGAACTCTACATTTGATCTTATTTCTGGTAGAGAGTTTGATTTTGCTTTCATCATATCAAAGATCATTTGCTCTGGGTTTCCTTCTTGCAGATTTTGATGTAGGTGACTATTTGGAGGATGGTGTAAATCGTAATGTGTCATATTTTGGCCGTGATGAGCTTGGATATCTTGAATCGCTAAATGTTGTAAATCAATCGGATCATTATAGTTATAGTTTAAATTTAAATTTGGATTTGGATTTGGATTTGGATTTAATTCATATGAATTTGGAGGAAGATTATAAACAACTCTTCTCATGGCATTATCTACTTCTTGTTGGTATAAATTGTTATTAGATTGATAATTGAGTAATTCCATTTGAATGTCTATAGTATAAACTTTAGTGGGTTGTGTAATAGAATGAATCTACCTTGAATATATTTTGAACAAGGAAAATTGACTTGATATGGCAATGCTTTCTTGAAATCTTAAGAAGAATGATAATAGTAGCAATGTAAGCTTATGCGAAGTTTGACAGGTTAAACTCGATTCAAACTATATAGAACTCTTTAATGATGTATGTTGTGAAGTAACTAATGCGAGCAATCTATTGAGGGGGATTGACGACGACTGACGAATTAAGGAACACAGATAAATAATAAGAAACGTAAGAGAATAAAGTAAACTCTTTAACTAGTAAAATACTTTGAAAAATATTTAAGTATACTCAAGTCAAATATGTAATTCAAAAATAAGTAAGATAGAGAATATGCTATATATATAATTGCATCGGATAATAAGCATAAAAATAAAGAATAAAATAGAATTTTCCTTTCGTACACGGACGATAAGGCGTCACGAATATCTACTAATGTATTATGAAAGATTGATGAAACCGACTTGTCAAGTTTTCTATATGTAAACCTGCAAGTATTATTATTCGGGGATAGGTTGGTTCCTCTCATGCAGAAATATTTTTTGATTTATACCGAAAAATATATTATTATTACATTACGCTATTTTGAGTAATTAGGTTCAAACTCGTTTTAGTTTATTAAATTTCATTTTCGACGAATGGGGAAACGAAATTATTGAGTTATTTTATTCTGTTTTTTAATTTTGTGTTGGCCCCAGAATGCCTAAAATAGTACTGGGATTCACTAGCCAACAAAGGCGCAATATAGTTGTTTCGAAATAGATATTTATATTTAACCTCTTTGTGTAGCGGGCTACGCAAGCAAAGATATAGTCCATATTTTAAGCAGTTTTGCACCTTGGTTAAAGTTGATCTATTCATAAGGTGGACAAAATCTTGGGTCATGAAAATAATCGTAACTAGTATCACTATTTGGACATGCAGAGCTTTGATTAATTTTATCATGTCAAAGGCGCATGAAAAAATATTTCCGCAATTTTTGAGTAAAAGGCAAGGAAACGTCTACGTTAATCCGTCAAATTGAAACGAAATCTAGAGTCTTGAAGCATACCAGCAAATCGATATGTATACTTCAAAGAAAACTAATATTTTCTATCTTAGCGTACCTAACAACCATAGTATCTCAATTTTTCCATCCATCATGCTTTGCTCTACTAACTTTAGGTTATTATGTCTCATGCATGGAACGCATAATATCGAGTGTTCCGACGGAATTCCTTAAAAAAGACTTTTTTTACATAACTTTGCGCTAAAAGCTCCCAAAAAGTGGGACAAAACCCACAAGGTCGACTAGTCCATAGTTGAATGGTGGTCAATATTAACCATTTTAAATTGGTTGTTTAAGAAATAATTTAGAAATAGTTTGATAAACCTTTTGTAAATAATATTTTATGAATTTCATTCTGGAATTACGTACGGAATTCTATTCCCTTTCAACGCCAACGGAATTAAGAATTTAGGGTCCAATAGCAAGTGAAATGAACAAAATAGTGCATATAAACCATTTCGATTTTGATGCATAGGAAGTATTTCCACTTCGAAACAAAAGCTGCTATATAAGCCATACAAGGAATTTTCGTAAACTAACATTAACTAAAGCAAATTTGATACTTAAAAAATATCCCATTGCCGCTATAAACGAAGAAAAATACTAAAATTAGAAAATATTTCTAATATTTGGACCCCATTTATTTTTTACAATGATTTCTTATTACATTTATCGGCCGAATATTAATTTTCTTGAAAACCAAATCACTGACAGCCATTACTTCAAAGATTTAGTAACAATAAAAGTTAGAAGAGTATTTAGCTCATATCACTACTATATCTATTAGAAGAGCTTGAATTTCCATGGTGGTTTGTTTCGTATGCAAAAATTTGAGCGCACGTCGCTTCCATTGTATTTTCCAAACAATATTTACTTAACAACATCAATAGTGGGGATTACAATAACTTTAGCATGCACAAAGAAATATTTGTAAGCAAAATGTGTTCCCTTCATCCCTTATTGTTGGCCATCAGAGGTCATTGTTTGGCTAGAGGGATTAAATTAGAAATTGACTTTGCAAAATTTCTTTTGGGAGTGATTTTCTCGCAACGTATTGTTCAGCTGCACCTGCTCCTGAAATATTTAAAGTTTTCGTTACTGTTGCAATGATATTCTCTCAAATCAAACGAGCAACATACTTCAACTAACAAATATACACTGGATTTTGAAAGCATATTTGATTTCAGTAACATTTGCCTTCGAATGTACTCTGTACTAATGTAGTAGAAAGCATAGATTTTTCGCAATAACTCAATCTGCATGATCGTGTCTCTTCCATCCCAATTTTTAAGCGCAAATGTTTTGGAATGATTTCATTATCAGCATCAAAATCATGTGTTTAATAATATTCCAGAAGGACTTTATATTTGCATATTTCATAGACTCTACATATACTTCCTATAATGCAGCCATGGCTAGTTTTATTTGCTAGTACAATTTTCAATACGTGCTGAGATTCTTTTGCGCTTTATCTAAAATATTAAAAAATATATCAGAATTCAACATGCAAAAGGCGTTTAGTATGACTTTGACATCAAGCCAATGGCGCGTTTAGTTTTCAATTACGATGCACCATGCATAATACTTGGCTATAGTAACTTGCTGTATGTACCTATGGTGGTGTTGCAGATCTGGTAATTATATATAGTAACATTAGTAGCTAGAGCCTAATTACTTAACTAGGGAGGCTCGTAATACTGTTGTCCCTACGGGTGCATAGCAAATTTTAAAACAGAAAATGACAAAAAACTAACAAACAGCCCGAACGAGCTATATTAGCTTGACTAGCTAAGACAACCAAGATATTTGTATCAGACCAACACAACATCGCCCGGTTACACTTGGCGCACAAAGACTAGACCCTGACCTGAATAGCCAATTTAGTCCAAGACACTACCCATATTCAAAGTTTGTTATTCTTAGCTCGGAATGAGGCTGCCCTCCATGAATTGACCCCAGGCAGTCCTTCTGATTATTATTGTAATACGCAAAACTACTTGGCCAAAGCCATTATTATCGAACTACTAAGAAAATATGGCTTCGCTGAAGAAATAAAAGGAGGTAGAGAACTTCTGCAGTAAGCTTAGCTGGTATTTGTATACCAATTGGATGATTAAATGTATGGTAAATATCCCTATTCACCAACCCCCCATAAAAGCAGATGATTATAGGAACATTTGAAAGGTTCTTATTTTCTTTTAATGACATCCTTTGAAACATTCCACCAAAAGATGACACCAAATATAAATAATGTTAATTCAATAAGAAGGTAGTATGTCCATAAGCATTTTGATTCATCTGGGATAATGTAGAACTGAATATTCAGTATTTTTCTCAATACGGCACTTGTAGCTAAAAGTTGGTAAACGAATCATTTAGTCAGAATACAAAGACCAACAAATGTTTTCCGACATGACCAAAAGTATTAGGTAATCGGGTAACTGAGATAACCAGCTCAGCACTTTAGCGGAGTGTGGATAGTGATCTAATGCCACCACCTCCACCATCTCACGAGTAATACAAACAAAGTAATACGCACTCCTGCAAGATTCTACTGTGGAACCTGCTATAGCTACGGCTCTACCTCAGATAGTGACTCTCTTATCTGAAAGAAGTTATAATTAGTTTCCCTAGTGAAGCGATTAATCAATAAATCTTAAAGCCCTGGTATGAGTGAAGATGATCCTTTAATTACCAATTCGAGTCACATTCAGAATTATGTCACTATTGAACAACATATTGGTACTGAACCTTTACTTGGTCCTCGTGAAATTGAAGAAATAACAAATGAATTTCGTAGAACTCAGCAACATTTTGGTGCTACTACGGGGAATGTCGAAAATCAAACCGATTCCAAATCTTCGGTAGTTTCTCCAGTCGATGCCAATGAGACCGCTATAGATGATTCGGAAGATGCTGTGTGGTTACAAGAGCATAGAGAATCGTTGAATGCTTTGCCGCGATGGAGAAAACCATCAGTTTTAACTATTGGTATTGTTCTTGGGTTATTTGGTTTAGCTAATGCCCTGGCAGTTCCATCCAAATTATCATTATTCTACAAATTGGCATGTAATTCGGTTGCAAATGACAAAGGTTATTGTGACCCAATCGAAACCCAACAAATATATACCACTTTCATGTTATATAGAGATGTTTTTGGCAATACCATTTCTCTTTTGGCTTTAGCAAAGATTGGTGAACTAAGTGATAAATACGGTAGAAAGATATTTTTCATTGCTGCTTGTGTAGTTATGTTATTAGGAGAATTAATTTCATTCTTCGCAGTGACTAGGTTTGACAAATTGAATTTCCCTTTAATGTTAACAGCTGCATTCTTTTCAAGTTTATGTGGTGGGTTACCTGCTTTTGTTGCCTTTGCCAACGCATATATTAGTGATGTGGTTGAACCAAGTAAGAGAATTGCATCCATTGGATTTGTTACAAGTTCCATTCCTATAGGTCAGTTGATTGGTACTATCTGTTCCAAAATTATGTTGGTTATATATAAACAGAAACCTGAGGTAAGTGAGTTTTCTATAACTCCGAAATTAGAGTTTTCAGAAGAGTTTAAGCCTTTAATTTTTGAAATATGTTTGTTAGCTCTTTTGACAGTATATTGTGTGATATTTTTACCTGAATCTAGAAGTAATAATGCAATGGTAAAATCGAGAAGGTTTTCTATTTTGACTCCAAATGATACGACTTTCAGGCAATATTTAATTAAATATGCAAATATCTTCAAACCATTGATTCTATTATCTTTGCCCAAACAATTGATATCATACATTAAGAACCATGGTAGAATTAGATTTTCCTTCGTGATATTGATGATGTTAAACTTGTATGGGGCAATTCTGGGAATTACTCTTTCTCAAGTATTTGTCCAATATGGTATGTACAAATTTAACTGGCAAGCTGACGATATAAGTAACGTATTATTGATAGTAACTATATCTTCTATTGCATCCTTAACTATGCTTCTACCATTCTTGAGTGATGTATTTTTCAGAAAAGTGGTTTTCTTACAACCTCTTAAGAAGCAATTGGACTTAATCGATTTTAATATCATCTTGATTGGATATTTGTTTTCAAGTATTGGATGTGCTTCATTGGTATCACAGAAAGGATTCTTATTTGGGATCATTGCTATTTGTTTCAGTGGTATAAGTGAAGCTCCATTAGTTTCCAGTTTGTTGAAGTTCTTCCCAGAATCGAAAACAGGAGAATTTTTTGCAGCCAAAATCTTGTTGCAGAATATTTGTACAGTATTTGCCCCAATCTTGGTCCAAAATTCGTATAAATTCTTGTTAGGCAAGGGAGTTCCAACGGTAATATTCGGTGTATATTCGCTTGCTTCCATTGCATGCGTTTTGCTGTTATTTATTGTTAAGAGACTATTGAAGTTAACTAAACATTCGAATGATGAAACGTTAGATAAATGATTAAATGTGTGTATATCTTAGAGAATAATAATACAATATATACTTCAGCGCAGTATGAAGTTTCGAATTTTGAACAGTTAACAACCAACTGTTTATTTATCTTTGTCATTCTCGTCGCTTATATTTTCAGTAACTTCAACTTGTTTGATTTCTTTGTTATGGAAGTATTCCCAAATGTTAACCGTTTCCTCATATTTGTCTGGTAGCATCAAATAGTTAAATCTTAGTCTATCATCATACTCTATGGACAATGGTTCTCCAAAGAAGAAGAAATGTATTGGCGATCTTCTAAAATTAATGCCATTTTTTAATAGTTTTATAAAGTTGTTGAAAATTTCATTGTACCCCAATGATTTATTGGATAGCCTTATATATGAAGTAGATTTGAATATTTGTAAAAATTCAAATCCAATGCCCCCTTGAAGTCTGTTGGAGTTTTTGAATTTCAAAAGAATTATAAATAGTGGGGAACAACTAACAATAAGTTGAAGAGTCTCCAAACATAAGATCGCAAGCATACCAGTCAACTTCAATACAAAAAACATTAAATAGAACGCAAATACTGTTGGCAAAAGTAGCATAAGTATCATAAATATTAACGTCCCCATAAGAAACTGAACAATTTCAAACGACTCTCCCACCGAGTAATTATTCAAGTTATCAATTCTATTACGAAGAACATTGTACTTTTTCCCCCTAAATAGTTGAAATAGTGATTTAAGGACCTCTATAAGTCTGTTGTAAACTTTGGTAGAAGTTAAATAAAATACAGATATATGAAGCAAAAGTAATCTTAAAATATCAATTAAACTTCCGAGAAAGAAGGACATTCCTCCAAAATAGCAAATAAATTTTAAGTAACCCATCACCATTACTATTAATTGCCCCTTAATTTTGGGAGGAACCTCTCTTTCCAACACATCATTGACTAAATATTTCCAGAATTGTAAAGACCAAAGATACAAACCCCCCATAAATTGACCCAACTCATTATTAAGTTTAAACCCAGCTGGATGATTAAATGATACCCAAGAAATGAGTCTATACAAATCATTGAACAATAGCCTTTGAATGACGTAAACATGAATAAAAGATAAGATATCAGTTATATTCAATATCACAATTTTATAAATGCTAATACCTAGAAGTAAGTCATTAAAAATTAGCCAAATGGAGTTATAAAAGTTGATATAATTGGAATTGTTAACATTCAAATTTGAATTAAATACTGGCAATTTCAAATTCTTTAGTAGTGCTGATTCTTCGTTATATAATTTACTTTTATCATAGTAACAAAGAAACTGAATGGGAAAATAGTTAAACTGTTTACATCTTAAATCCAACAGCTTAAACGTCAGCGAAGCATCTACAAGACTGACTCCCCGAAATTTGTAGTTGAGCAAGCTGATTAATGAGATCAACAAAAATTGTAGATGCTTAATAATGAATGCAATGAATGTGAATGCAAATGCTTTAAATGATTGTAATGCTGCGAAATAAACCTGAAATCGAGCACTCCTAGAACCAGAAAAGATGTTTTTTAGATCAATTCGTACTCTTAAAGTTTGATTCAATTTATCTAAAACTATTTCATCAGATATCGAGAGAGTGCTCGTTGAAGGAACTTGGGTAGCTGCTAGTTTGTGATAAAGTTGTGTTCTGTTGGAAGATATGACTTCAGTTCCCATAGACTGTAAATAAATGGGAGCTATTGAGAAATACTCCAAATTTCTATATTTTGGAGGTTGAAATATAATAATGAAATAATTATCACTTACATCCTTTAAATAAGGAAGCGGACAGTCTTTGTCAAAAGTAAATTGTAAACGATACCCGCCCTTTATATTAATGGAACCTATGATTTTCAACCCTCTCAATGAAAATGGTAAAGAACTCAAATCTCTTTCAACCAAATGCAACTCTATTACCACATAGACATGGTTCACTTGATAACCAATTAAGTAATAAGCAATGGTAGGGTTTTTCTTAATTTGCTTTATTAGATCGCTCGGGAAATAGATTTGTTTCGTCATTGACTAAAGCTATCTCGACGAAGATACTGGGAACTACTATTTAAATTTTTGTAAAAGTTCTGATCCAAGAAAGATGAAACTATATCTTCCGACTCACTTTCGAAGTCGGTATCCAAAGTCGTATTTTCTTGGCCCAGTTGATAGCTAGAATTGACTTGAATATGAATGTCAGATTTGGAAGGCTCTACCACAATATTGCTATATTTATCCACAAAAAGCTTATTGACAGCAAAGGCAATTAGCAAGTAAATGAAGGAAACGAGTAAAAAAAGGGAAAAAAACCGGATTATTACTTGGAAAATCGCAACTAAACTAATCAGAATCATAAATTTTCAGATTATGGTTCCATATCCACCAAACAATGCGATCTTCTCTTTCGGTGAGAGCTTAAATGGATTGAGCGGCAGAGAGTCTGAATTTTGGTGAAAGTAATTTGTGCCTTAAAATCAATCCGCGTAAATTTTACTTCAGACGATGCAGTAAGCATAGTAGCACTACTACTGGAGGATGTAGAAAGTTGTAAGGCGATGCAATTGTACTGCGGAGGCGAAGTTTCTACTACGGTAATACAGAAACTGCACCATCTTCTGGAGAAAATCAATGTAACAGTAGTTGAATACCACTCATTTTGCTATAATCACTATAATTCAGTACAATTAAGTACTATTACTCTACAATTCACTTCAATTACTCTACGATTACTACTACAATTACTCTACAATGACCACTACATCTAAACTGCAATTAATTCTTCTGCAAAACTATTGCTAAAACCAGTACCTTGCTCTTGAATCGCTTATATCTACTCAATACACTCATATTATGTGTTACATTAACTATTCTATCGCTCTTACTTCACCGTGCTGATTTGTCTACTGAACTACCTAATTACTAGATGTTTTACGAGATGGAGTATTCATAGATAATGTAAGGAAGCAGCTTACTTGAACATTACTTGTGGTTTCTTTCAGCATGAATGAAACTATTCTTTCTATGCAACTCAGTATAGTTTGTGGTGATTTCTGGCTGCTTTGAAATCGAATTGGAATCGGAGTAAATTTGATTGAAAGAGCTGAATGAACTGCTTCTGCTTGGTTGTGCGCTCGTTTCGGTATCCAAGTTCAAAACTCTCTTGACAAGTATTTGACAGACTGAAGTTAGTGCCATGCAAGTGGCGGCTACTTGAAATATAAGCTCGGGTTTGTCCCACTTCGAAATCGAAGTCTTATATATTGTTAAAATGGCAAATGGACCGGCCAATTGACACAAGTTTTTTAACAATGCTAATGCACCAAATACTTCTCCTAATTTAGATTCAGGGAAAAATTTAGATATTGCTGAATTCAATGTTGGAGCTGCCACAGTGCCAAATCCTGTTAACACAATGAAAAACAAAAAACTAGCATTACTAGGTGCAAATGAAATACAAACGAATAATATCGCATCAATAGATAATCCAAAAAATGCCATGGAGAAATCAATCATATCGTACTGACGTTTTAATACTTTGAAATTAAAAACATTCTGAAGTAATTGATGATTAACCAATGGAGAAAAGATGATTAATGCGAATGCTTTTGAAGAACATGCTGCTGCTAATAAATGTCCAATATCCGTCTGGTTCCAATCAAATTTGTATAGTCCATACAATACATAAACCTCGCCCATAGCAATCGCTAATGATGTAAGGATACCATCACAAACCACTAGTAAAATTACTGCCATTCTTTCCTTGTCAAGTCTAGCTTGTGGCATCCCTGGTTTCAACTCAGCTGGAATAATAAGCAACCGCAAAGGTTTTAAGAAATTGACAATGGAAAACCAGTTTGTTTGTTTCACTTCGGGACTACTAGTCGTTGACATGGATCTTGATTTTCTTCTTGCTTTTTCTGATCTAGATTCTGGTAAAACAAAAATCGAATACACAATCACCACAGCAAATATAAATAATTCGAATTTTAACGGTAAAAATTCATATTTTGAAATGGTTGAAGCATCAATGGCTAAACTTTGAGGTTTATTAAATGACAAAACAATATTTCCAGCGATTGGACCCGTACTTAACCCCAAGAACAAACTGGCCATACCGATACCAAGCGAGAAAATCCGCTGGTCGATTTCTACAACATCACTAATGTAGCAATTGGTAAGGGTAACCAATGACAATATACCTCCACAGAGACTAGACAAAATTTCACACGATATCATCAAACCAAATTGTAAATAATCAGAATTACTCATGACTAAAAACTTACAAAACCTACCAATGCCGAAGCAAATGGTAATGGCAATTATGAAAGGTTTTCTGCCGTATTGATCGGAGAGCGGTCCAATCTTCCCAGCTGCAATTGTGGCAACAATTGCCATAGAAATAGTAGCAACAATTTGGTAATTTGATACCAAAACTTGCGTTTCCTTTGGATCACAAACTCCTTTACCAAATCTTGCTAATGAATTACATGCTAATTTATATTGAATTACCTGACGACTAGATTCCCCAGAAGAAGAACCAAATGCCAATAAAAATGTCACGACGCTGACAATGAAAACAGATGGCCGCTTGAACCATTCCGTAGTTTTATTCAAAAGACGTTGTTCGCGCAAGTGAAGACTATCTTCATCGTTCATGCCAACGTCATCATCGTCATCAACAACGACACTTTCGTCAATGGTGGCAATGGTATGCAAATCACGTACAATGGTTTCGTACGCTGCATTAGCTGCCAATTCTAAATTTGTATCAGGATCATTATCAATCGAAGGACCCTCCAACAAAGTATCGGTTTCTAAACTCATAAATAGCAGAAACCAGCGGAAATAAACGGTTACTCAAGCAATACCAAGATGTAACAAAAGTGCTATGGTTTTACTACTAATATACACAATCTAAAATATAGTCTGAAGAAGAGTTGGAGGAGTTGTAAATGATTTGAAATCAAATCTAATTAGTATTTACTACGGCTCGTTATCTAGAGATTCAAATGGGTAAATATTTCCGCATATATCCGAATGGCGGAACTTTATAGTGTAAGGATGGCGCAGAGAAGCCTACTAAGCAAATGGTAGAACATAGTGAGCAATTATGGAGAAGTAAAAACTATCAGGGGGTTGGTAATTTTTAGCGACTATTGTTTTTGGCAATGCAGTGTGGCATTGTTATCAACACAAGAATCGTAGCTGTTGGTAGCTGCTTTTGATTATGCAAGTTTATAGTTGCTAGAAATAACATTCCATTTGTGCTTATGCAGAATCTACACACAAAGTTGAAAAATGGTTTACTTTTGAGTAGCTGGGGTCCCTCCTAGAGACAATCGGTAAGCTTAGCTTGAGATTTAGATGTTTTTGTAGAAAAGTTATTTCGAAATGACATTCTACTAGATCTTTGTTCAATCTTTTTGTGGCCCTGTGAACTCGTATGTGAACTCGTACGAATTTGGAATTTAAGTTTTGCAACCCCCTACTCTTTGAATATGTGTACAAACCATACTCTGAATATTCAGCAATGTGGTGCAGCTTCGGACATTGCTTATACGTTTGCTGTTGTCTGTACCACTTGCATGGCCAAAGCTAATGGGGAAATGTAGCTCACTTTATCTATCCTGAAAACTAACCTTAAAATAACTGCAACAAATGTTAATCAAAATGTTGCAAAAAAATATTGCACCAAAACTCTTGGAAAACTTTTCCGCACGAGCAACTGTCGATGCATCAATACTGCACTCCTTGTTTATCAATCACAACTGGTAGTTGATCCTTTAGGGCCAACGATTCAACTCCGTAGTAAACATCCATGCCGCAATCATAAATATTTCACGTGATCAACATGGTATAAGATGTTTTTTGGCCCTGAAGTCAACGGATGGGTGTTTCGATGGCTAATGGATTACAATGTTAGCGAAGCTTGTTAGTAACGGGTCCCTGGCGGCAGTGCTTGGCAGCATAAGCCGGAAATCATATTTGACGCTGAACAGCTTGAAGCAAACCTTTGCCTCTTCATCCTTTGTAGTTTGTAAATCAAGGAGATTTGTATCCACAAAGACGGATGACATTATATTGGCAGATGCTTTGAATTTGCTCTCACCAAACGAGTTTAAACCTTCTTTAATAGAGAACCTTACCAAAGGATCAGTTGGTGAGCAGTTTAAAGATAAAGATATCTTGAATTTGGCGATAAAACCGAAGTCCTCTTCGACTTCGAACCATGAAAATTACATTAACAGCTTGTTAAATGGGTTAAATACGACTAATCAGTTTGAAAATGATGATATTTTATCCATGTCTTTGAATAACTTGATTAGTTATTTGAAATCTATCAAATCTCAAGGTAAATTAGTTGAGGCGTATAACGTACTATTTCATCATCAAAAGTTAAACTTGAGATTGGTGACGGAAATCTTGTTAAATAAATGTTTAGTTGATTTAACTTTTGTGGACTTGTCGGCATTAAATCTTAATCATCGGCATCAAATTCAATTAAAAATCATTTTGCTTAAAAAGTACCATGATTTAAACCAACCTCTATTGATTATAAGAAATTTGAAGGGTAATTTCAATGATAATTATTATCCTTTAATTAAAAGCAAACAATTATCACCATTTTATGAACGGATAGTTTGGAAATTTAATTTCCAATATATTCTACAATATGATCAAATCTACTATATAACACATTTGCACAATTTATCTTCTTCATTTTTGATATGGGAGGGATCTTCTGCAATTCTGCATCAACAGATTGTCGAGACAATTGTGCAAACGCATGAATTGAATAAGATTCAAGCTTTATTTTTATCGATTTTAGCTAATGATTCCATTATCAAGTTAATTAATAATCAATCTGATTCTCGTGGTCATTCAGAATTGTTATCAGCATTTAAGAAAATATCCACCAAGTTCAAGATATACCAACTAAACGATATCATTAATAATGATTCTACAAGATTAACGTATTATTCTCTTATTAATCAGTTGGAGAATTTGATTTTCAATCAACTATTACACAACGACAATAGTAACATTAATTTGATACAATTACTAGATCAATTGAAGACCTACCGACAGCAAAATCTAATGAAATTGGAGGGTTTCGATTCATCGATCAAATGGGTAGATGATCAAATTATAAACGCTTAAACTGAATGGTTAATACCTAATGAATAATGACAATGAAGTAGTACAACCTGATGTATAGATTACATAGATACTCGATCTTCAGACTTTAATGATATAAAAAACTAGCTGCGAATTGTAGAGTAATTCCGTGTTCTCACCGATAACGGCTTGAAATATTACCGATGCAAAGACTCAATTTTTTTCATTTGCAAGCAAAGTAAGTAGGAATCATGAAGATCTTAAGCGATAGCGATATAGTTCGATTTCTAGATGCTCATGTTAGTAAGCAATCTCTTGAAGAGCAATTTATCCCCAAATTAATTGATGGACTAACTACTTTTGCTAGCAACCCTGATGCTATCGTACCACCAAGAATTGCACAATTGTCAAATAACGAAAAATCTGACACTACCCACCTCTACATGCCATGCATTTCACCTAACGAGGTTGGGATCAAGATAATCAGTGGTGGACCCACGAATAACAAGAATGGCTTGGGTTTTACTGGATGTGTGCTAGTCCTAGACGAGATGACTGGCTCAATTCGTGCTCTTTTGAATGCAACTACTTTAACAGCGTTTAGAACAGCCTTGGCTAGTATTTGTGGATTAGTTAAAGTGGTTGCCGATAAGCCAATCTTACCTGAGATAACGGTGTTTGGCGTTGGGTTGCAAGGGTATTGGCACTTGAAATTAGCCATCATTCTTTACGGGGACCAAATCCAGCAAGTCAACATTATTAATAGAACCTTGTCGAATGGAGAAAGTTTGGCAATTAAACTTAGAAGAGAATTCCCAAATATCAAATTCGAAACGTTTCTGTATCAAATTGACCACCATCTAGCAATGATTAAGAGTCATTGTCAAAATTCCTCCATTATATTTGGATGTTCACCCTCTACAGAAGCCATTATTCTTGATGAATATATAAATAAAGACCCCGGTTATGTGAAATTCATATCACTTATTGGATCATATAAACCTCATATGATAGAATTGGATTTGGCTATAATCAAGAGATTACAATCTTCCTCAACTTCCATAATCGTAGATTCCAAAGATCATTGTCTCAGTGAATCGGGCGAGTTAATTCAAGGAAATGTTGAACTGGATCAGTTAATTGAACTTGCTCAATTGTATATTGATCCCAATTCAATAAAATCTACAATTGATGGCAATATAAACTTGACAGTTCAAAAACTAGTTGGATTATCCATTATGGATTTATCAATTGGAAAATATATAGTTGATAAAGTTGAAAATGAAGGAGTTGTAATTGAAAATTTTTAGTCATTGCAAACCTTATGCGGATACAAACAAATTTGATACTCAACAGATATGAATGAAATATACAATAGATATACGAGAAGATACACACAATGCGAAGGATGTACGCTTTTGAATAGAACTATTTTTTAAACTTCGCATATGTAATGCAATGAAATGTGTTTTATTTTGATGCTAGATCGATCGAGCGACATTTTTGCTCTTACTCGTACTAGAAAGCTGACATTGACTCACCCAGCAAGAACCTACAAGGTTGCAACTTTATGCGCACACGAGTGATATTGAACATCTCGTAAAATTCAAATTGTCATGCCCACTACCAAAGCCACACTTCCACTCTGCTCGTACCTTTTCAACCTGGTCCGTTCTGCTGACCAAGGCTATACTTTGGCAAGATTAGCTTTCTTCATGTTCTTCCAATATTTGCAACTACGATACTTTCAAACAATTGGCCCACAGTAACACGCCGCGTGCTTGGATATTCAGTACGTCATAACAGATACAGAAGGGAAGCATCTAGATCTTGTTTGCTCCATCAATTTTTATCAACTATCGCAACGATAAATTCAAGTAATGTCAATATATACATTTTGTACTAGTTTCTGTATGAGTTGAAGTTTTCTCCTACTTATCTCCAGTACAATTCCCTCCAACTTATGACGGATGGTTTCCGGCACACAACTATGGTGGGGGAAACAGAAATTTTCTACCGCGACAGTTTATTGCAATCACCATCAATCTCAATTATCGTTTTATCTTCTTCACTTGAAGTATCAAATTCGACATGGCGGCTAGTTCTCGTGATCCCTTGTTGGGAGGCAGTGTAGATTCTGTTTATAACAGCAAAAAAAAATATGGATTTTATGCCATTTTTCAAACTTTGCTCATCATTGCATTATCCAGTTATATCTTGTTTCATGAGGTAATCTTTAGCAAGTCGAGCCCTGTTGATGTTGACGTGAACAAGAAGAAGAATGTTATTTTCATGGTCACCGACGGGATGGGGCCGGCTTCAGTGTCGTTGGCTAGATCGTTCAGACAATACCGTGACGACTTGCAGTTCGACAATATTTTGAATATTGATAACTATTTGATCGGTAGCTCACGTACTAGGTCCAATAGTTCATTGGTGACCGATTCTGCTGCTGGAGCTACTGCATTTTCTTGTGGTTTGAAAAGTTACAACGGGGCTATTGGAGTTGATGCTTTGAAGAACCCTTGTGGAACCATTTTGGAGGCATTAAAATTGCAGGGATATTTGACAGGTTTGGTTGTTACTACCAGAATTACCGATGCTACACCCGCTGCTTTTAGTTCCCATGTAGATTATAGATTTCAAGAAGATATCATTGCTCAACATCAAATGGGTGAGTATCCATTAGGTAGATCAGTGGATTTGATTTTGGGTGGGGGAAGATGCCATTTCTTACCTTCTTCTATAAAAGGTGGTTGTAGAGCCGATTCAAGAAATTTGATTGAAGAATATAACCAAACTTGGAGTTATGTTGGCGATAGATCAAGTTTTGATGCTTTGCAAGGTGGAAAGAACGTTAGTTTACCATTGTTAGGTTTGTTAGCCGACACTGACATTCCTTATGATATTGATCGTGATGAGACTGTCTATCCATCATTAGCCGAACAAGTTAAAGTTGCATTAACTGCCTTATCTGAAGCCACAAAGAATTCTGACCAAGGGTTTTTCTTATTGATTGAAGGTTCAAGAATTGATCATGCTGGTCACCATAATGATCCTGCTGCACAAGTTAGAGAAGTTTTGGCATACGATAAAGCATTCAAAGAAGTAATTGATTTTATTGACTCCTCTGATGTTGATACCGTCGCAATCTCTACTTCTGATCATGAAACGGGTGGGTTGGTTACTTCAAGACAAGTGTCTGCCAATTATCCAGATTATTTATGGTATCCAGAAATTTTATTGAATAGTAAGCATTCAGGTGAATATCTTGCTAAAAAGATCAATGACTTTTCCAAAAAGCATGAAAAGAAATCTTTTGAAAAGTTCATTAAACATATTTTTGAAAAGGATATGGGAATCACCGATTACAGTAAGAATGAAGTTAATTTGGTAGCTTATATAGCTACTAAAGGTAACAATGTCAATGATTTGTTATATGTATTGAATGACATTATTTCTGTGAGATCTCAAACCGGATGGACTACCCATGGTCATTCCGCTGTGGATGTTAATATTTATGGACATACCAATTCTTTGGCTATCAAACAAAGGTTGCAAAATAATGGCAGATATCAAGGATTGTCAGGAAATCATGAAAATATTGAAATTGGATCGTTTTTGGAATCTATTACTGGAGCAAGTTTACAAGAAATTACGAGATTAGTGAAAGATACCAAGCATTCACCATCGGCAAAAGAGGAAGAAGTGTTCAGCCAACAAGCTCTTGAAAACTATATTTAACCCGAGTGCGTATATATCAGCTTTCGGAATATTTAATTACATACCAAGTACATACATAAATAATTGGTTGGAATACTGTGTAACTTGAAACTAAAATGAGCTCAAATGCTACAATCATAACTGAGCTACAGTAACTTCTAATAATCATTTTCAGTAGTTGTAATTGAGTTTGAATTGCAAGGCAAGAATTATTGTAATGAAAAATGTTTCTATTGTTAGGGCCCTCTCGACATCACAATTTCGTATTTAAACTCTACCCCTAATTTCAGAGCATTTTCAGATTGCTCTTGTACTGTATATTCTGCTCAGGTACTTCCGTTCACACACCTCATGTACCTGTACAATTTAACTAGAGCAAAGCCATCTCGCCTCAGATTTCTAAATTATTATTTTCAGATCTGTAGCCGATGTTACAATCATACAATGTGGGTATCTTACTATCTATTCTCATTTGAGAATTAATTGTATTCTTCTTTCGGAGAGAACTTCAATCGCTTGATAAGGAGAAGAGACAGCACGTTGGTACCAAGACATTAGTAAAACGAAATCTAGCAAGGTGTACTATTTCATGCAAGGCACAGCTCTTCAGTTATTGGCTGGAGTGATTAAACTAAGTACATCTACGTCTTGGTATTCGTTTCTTGCCCATAGTGACAGAATCTAGAGGGGAATTAGAGGTCCAGCTGATTTCTTGGTAGTGCCCCTCGTGGCACTGACATAAACTGCTGTCAAAAGTTGAAAGAGCAGCTCGCTAAAGCGAGCTGATCTTCTTGTTTGCTATAAATACGATACTTTCGAACATATTACTTTCGTTTTTTTCTTCCCAGATCATTCTTATAGATTTCGATAAGATCATCAGTTGCAAAGCAAAAAATAGAAACATAATGTTTATTTTTTCCTCCAAATTTTCAGGCTTAGCTAATTTTGCAGCCATTGTCTATTTATATCTTTTTGTTAACTTATCTGATGCTGCTCCAATTAGGTCATTTGATAAGAAACAAAATATTATCTTCATGGTTTCTGATGGTATGGGACCAGCATCAGCTGGATTAGCTCGTCAATTCAATCAAATTGAAAATAACATTCCACTCCCTGCAAAATTAGTTATTGATGATTATTTAATTGGTTCCTTAAGAACTAGATCAAATTCTTCTTACATCACTGATTCTGCTGCAGCAGGAACTGCTTTAGCTACTGGTGAAAAATCTTACAATGGTGCTATTGGTGTTGATATTGATAGAAAACCAATCGGTTCCATTGGAGAAGCTTTGAAACTACAAGGTTACGCTGTGGGTTTAGTTGTCACTACAAGAGTTACGGATGCCACTCCAGCTGTTTGGTTTGCTCATGCTGACACCCGTTCTTTAGAAAGCTTAATGGCTGAACAAATGTTAGGTGATCATCCTTTAGGTAGAATCCCAGATTTAGTTCTTGGAGGTGGAAGAACTTTTTTCTACCCAAACACAACTAAATCTGGTTCAAGAACCGATTCAAGAAATTTACTAACTGAAATCAAAAATAACGGAACTTGGAGCTACGCCGGAAATAGAGAAGAATTCGATGCTTTAGACAGAGGTAATAATGTCACCTTGCCTTTGTTGGGATTATTTGCCGATTTCGATATTCCTTATAAAATTGATAGAAATGAATCAATTTATCCTTCTTTAAATGAAGAAGTAGAGGTCGCATTAACTGCGTTAACTGAAGCAACCAAAGATTCCGATAAAGGATTTTTCTTAATGATTGAAAGTTCAAGAATCGATCACGCTGGCCACGCAAATGATGCCCCAGCAAATGCCCGTGAAGCTATTGAGTATGATTCTGTTTGGGCGGATGTTATTAAATTCATTGATTCTTCCGATGTCGATACCGTAGTCGTTTCTGTTTCTGATCATGAAACTGGTGGAATATCTCTTAATGGTGCTAATGCGGCTACTTATAAACCTCTTCTTGCCGCCAAACATTCTGGAGAATTTTTAGAGAAAGAAATTCAAAATTTTGATCAAAAGGATAATGATGAGCTCTTTACTAACTTCATTAAGACACAGATTATTGAAAATGGGTTAGGTCTTACTAATTATACTGATGAAGAAGTTCAAAGAGTTAAGAATGTTAAGAATATGAAAAAGCCAGCTTATAGTCCAGTTTTACTTAATTTAACCACCTCCAGAGCTAAAGTAGGATTTTCGTCTAATGAACATACTGCTGTTGATACCAATGTCTATTCTTATTCCAATACTGACCGTCTTGGCCACAAAGTACTTGATAGAGTTGATGGATTAGCTGGTAATCATGAGAATATTGAGTATGCAAACTTCCTTCAAACTTTTGTTGACATTGATTTGGATTCAGTTACAGAAAAATTAAAAGGAATCAGAACTAAATAATGTTTCAATAGTTAATTTGTCTTAACGTTTACTTTCTATTTTATTGGTTCGAATTCTAATATTCTATTATTAAATTTCATTAAATTTGCAAAAATATGTATCAATATATATTAAAACTCACTTACGGTATAATCTTCTTTGCATAACTTTGCTCTCAAACCTTTTCCATACTTATAAAAAGTAAACGGAATTGCAATCATGGCTAAGGATATAAATGCTAACAACCAACTTGCCCATTGTAACCCTAATTTATTGTACATCTGGGGAGTGAATAATGGGAATGCAGCACCACCGGCACTTCTTAAGAAAACTTTGGTAGCTAATGCAGATGCAGCATATTTGGCATATGTATCAATAATATAATTATTTAAAGAATAGTAAATTAATACCATTCCATAACCAAAGGCGATACCAGAAGATGCTGGACCAACCCAAATGATATGCTTATATGACGTAGCACCTAAAATAAAAAGTGCTATACATGGGAATGGAGATCCAATCATGGCACCAATCAACCTATCCTCAGGTTCGGGTTTTCTTCTTTTACATAATTTGGCATACTGTTTTTCCAAGATAGGAGTTGTAGTCAAAGCAAGACCAGCACCTATCAAAATTGGTATAAACATAAGTCCTATTTTATCATCTTCAAACCCATATAACGTATTGAAAATAACCGGATATGCAAAAAAGAAAGCGTATAACAAAGAATAAATAAGTGCAACAAATCCGCAGATCAAATCTAAAACTGGTTCAGTAATAATGAAATTTAGAGGTCTTATCAAACACTCATTTACCAACTGAGAAAAGGTCTGTGGTGTTAATTCTTGTTCTGTCATAATTTTGCTGTTTCCGGTTTCTTTTCTTAATTTTTTAGCTCTTCTTTTTAGAATTACTGGAGCATAAGTTTCAGGAATGAAAGCAACTATTATCCACATCACACCTGCAAAAGCCATATTTACCCAAATCATGATATCATATCTTCTAGTACCAACAGAAATGAAGCCATTGACTATACCACCAAGAACTGGTCCAGAATATGGAGCAAACGAAAAAAATGCTATAGCTAAGGATCTTGTTTCATTATGCATATCAACTATGGAAGCTCCAACATTTGTTAATGCAGAGGAAGAAAATATCCCACACAATAGACGGCAAACTAATACTGTACCTATATTCTTAGCCAAAGCACAAGGGATGTTGAAAATAACATATAATCCAAAAGAAATGATATAAACTGGTCTTCTACCTATCTGTTCGGATAATGGAGCCCAAATTAATGGACCAAGACAAAATCCAATCACCATCAAGGATACTGATAAAGTTGACACTTCAGTCGAAACGTTGAATTTTTCATTAATTGTAAATAATCCACCTGCTAACGAAGACGATCCATAAGCAGCACAAATAACAAAAATAGAAAGGATAACGGTGTAGAACCATCTAATAGCTGGGCTCCAATTATGGGGGTTTTCTGGGTCATCAACGAGAAATGTCACCAATTCGATCTCACTGTCAAAAGGCTTTTCTTCTTCCGTGTCTGTTAAGGTTTTAGTTCTCCCAATTTCATGTAAACTTTTAATTGGAACGAGACCAGTAGTAGTTTCAAGAGTATATTCTTCAGGGAAAATAGGATTTTGTATTGGCGGATTATTAATTGCAGGATAAGGAATGGATGAGGACATCCCTAAATTATTCAAAGATTTAGCAGTTTCAGTTCTTGTAATTTGCAAACGCTTGGATTTTATCGATTCCATATTAGAATATTCTGAATTTAAAGATAGAAGATCGTCGTTACCTTGATATGGTGAAGGATTCACATTACTGTCTTCGGGATCATTAAGATCATTCGAACTATGCGATGACAGATTATCTAAGTTTGACATAATAATTTGAGAATGCAACAAATGGTAGACTTTCAAGCAATAGGAGAGTTGAATAGTTATAAGAATTGTCGTTTGCTAAACATTGTTGATACTTATATAGTACGATGGTCAAATCCGTTCCGTTCGTTAGCCGCAGAACATTTGATCCGTAACGGAACATGCATATGAGGCAGAAGCATTTTGGCCCTGTGCGTGTCAACCATGCTTTAATACATTTAGACACATTGAATCTATTTTATCCACTGTAAGTTGTTCTTAAGTCAAGTGAGTAAATCCTATTAGGTAAGATTTATTACACGTCGCAGACAATAGATATGCCTTTTCATCGTTTTACCTGGCTAGCCGTTTCGCAACAGGATGCTAAAGTTTCTATCTGCGTTTCCGGACCTTATCCGTAATGCATAAAAACCGTTGTAGTGCAAAAGGTAAATGTTCCGTGTACCCGTGCATCTAGTATACACAAGATCTTAATAACATACGTTTGATAATGGCCAATGCAGTACTAATCCGTCCGTAATAGATAACGATAGATTTACATACTATAATTTTTCAGATTTTGCCAAAAATCTTGCTAATTAACAAAAACACTTCAAATATTTAAAAATTAGATTCTCATACTTATTTTATTTAAGAAACTAAGTAAATGGAGAAAGAGTTTGAAGAATATCCTTCTATAGATATTTATCTCTTTTAGCGGCAACTATTGAATTTAAGCCATTTATTAAACTTTGATTAGCGTTCTAGAAATGTTGAAGTTCAATCATTTCATGAAATTAAAGTATGGATAGAGTATACCTAATCTCCGATTCCAACTCCACCCAAGTTAACAAGTTCATCCATTTATGGGGACCGAAAGCTAGACTCTAGAATTGAATCCAGATATTCCCTTTTGAGGCCATTTTGTTGGTAAAAAGTGCTTTAGAGAACCGGCAGTAGATGTGAATCCCAGAGAAGTTGCAAAAACTAGCTGCCGAGAGAAGTATTCGGCAAAGTTGAACAATCCGCTACGAATTCTTCACGAGGGGTGACCGGGACTTCAATTTCAGCAGATCCCAAGAGTGAATCATCAGCCTAATGCCAATGGACTCTAATAGGGGACCCTTGTAGATTACATCATCCATGCATTATTCCTCTTAGTGATAGTTCCTCAAATAAAAGATATCGATTTTGTATAAAACAAACAAAAAAAATTAAAGGAAAGAAGAAGATTTTTATTACCTTGAAACACTTAACAACTAAATACTGATATTTACCAATTCCATACTTGTTTCAAACTCAAACTGTTACTATTCAAAAAGTTCACAAAAGTCACGTGATCCTTATTGTTGCTAGTTCAATGGTCTTCAGCGGGTAAATTTTTCATATTCACCAAGTTTAATATTGATCTAAACATAAAATTATTGGTAGCAGTCCTACGGTACCTCGAAGATCACAGATGATAGAGGTGCTAATTACGTTGGTGCCATCGCTATTTTGGATCTTTTACCGTTGTTTGCGATTGTTGACGACACCAATAGATGAATTAATAGATGACTTACAAATTGAAATTCCTCATAGCCCAACTGTTTGCATTGATTCCATTCAAGAAGACTCAGCAATTATCCACTGGGATATCGAGATTTTGCCCGACGAATTGTTAAACTATATTTTGATTATAGATTCCAAGCAGATTACTCGACTTTCTTCCACTTCATGCAAATTGACTAATTTAGTTCCGGGGCAAATATATGAAATCCAAGTGATTGCTGAAAACTCCTTGACCAATTTCCGTTCACAATCTTGTCCTGTCTTCATTCAAACTTCCGACAGTGAGATTAAACATTTCGAAGATGAAATTCTTAATAATACTCAAACTATTCAAGAGAAACCAACTGATTTGAAATATGATATTGATATAGATGTTGACAATTTATCCGTCGATACAATTAAAACCATGCAATCGTCGGAAGTTTTGAATAATTATCTTAATACGTATCAAATCGAGTTATCGAAAGTAAAACAAGAATACCAAAAGTATAAATACTTCATTAAAAATGAGAACTTTGATATAAACGAACAATTAAAGGTTTATAAACAAGAGTTTGAAGAAGAATCTGACTCAAAATTGAAGAAAGACAGTGATGTTAAAGCATTGGAAAAAAATAAGAATGAATTGACATTTTCCAAATCAAAATTGTTAACCCAATTATCAACGATTCAGCACTCTGTAGATTTATTAAACAAAAAGTTGGACGAATATGATTCCACAATAAAAAAGCTTACTAAAAGAAATGCCGACGCTTTAAAAAATGAGTCTACCGAGATATCTAACATTAAGTCGCAAATAAATTCTTTCCAACTACAAATTAATGCTGATAAACTCCTCAATGATAAATTGGAAGATGAAATTAAACTATTAGTGAACGAAAAGAAAGAATTAACGCAATTGGTTACAAAATTAAAACCATATGTTGAAATTATTAATAATCCACCAGTCAATAATGATTCGACTACACCTGCGACTATATTTACAAAGTTCGGCACCATTCAAAAACAAGTAACCGATGCTATATCAAATATCTGTGACATTATGCTGTCATGGTCTTTCGACATTACGCAAGAGGTTGAACATTATAATAACGAAGATACGAAATGGAAAACCACATTCAAACAAGAACTTAAAAAATATGTTGATATACACCAATTAATTGAAACATACAAAAAAAGAGAGGATATGACATACCAACCAGTTAAGATTACCGAACACCAAGCGTCAATTGATTTTGGAGGAATTGCTAATGCAATCCCAAGGACTAAGACAAGTTTGGGTAATGCATTAAATGGTGGAAAAACCCATAGGAATTTTTCCCCCCAAACCTCAATTAATTCAATACCTTCTAATATTGGTAGCGATGAACCTAGTTTCTTCAATCACTACGGTCAAGTATACTCAAGAGAAACTGCAAATGGAAATAACGACGGCAATGGAAGTAGCAGTTACATTGACCAGTTAGCAGGATTAGAATCGATTGACCAAACAATTGATCCGATTATTGATAATCATTATACCAATGCCAATTCGATTCCCCCTGTTGCGGAAATATTCATTCAATCTCCAGTGCCATCAAGTCAAGATGTTTTTGGATCACAAACATTGACGCCTGCAAATGTTGGAAACCAATCATTAGGGTTTCCTTATGATGATCAAATATATTCTACAAACTTGAATCAAGAAGAGCAGCTTTACAATAATGATAACTCTGGTGCATATGGATATGACTTGAATAGTTTATTATATTCGTATACATCTCCAAGATTACCCAGCAACAGTTTAACTCCTGTTTCTAGAACTCCTATTCCCCCTGGATCTCAAACAATGCTGCAACCACAATCGCAACAACCTCCACAATCAGCACCTGTTGTGTGGAACCCTACACCACATCATTTGGGAGTTAATGATCTATTTAACAGTAGTAATGTTGTGGGCAACAGTGCAACGATACCCACAAGTTCGCCTTTAGATCATAGTCAGAGCCAATTTTTAACAAGCAATCTATGGAATGGAAGAGACGATATAAATGGTCATTCAAGAAATTTATCTAGCAATCAAATTTGGCGCAATGATAATAATCTTGTGAACCATAATTTTAATTTGGGAGAATTTCAGCCATTTGGAAATAGCATAAACTTAAGTGGTAGTAAGAGTGAAGATAAGAGGAAGTTATGAGAATATTTCCATGCAATACATTGCTGAAATGATGGCACAATTCTACATAGATCAAAGTTATATACACCAATCAACATGGGTCAATTTGCCCCAAATATACATATGCAACCGCAATGGGTAATAGATCAAAGCAACAATTGAAGTGAGTAAATCTTTGTCAATATTTTCTTTCAAGGCTGATTGAAGGCGATAATTGTAATCCAAACAGCCTCGCTACTAGAAACTTGTTCTACGGTGTAGATTGCAAGTTTCTTCGATGGACGCAAACTCCGACAAATTAACTCGGAATATCTTCTAATATTAGTACCGGCAAAGTTATCCGAAATCGTAAATATTCTGAAGTTGCAACACTTAGAGTTCTCATATTCTAATTCAAGGAATTGGAACAGATGCATTACAATGAGTTTTATATGATGAATTGCACAATTCCAACTGTAATAGTATAATTCTAACATCAAAATTAGTAGCAAATTAGTATCAGTAAGAGATATGGGTTCTTTGTCCGAACCAAGCGATTTAAGCAGTTGGAAGCGAGACAATGTTCGCCTTTAAACTTATCTATTTTGCAACTAGTGAAATCAGTACAGAGTAACAATCCGAGTTAATTATACAAACAGAGTAACAAGTACCCACAGCTAACAGCAGAAATACGGAGTAATAATCTACCCCACTGGCATGAAAAGGTAGAAATATCTCGGCTATCGAAGGTTACTGCATGGCAAGAAAAAGAAACTTTTAAATTTCTCCTCCATCTAATTTTGACAAAATATAAAAAAAATGACATAAAAAAATTACACAAAATTGAAAAAAAAAGAATGATTAGATTTATGCTGGCTTTGCTTGACAACACCAACATCGGTTAGTTGCAAAACAACGGTAGATTACAAACCGAACTGCAAGTATAATTAAAACATCGTAAAGACGTCAATAATTTACATCTTTGACCATTACATTCCATAGGGATTTGACTGTTAGACACAACAATGCCTAACGGTTCTAAAACCCGGAAAAATTAAACGGCAATTATGTAGGAAATAATTTTTGCCGCAAAACTATCAAATATAGAAGGGACTATGGTTTGTAAGAAACAAGCAATATTTGTTAGTATGGTATACTACGGATGAGATACATGTATGACACTATATGTATACTTCTACTATATATAGTTGGAATTTGCATCTTGGAAATTTATAGTTACTTATTAACCTTTTAATTATACTCCGAGTTTAGTACTTTTATAGTATTTATAGTTGCGTATATTTAAAAACCAGTCAAGTTTACAAAGACGGATTATTAATTATATTATTTAATCTGATCTCATCTTAAACAATTTTTTCTCTTTTGCATCATGACTATGGAAGAAACTTTTATTACTCATAATGAATTTAGATCGGATACATTCACTGTTCCAACCAAATCAATGATTGAATCGTCGTTGGCCACTGCTACTTTCGGAGATTCAGTTTATAAGGAAGATTCCATCACTTTGGAATTGGAATCTAAAATGAGAGAGTTGACTGGTAAACCAGCAGCTTTATTTTGTTGTTCTGGTACCATGTCAAACCAGATTGGATTGAGAGCTAATTTAGTTCAACCTCCTTATTCCATTTTATGTGACCATAGAGCTCACGTATTTTTACATGAGGCTGGTGGATTAGCATCTTTATCGCAAGCTATGGTTCATCCGGTTATTCCTGCAAATGGAGACTATCTTACTTTAGAAGATGTCGTGGCCAACTATACTAGCGATGATGGTGATATTCATGCTGCTCCAACAAAAGTGATTTCTTTGGAAAACACTCTTCACGGTATTGTAACTCCATTTGAAGAAATTGAAAAGATTTCTCAATTTGCAAAAGAAAATAATATTAAATTACATTGCGATGGGGCCAGATTATGGAACGCTTCTGCCGCTACTGGGATTTCCATTAAACAATATTGTTCATTATTTGATTCTGTTTCTTTATGTCTTTCTAAATCAGTTGGTGCACCTATTGGATCAATTTTAGTTGGAGAACAAAAATTTATTGACAAAGCAAATCATTTCAAAAAACAATGCGGTGGAGGTATAAGACAAGCAGGTATTGTGACAAGTATGGCAATCACTGCTATCGAAGAAAACTTTCCTAAGTTATCCTTATCTCATCAATTTGCCAAAAATGTCGGAGACTTTTGTATTAAGACAGGTATTAAATTAGAATCCCCAGTTGACTCTAATTTTGTCTTCATGGATTGTAAAGCTACATTAATGGATGATCAATATTTAATTAAAATGGGTCAAAAATACAACGTCAAGTTAATGGGTGGTAGATTAGCATTTCATTTTCAAAATTCTTGGGAATCAGTAGAAAATTTGAAACTTGCCATCTTGGACTGTTACAATTATAGTAAAGAGAATCCATTTGTTCCAAACGCAAAAAATAACAAGAAAATGTACAATTATCAAGCAATGCAACAACAATTGACAAATATTTAAGGGGCAACATGGGAACACATCAAAAAATGGCATAAAGGGGATATAATATATTACATCATTTAATGAAACTTCAGTTTACATTAATCATCCAAGGAAACTTGAAGAGTACATAGTACTACATGATTTACTTTACTAATTTATACATAGTAAATTATATATACAAATAAAGATATTTGGAATAGTATAATGTAGAATATATATAGTTCTGAATACAGAGAAATACTATAAACTATCAAACTCATTTTGTACACAGTATTCATAATAGCAGCTCTACTATACTTGACAACCACCTGCTCAAACAAATGCCTTAGAGGGGTTGTTTTAGTTAAAGGGTAATTCATGGAAGCGTACTTCTGCAGGAAAAAGCTGTCACAGAAATAATGTTCCTCAAGAAGCCAGCGTAAACAACCACTGAAGATGGAGGTTTATGTTTATAGTCTATGCATATTGCATAGACATTGTAGTGGGTAGCACGCAACTACTAGTAAAAGACTCTAGCATCGCACACGATTACCAGTCGTTGGCAAATTCACGTTTATAGTGCTGAAAGCTCGGAAACAATAGGTACGAGATGCATCGTGCGGCTAAATAGGAAGCAGTACAATGTGACCCAGGAACAAAAGACGTTTTGTTCCATACGGATGGTTATCCGTAGTGTAAAACAGTGACATAATAGAGAGGTTGTAGCTGACCATAATTACGGTTTTATGGAAGGCAAATTTTTCTTGTAGATTTTCACTCCCGTGTTATGACCCCACAGGTTTTCCAACTTTTGATGATAGGAATTCCACGTGGTGTGGACCCATATCCAAATCATAACCTTCGCTGCTGTTTACAAGCGGCCTCGTGAGATATTCAAAACATTTACCTCTTTTCTTTCTATAATCCATTAATCTATCCATTTGTAAACATTTCCTTCCTTTTGACTTATCCTTCATATACTCGAGTCATTTCATTTCACCAACCTTTTCTACAGTAAGGTGACTGGCTTACATTTGTACGTGCTGCTATAGATATATACTTTTTATTGGATCATTTTAATACCCTCCGTGATGGCTAGTAGAAGAGATTCTGGGGAGTCCATTCCCGGGTCTTTGACAGCCATTTCTGATGAAGAACTCGATTCTCATCCATTAAGAAATTTGAGAAGATCTAATTCTTCTTCCAGTGAATTGTTTATTGATATTTCCAAATTGCTACTTGTGAATGATTTCGATTTTGGCTGGAATATCAATAATGTCAGTGATTCAACAAAAAAAAAATTTAGTGAAATGAAATCAAAGACTAAACAAAGATTTAATCGTTATGGAGGTAAAAGGAGAAAAGATGATTTAATTAAATTTACAGAGAATTTTAATCAACAATTGACCAAATTCGACAATAAAATTCATAAAAATTTACAATCTTCAACTACAGAAAAAGCGTTCTATGCTTTAGCTATTTCTACCATTGCTATGGCAGGTTTTATTATTGGGAAATATCCTACTTGGTTCCCCATTTTTCACACGGTATTATTTTGTTTATTGATGCCTATTCGATTTTACACCTATTTTAAGCTAGCATACCACTATTATTTGGCCGATTTATGTTATTATGTCAATTTGTTAGTGATGCTATTCATTTGGGTTTTTCCGGATTCGCCAACATTATTTACAGCTGTTTTTTCATTGTCATTGGGTACTTTGGCATTTGCCGTAATTACTTGGAGAAACTCTCTAGTTTTACATTCAATTGAAAAAACTACCAGTTCTTTCATCCATTTTATGCCTCCAATTTCTTTATTTGTAATCGTTCATGAATTACCAAAAGATTATATTAAAGAAAGATTCCCTGGAGTTGCAAAAGTCGATCATTGGAATTTTAGTAGAGGTATTATTATAACGTCAATCTTTTATACCATTTGGCAGGTTAGTTATCACTATTTTATTACAATAAGAAAGAAGGATAAAATAGAAAAAGGCAAACCGACATCTTTTAGTCATCTAAAAAAATCAAAACAGAATAGTCCCTTGGGGAAATTTGTTAACAATTTACCATACAATTGGATGCAAATTTTAGCTTTCACTTTGATTCAATTTGGATATCAATTACTAACTATGATTTTTTGTCCTATTTGGTTTAAATATAAACATATTTGCGGTATATTTGTGTCATTTATATTTATATGGGCAAGCTATAATGGGGCAACTTATTATATTGATATTTTTGGTAAGCGATACGAAAAAGAAGTTGAAAAATTGAAAAACGAAATCAAAGAGTTGCAACTTGCAAATGAAAAGTTACAATACTCTCCATTATCAAGACCGGAAAGTTTTGTTGACAATCAAGCACTTGGATCATTCACACTAGATGAAGAGAACGATTTGCAGACAAATGCAGCAGATCTCAATAAAAACATTCAATCCAATGACATAATTACAGAACTTCCAATACTGCCATCTTCAGCAGCAGTATCTACTGGTGTTGCTAGCGTTATTAGCGAGGCTACCACATTAGCAACAAATATTTCAATTTAACCAGACAACGTACAAGATTGCTTCTGATTCAAATGAGTCTCCAAACATCCCCGTATATATCTCTAGCCATTCAACTACTACAACAAACTGAGATATCCTGTCTTATATCCAGCGAGATTAGCAGAAAATTAGAACATTCTTTGAGGGAGTTTACCATAGTAAATTCAGCGAGTATTGACAATCCGCCAATTATATAGAGATTTGAGTACAGTTTAATGAATGAATTACTTCCTTTAAATTGGCTGATTTTGTAGATCAAACCAAATTATTATGTTTAAGAATTTCGAAGTAGGTTACCCGTCGCGTGAGATTTTTTTTTGTAAGTAAATTTTTTTCAGACAGTAAAGGGAATACTTGAATCAAACGGTAGGATGTTGCTTAATAGATCATATATAATAAGAGGGACAAGATTACTCAGTTCCTCATGTAGACTGTTACAAGATCCAAAAAAGGTGAAAATCGAGCAACATTTACAATTTTTGTCCAAATATTATACTCCAGAATTATTGCAAAGTATAAAAATCACCGAATCATTGGTTGAACCAAGAGATGTGTTAAATTTGAAGAGTGGAGGGTTTAAGAGTAAGTCCAAGGTAGCTCCTACCGACGAGTTTGGAGACTATAATCAAACCGATCCAAAGTGGGATGAACCAATCATTTACCCAAATCAAACGTCCACCAGAGCACCATTTCCAAATATTCCTCAAAGTCAAAGTCCTGATAGATCAGACTTGGTATTGAGGTTTACTCCAGGTTTAACTGATAAAAAACGAATGCCTACTGCCAGAGATAGTGCGGAACCTTTAGCGCAATTGACTGGGTTAGATGCTAATTATATCAAAAGTTTATATAGTAGACCAATTATTTTAAAAAGAGTCAGTTTGCAAACTGCGAAAGGTAAGATTCCTAACTTCTTTTGTTTATCTATTGTTGGTGATAAAAAGGGAACCATTGGTTTAGGTATTGGGAAATCTAGAGATGGTATGAGAGTAGCCATAAGAAAATCTCACTGGAATGCCGTTAAAAATTTGACTGCTATCCCAAGATACGAAGAAAGAACCATTTTGGGTGATATTGAATATAAATTCCACGGGGTTAAATTATTTATGAAACAAGCTCCGTTAGGTTCGGGATTAAGAGTGCATCCTAAAATCTTTGAAATGTGTGAAATTGCCGGTATTAAGGATTTAAGTGGTAAAGTATATAAATCGAGAAATCCTTTGTTAGTTGTCCAAGGTTTTTTCGAAGCATTAACTAAACAGAGATCGATTGACGATTTAGCAGCCGCCAGAGGAAAGAAAATTGTTGACTTGAGAAAAGTTTATTACTCGAATTGAGTTCATGACAAAATCATTTGTATATTTATTAATCTTGTACATATTCATTAATAAAATATAGAAAAACTTACATGCAACATGCTTGCTAACAAGCAGGAGAACTAAGCATACGTACGCAGCTCGAGTGGAAGCATAAATGGAGTTTTTTCTTCCCAATACCTCAGACTACAATGTGAATAGTTGTTACTTACGTATCGTTCAATTCATCAGCACAATCTAAACCTGTCTTGGAAGATAAGCCAACTGAAAAGTTTGCAAATGTCCGCACTTGTAATCAAAGCAGAACTTTTAGTATAATATTGAAGGAGATAACTTAGTGTAACTCATCCTAAATTCCACAAATACGCATGAATTGAAGGACAAGTATAAGTTTGTGAGCATTTCTGATAATGATTTTCAAATCTATCTAGTACCACACAAATTCACGAACCAAAAATGATTGACAAATAATTTTGCAGCATATTTTTTATGGGGTAACCTTGGCAACTTCGATTCTACACGAGAAACCACAATCTTCTTTCTCATTCTTTTCAACTTTCTTGTTTATTTGAAATTCTTACAAACAGAATACAACAATAAAATACTCATATTGTGCATTCGGATCTTGGTGTAAATTCATTTTAATTCTTCCAATGCATCTGTGACATTCTTCTCAACGCATTCTTCTCCAATATCCGACAATTTTGTAATTTCGTCTTGTTCTTTAGTAAAATATCTACTGCTAATGAATATACTTATATTGTAGATTAACTTTAATATTCCTAACAATGTATCACTAGTGCCAGCTACGAAAACACTTAATGCCTTTCTTTTTATCGCAGCACTTACTTCGCTATTGCAACTTAATTCATAACTACTTGGCAACTCTATAATATTATAAACTACGAGCATAATTAATGCAATAGTTTCCGATACAATATCTATTTCGAATCCTCCTGTCAGTACGAAATACCAACCAAGTACCCAAATAGTAACAAGCAAACTAGGTGGTGAAATGAAAGGAATTGAGGTCAAATCAAGAACTACCATTAGCAGTAATAGGATTAACCATTTTGACAGAAACATTATGTGATTAGAAAGCTCGAACGCAAGTAATTAATTGAACAAGTATTGCAAGCTTTAATAGTACCTATACAATAGACTGCATATTTGATTCGCCTACTCTAAAAATACATCAGTTTGAGGCTTTAGAATCATTTGAATGTGGAAAACCTTCACCTGGCACTGGCACGTGCAAACCATCGATACTCATGATTAGAGTTTGCGGTACTCTCTTGCCTAGTTATAGTGAGCAAAATTAACATTGATGTTATATTCAAAGGACAATTTAGCCGTGTATTTTTGACGTCATCAAATTATCAGCTTTGCATAATTTGAGTAGTCTTTCGATATAGGAAACACAGAGCCAAAATCATGGTAGCGCCACAAACCACATACGATCTTAGCAATGAAGTAATAGAGGCAAATGGCAACATAACACTCAAGAGAATTGGACTAGAAGTAACTGATAATAAACCATAGAGCCACCATATCTGACACCACAACGACCAAAATGAAGTTTTGCACCACTGAAGGAAATACGTCAACGAACTGGATACATACAATATAAGTACCAAACAGCACAAATAACTTACAAAATTTGCATGCAAACGCAAACTCACCAATAGCAACCCATTAGAACGAATAACAACCCCCAATAGCTGCTCTCTACCAATATTCTACTAATATGAATAGGGTACCCTTTGGAGGTTTACAGACTACCTGCAGTCCTAACTGGTTTGCCGTCACAAGCACAAATTTTACCTGTGATTGAGTTTCTTGAAAGCTTTTGCAGAGATAGACTTCAGCAAATAGAGCCATGGTTGTAGATACAAGCTACTATGACCTATTAGGATTGAAAGAAAGCGCCACTGCGTTGGATATTAAGAAAGCATACCGAAAAGCTGCTATCAAGTTGCATCCAGATAAGAATCCAAACGATCCTCAAGCAGCAGCTAGGTTTCAAGAGGTTGGGGAAGCTTATCAGGTTTTGAGTGATGACAAATTACGAGCAAAGTATGACAAGTATGGGAAGCAGGAATCGATTCCTCAGGAAGGGTTTGAAGATCCAGCCGAGTTTTTCAATATGATCTTTGGTGGTGAAGCGTTTAAGGATTGGATTGGAGAATTATCGTTATTGAAGGAACTTTCTAAATCAGCAGAATTAAGTGGTTATGCCGATGAAGCTAACGCAGAAGTAGCAAAAGAAGAAGCAAAAAAAACTGATGCACAACCAGTTGATCATAATGGCAATGTAGCAAACGAACATAAATCTGCCACAAAAAATACCGGCGAAACAAATTTCTTTACCAAAAGTGAGATTCATTCTTCAGATAATGCGATACCAGATGATATTTCTCCAGCAACAAAGCTATTTTTAACTTCTGGGGCTCACGGAGAAATCTCAAAAGAAGAGCATGATAAATTGGAAGCAGCAAAGAGAAAAGAAGAATTAGAAAACTTTGAAGAAGAATGTAGAGTGAAGAAATTGGAAAATCGTAAAGAGTTAGCCAGTAAATTAGTTGATAGGTTATCATTATTTACAGAGACTGATATGGCTGAAGATGTTGCATATTCGTTTAAAGAAAAGATGAAATATGAGGCTGAATCCTTAAAGATGGAAAGTTTTGGTTTAGAAATTTTGCACACTATTGGACATATTTATAAGACAAAATCAAGAATTTTTCTCAAGAATCAAACATATTTTGGGTGGGGAGGATTTTGGTATTCGGTAAAAGAAAAGGGTGGTGTTGTTAAAGATACTTTTAAGACAGTTACTTCAGCTTTGGATGCTCAAAAGACCATGCAAGAGTATGCTAAAATGCAAGAGGATAACGAGTTTCACGTTAAAAAAGAAGCAGAGGATGAAAAGCTTGCAGAAGAAGCAAAAGAAGCAAAGATAGCAGCGGAAAATGAGGTAAATAAATTAGAAAAGGAACTTGAAGATCTCAAGCTTAAGAGAGAACAACAAGAAAATTCCGAACTGCCTCAAGGTGAAACTACATCCACCACCACTACCGCCACCACTACCACAGAAGAAGCACCAGTCATACCAGAGAAACATACTGCTGAGGAGCTTGCTGATATGGAAAAATATCTTATGGGAAAAGTTTTAGCAGCAGCTTGGTCTGGGTCTAAATTTGAAATCCAAGGTACCGTTAGAGGAGTTTGCGATAGTATACTAGATGACAAGGAAGTGCCAATAGAAAAGAGAATGGCGAGAGCAAGAGCGTTACGACTAATCGGGGATGTTTTCATAGATGTGACTAGATCAGAAGATGAAGCTGAAGAAGCTAGGGTCTTCGAAGAATTAGTGGCAGAAGCTAGTAAGAAGCGGGAAAAGAAACAGAAACAAGATCCTGCTCAAACAGAGGCTACCCAAGATGCTTAATTGATTTAGAATTAACCATATTTAACAATTAAGCACCTAGGTGAATATTACCAACATCTTAAATAACTTGCTATTCTTGCGGGATTGATGGTGTATTAAATGACTGGAGTATGTCATACTCATAATATTATTCCACGAGAATGTCATAACCAGTGATATAATTAATGATTGTCAAACATTTATAATTATTTATAGAAAGAATATTATCGTGTGTATAAACAGACGAGCCATTCCTTATAAAGGTGTGGCTCTGATTAGTATAAATGGAGTAATAAATCTACTTAATCTACAAATATGTACAAGTTTAGAGTAGAGAGATTATCTTTACAGTAGGAAGAAATTGAGTTAAATAATCATGGAGTATTTAACAGAATTATCTTCGGACATAAAATTATCTACAGAATCTGAATTCGGATTAAAATATAATGGGCCAATCGATTTTTATGATTTCCATATTTATTATTATGGCAGCAATGCAAAATCTCGTCAAGAAGCATTTGATTTACTCGATAAATTATTAATAGATTTCAAACAAGAAGGGGAACATGGTGCAATTATTGTAAAGAAGTTACCTAATGATAAAATAATTGGTCCACATCCGACCCACTTTTGGGAAGTTGATGTTAGAAAACCGGAAGTCTTCATTCAACTATTAGGGTGGTTTCAATTACATCATGGCAACTTATCTGTATTAATACACCCTCAAACAGGTGACGATTTATTGGACCATACAAGTCGAGCATTATGGTTAGGTGATAAGTTACCGTTATTAGTAGATGTATTTGATCCCACCGATAAATCTCTTCCTCCATTTGGAAGAAGAAGATCCTAACGCAAGTATATAGAAGATATAGATAGTGAAATTGAAAATCTGTACAATTTGTCACACTACGTAGACTGAAACAAACGGGCATGATTCAGGGGTCAAAATATTAAAGTTGCTTATTGAGAGTGAAGCATACTTGATGTGTCCCATGTTTAGCATTTGCATCTTGAAACGTATGAGAGCGATACAATTGATATTACCGTGATCAGTTAGCTCCAGACGCAATAGAATTGCTTCATAGTGGCAATAGTTATGGATTGTTACTCGTTTCTTTCCTTCACTTACATTGCGTGTGTATATTTATGTATATTAACTATATTGGGTTAGATGAAACAAAATTGAAACGTCTTCTAATCAGAAATCGATTTCTTTTTTAAATTTATCTAATCTCTTTTGATGATCTTGAATAAACTTAATAACTTTCTTTCTATTTTCTCTTAAAATTTCATTGGCAGTAACATCTATACCATCTAATTTCATCAACTCTTTCAATAACATCTCTTCAAAGTATTTATATTTATAAAGCACGTCATCGTGTTTCAACGATTGATAGTTGAGAATATACTCATCAATTTGTGGAATATAATTTGTTTCAACATTGTCAAGAATGGCTTGAATTTGTTTATTTGCCTTTTGTGCTTTTGAAACTTTCTTCTTCTTGGATTTGGTTTTAGATTTAGGTGCCACTGCCAGAGTAAATAAAAATTTATTTAAAATAACTAAAACACTAATGGTGGTCAAGGTCAAACCTACGGTTATCACATTCACATTTAATTGTTTGAAATCATTAATAACAACCTTGTAATCAACATTTGATAATTCCTCATAATATTGATGAAAAGCAATCAATGATTTCGATTTTATGATATCAAAGTATACAACTAAATCTTGCAAATTGACCAATAAATCCCCCTTCACCTTTTCAATCCCATCAATTAAATTGTCCATAGTTACTTACAAATCTATCTATTTACTTGACAACATTCATAGAAATGAAATATTTGCAAAACCAGGTCGGTGTGCATATAATCGATGATTCATGCTACTTCCAGTAATATCTTGCAAAAACGTGTAAATGTTCCCAGTAATCTACAGAAATAGTGCAATAGGCAAACACACCGAATACATCGTTAGATCATTACAGTACTTTTCCTCTTAATATGATTAATATAATCAACTATGGACAAACATGTGCTGCATATAGTTATAATATTGTACCAGTGCCAAGGTGAAGTAGTTTGCGGCAATAGTGCAATTCAGAAGACTGCTGTTGTCCAGAAGTAAATAAGGTCAATAGTTTCATAGTTGTAGTCGTAAGTGTTTAGTTGCGCTGTCGTATTTCAATTGATAGCAACTTAGAACTGTTTCATGTATGTAAGTTCGTGAGTATGGTGCATGTGCAAAGCTTGTGAGGTTGCACATTGTAAAAGAATCTGCAGATGAATGTGCAGATATCCAAGAAGCTGAAAAGACTGTTAACGATTAACAAGCGTCTAAATGCATATATATACTATTGTTGATTATGACGAAATATATTATTGGCACCACTATGTAAGTTATATGCTCATTTTCTCTACCATGAAAACTATTTGTTGGTCTACACAGTATAATGTAAAGATTTGCTGTAGATCATAACCATTCAATCGAGAGTCTTTGAAGTATTTGTAGATTTGATGACAATGCAAAATATCGAAATTTGCCCCTACTGTGGTTTAAATGAATATCTCCCCAGATATTAATCTGGGTTTGAACTTTGGAAGGTTTGGCTTGTTTCGATTTATTGCTGGTGGTTTTCTTGGTTTGTAGTCAACTAGAGCTGAAATGTTCTCTTCAACAATGTTGCTCTTACTACCTTTTGGAAGTCTTCTTTTTGGTCCCTTTGCACGCGATTTAGTTGGATGTGTCAAAACATTGTCGTTTCCGGAGCTTTGTTCACCACCAGTATGTACAGTTTCCTTTTTGAAACTTTTGATCTCGCTATTTCCTTGTGAAAGCAGACTCAGTGTCCCGACGCTTAAGATAGCCGATAATTGATCCTTGAAATGGGTTTCTGGCTTTGCTGAAGCAGATAAACTTTGCTTCTGAAGCGATTCCCCTTTCCCGACGTTCTTAGGAGGTTTTATAGGTTTAAGTTTGGTTAATGCAGATAAAGCTTCAACTTGCTCCTGGGGTTTTTCAATTCTATTATATGAGATTGGTTTACTTCCCAATTTGCTTAATTGAGATCTTAGCAACTCCGTATCTTTCTCTTTGTATTGCTTACTTAACGAATGTCCTATCTTACTTGGCGACGAACTCAACTGTTTCATCTGTGCTCTCAACTCCTCAGTATCAGATTCTTTAAAACTCTTTGACATACTAGTAATCTTCTTCGGAGATAAGCTATCAATCGTGGATTTTAGAATCTTTTCATCGTCAGTTTTATATTTCTCTATAGTAGGCTTACTTGATCTTGGAACAATTGGTCTATTCGAAAGCTGAGATTTTGCTTTAAGTAGTAATTCTTCTTCCTTTTGAACATGAGTTGCGAGGGAAGGTTTTGTAGGCTTCGAAGGTTTAGTTGGGGCATCGGTTGATTTTCTCTCAATGGTACTATTCCTATTTTTGATCACAGAAAAGAATTCTGGCGCAGAATCTTCATTTATGGTAGTTTTGACAATGGTGGATTTTTCTGGAATTATATATTTTGGCCCTTGTGATTGCACAAACTTAGCGGTAGAATCACTTTTCTTGATAGCACTGTCAATCCAGCTTGTAGGGCGTTTTTCTAGTTCTGGTTTCGAGTCAGATAAGTCACCACGATTCTCGTTTACAGTTTCCCTAGAAATTAATCCCAATTCTCTATCAGCAGTCTGCGAGGAAAACGAGGACTTCAAAAACGACGGCTTGGTTGTAACTAGAGGCTTGTTGTGCTTTGTTGAAGAATTATTATACAAGGAAGAAAGCCAGTCTGTACGTTTTTCTGGAGAATCGAGTGCTTTATAACTGGAAGAATTTACTTGGGTAACCGAACCACCTACGTTTGCATTAGAGCAGCACCTGTCCTTCGACAAAGAAGACTCATCAGAAATCAATCTTGGTTCCTGATGTCCATTGGCAATACTTGATTTGCTGACACTTGGTCTGGCTCCTGTAGTAGCATTAATATTCATTTTGCTTGGTCTTGGTGGAAGGTTTGATTTGTAGCTTGGCAAATTTGAAACCAATTTGTCAGGTTTGGAGGGAGGATTGATTTTTTCAGTGCTATCCAAACCTGAAGTAGGTTTGGTCGCAAGAATATCATGTTCCAAATCAAAAAACGATTTCTTCCGCTTTGAATTGGTCGTTAAATCCTCTGTATTCACAAGATTTACTGCATAACTATTGTAAGTTTTGATATGGTGAGTTTTTGCTGAATCAGATATTCTTGCAACTGGTTGCAAGAGTTGTATATCGAAGGATTTATCAAAGTTCAATTTGGTTGGTTTCAACGGTGGAAGCTTCTTTTCCAGTCTCTGAGGAAGAGGTGGTGGAGTTTCTTCCTCTGAATCGTTGTCCAGCAAATATTTTCTTCTGGGTAATCTAGGGGCCACTTCTTCGTCGATATCAGCGTCAGGTATTTGTGAATTCAATGCATGATATGGCAACTTTCGTGAAAACTTCAACAGGGAAATGCCCATAGAATCAACAGATGTCGTAAAGTTTCCCAGCAGCCCAATGGTAGATCGTTTCATTGGTGAAACACTATTCAGCTTCAGCCTGAGTTCATTAATATTTCGCTGCAAGTCCCGCTGCCTCTGTTGATCTTGTCTCAATTTATCTTGAGAAAGTTGTGATAAAGAAGTTAAGAAATCGTCGACGGTTTTACTTGATGGCGACACTGCAGACATTGTCATCTAAACATCCATCACCTTATTGTTACCACCGTATTGTTCTTTTTAAATACTTCGCGAGCCATTCGCATTCTCAAATTCGCACTCTAAACACTCAAACACACTACAGGTAACTTGTAAGTAATAATCATTATTCGTAAATTATAAATTATGTATAAATATTGTATATGAAGTGGTCTATGATGGGTTGAAAGGTACGATGCCGAATCCTCCTCCCCATTGGTCGTAGACAGAGCTTTGCTCTGATTGTTGTATGTTTTGTTGTTGAGTCTCTGGAACTTGTGACCCTTCTTTAGGATAAATATTGTAGAAGAGCCCATAAGAATTAAGTACATCTATGTCAACTCCATCGTCTATGTCTTCAAGTTCAATAGAGAGGGTCTCGTGCTGTTCTTGCGCGGGCTCGTCTTCCTCTTCTTCCATGGATTTCTCAGGCTTTGGTGTGTCTGGTAGTTGAGAATCGGTGAAGTAATGTAATGGATGATGCTGAGAAACTGGTTTTTGTGTCTGGCTCCGTTCTTGGCTAACAGGATGCATTCCCTGTTGATAACCAGACATTGGTTGCGATTTCATACTATCCCAAAAGTCTTCTTCGTCTTCGCTTGGAACTTCGTATTTTGGTTTTTTATTAAATTGTGATATTGAATCATCAGTAGATCTCTTTTGCCCATTAGATGCTTCTGCAGCTGCCGCCATTTCCACTGCTTGTGTCAATGGCGTTAAGGAATTCTGGTTTCTATCTTTGATTCTAGTTCCGGATATTAATAGTTGTTCACTATATATTGTATTTTGATCACTTTCTCTAGATCCACTGGATTTTGCCTGAGATTGCTGCTGCTGCTGTTGCTGCTGCTGTTGCTGCTGTTGTTGTTGCTGTTGTTGCTGCTGTTGTTGCTGTTGTTGTAGTAATTGTTGTTGCTTGTGATGGTGATGGTGGTGATGGTGATGATGGTGATGGGTTGCATTTTTATTGCTGGCAGTTGATGAAGGAGGTGAGTTAGATGAATTCAACTTCGGTACTTCGGTAAGTGGTGGTAAATAATTAAAATGCTGATACCTTGATACTTGGGTTTCTGGTTCAAGGAATGTGGGCATGCTTTTCTGGGTCGAATTCGAATCGTATAATTCCAACATATTCAACGCAGATCCATTAGACAGAAACGAATTTCCCAGGTTTTGGAAATCAGTATTGGGAAATTGCGTTACTCTAGATGGTGGAGAATAATGATGGTGAACGTGCTGATGTACGGTTATTTCTAAATCATATGTCTTTGCATATGATATTAAATAATGAACAAGTTCCTGATTCTTAATTGCCCCACCATTCTCTTCGCTAAATAATCTTCGATGTGGAAGATCATCAAATGAACTATTATCTGAAAGGCTGTATTTCCATTCAGTGGTACTTTGTCCAGTTCTTGAAGACAGCAAAGGACTCGAAACGTTCACATGGTTTGGTGGGTGCATCTGATAATCCTCTGGAGAATTAATTCTCGAATTGGATTGCTTTATGCTGGAATTACTAGAATTGTCTGTATAGCCAAACGCATCTAAACTGTTCGTTTGTATTTGAAGTTGCTGTTGCTGTTGACGAAGTTGAAGCAGCTGTTGATGTACTTGTAATTGCTGTGGTGAATTTTGAGTCTGTTGAGAGTTTACTTGATCTGCTTGTTGCTGACCATAGTTTTCTATCCCTTTTGAATTTCCGTTTGTTACTTTGTCCACCTCTTGTTTTATAATTGTGTCAGCTTTACCTCTGACCACTTCTGTTACCAACTTTCTCCATCTATTACGGCACGTTAAAGAAGTTCTACCTTCGAATTCGATGGAAATAGTTCTCCACTTGGTACCGTGTATCTTGACTTGTCTTATTAATTTCAAATCTTCATCTCTTGACCACGGTTTCAATCTGTCTTTGATTTTTGGATCTAAAACTTCGATATATCTTTTAGCACATTGATCGTCAGTTCTGCCTTGAATACTGGCACTTACCTTCTGCCAAGATGGGCCGACTTTTGCGTATGCAGCAATCAATTGCTCATCCTCTTCTTTTGTCCATTTTCCTTTTCTTAAAGATGGATCTAGCGAATTTGCCCAACGTTTACGGCAATCTTTAGGTTTTCTTAATCCAGAAGGAGAAATTGTAGAACTGACAATATCCCACTTAACCAGATCGAGATCCAATTTTTTCAATTGATTAGGATACATTTGATTCATAATGATTGACAAATCATTATCTTCATTTTTAGTCCATGGTTTTCTCGATTCTCTACGAAATGTTTGAAAACCTAACGATTCAGTCACTGCTAATGGATCAACTTGCAATACACGCTTTTTTCCGCCATTAACTAACGATTTACTGTTAATATCTATTTCATTCATCATACACTAACGCGAAATGAACAAAATACCAAAGCAATCAAATAAAACTTGGGAGTATATTATTCAATGTAGTTGCTCTTGTAGTTGATGCTATACTCAAAATTAATGGAACTGATTTCCTTAAACTGAGCTGAAGTGGTGAAAATATAAATGCAAATTCAATTTATGTCTAATAGGTTATCAACGATATAGCACAGATGTATACTTGCGATAAAGGGTTTACTAAATCGTTCTTAAATAAACTTTGAAAACTTGAGATAAAATATGTAAAAATCTATAAAATTGTTGCGCTTTGCAGTATAATATAACCACAATCCTCTGCTATAGGACAATTCAGCACGATATACCGATAGACACAACAAAATATACTTAGTTCACACTGAATCAACAATAACCGCCGGTTTGCATCTGCAAAAAGCCATCAAAAAAATCTAAATTTCGGACTCTTCCACGTACTGCACATATATCCCCACACCATTTTCGCTATCAACAAGACAGCATCTGGTAGCAATATTGGTACCAAACGGTGCGGCAGAAGCAGGGCTAAAGGATGACATACAAAAACGACCAGATCGATACCCTGCTGAAGCCAATAATCCACCTTCAAGTATGAAAATGGCTGCAGCCATATTAGTGGGGTCAAGAAAATCATATAATATCAGTTTGGTACATTCGGATCGTATAGTTAGCCTAATCATGGACGACCTGTATATAATCCGAAGATCATTTCTGGTGGGAATGGAGATATAATGACACGAGAGCACCTGGATTGCGTGGAATCAGACCAGTGAAACGGTGATTGTGAAGATGATCCACTTAGTTTGCTGCAAAAACTTGGAAATGACCCTGGGGACGGTCAATAGTGTGATTTTGTCTTAGTTGACGTTTGGATAAATCACGGACCGGGTCAAAAATATGCACCTCAAAAGGACTTGGAATTCTTTTTTTGACCGGAGCAGGAGTAACGATAATAGAAATATTCATGCTTAATACTACATAGTACATAATCTATCGAATCGAAAGGTGGGGATGTCTGCATCGTAAATTGGTTTGAAGTATGAATTTGGTAGTAATTTTCTTAAGCATCCGCATATTTTTTAAAGTATAATTCTTATTTATGGGGTAATTTTCATTCGTGAGATTTTGATCTAATTTCGTTATTATTAATAAGACGTAATAAGTTACGCAAAAGCATGGAAATGGTAACTTTACCAATGGATGGAACGTACAAAGCAGCTTTTTGTTTGATGTCATCATTGAAGTTTTTACAGCTGGCAAAATTGATGACCACAGTACCATTGGAAACATACTCGGTGGGGAATTTGTAAGATTCTACAGGAACTCCGGTAATAATAACATCACATATAGGTGCCAATTTTTCTACTGTATAGTCGTCGCCCTTTAAATCTATAGCCTTATGTCTATGCATGGACAAGTCATCACCTCTAGTAAATTGTTGAATATTGTTAAGATCGACTGAATAAACAGTTGCACCATCATTGGCTAAAAGGGCAGCTAATGGTCTACCAACCACTTCGGATCTATTAATAATCAAGATCTTTTTCCCATATAAACGATTACCATAATGCAAGATTTTATTGTAAACGCCAAGATATTCTAATATTTTCACCATTGCCAATGGAGTACAGGGTAAAATAGATTTTTGCTCGTTATTAGGTGGATCCAAGAATCTAACATTATGATATAAATTATGATAATATAAGATATTTAACCCTTCAACATCTTTTTCAGGTGAAATCAATTGTTGTAAATATTGATCTTGTTTGTCCCCAAAAATTGGAAAATAAACCATTATCCCATTAACTTTAGGATTTTGATTAGCTTTAATTAATTGATTTTCTAATTCATTTTTTTCCACTTGAATAAGTTGATAGTTAAACCCAAGCGATTCACATGTCTTACTAGTCCAATTGGCATACATTTGTGCCGCAGGATCATCGTTAGCCAACAAACCAACCAAATTTGGCTTGAAATTCAATTTACTGACCCCCTCGGTGATTTCTTCCACAAACGGTTTACAAATTGTAGAAGCTAAAATAGTTCTTCCAGCAGGCTTTAAAATAGACATTATGTTTCGTTTGTGCGAATGATTAAGAGCTATACAGAGGTTTCGGTGGTAAAACTATTTCAAATGATAAAGTTTACTAAAATTCTGCCCTATTATATACAACAATGATTGCTGTAGCCTCATCTTGAATAAATTAATTGTAAATTGATCAGACTCCGAAGCGGCCACGTGATGTACTCAGGAATATTTATCTGAAGCTCTATAAACCCATTTTCCAATATAAAATGTATCCGCTTTGTTGCTTCAATTACAAGCACAGCATTCTTCAATACCAGAAGAACTTTGTACAATCCATGGAGATTTCATTGAGTTCATTTCAACCTTGTGCAATTTGATTTAGTATGCAAATTACATATACTCTGCACCGAATGTTTTGATGGCGCTACCTGGCAGTTTGGAAGATGAAACGGCAGAGGCAGTCAATAGAGATTCCAACATTCATTCCATGACTCTATAAGCGACATGCGTAGATGCTGACTGCAGTAAAACAGATTTAGATTTAATTAACCGTTGCACCAGTTATGACTTCGAACAGCCTATGCCAATTTTTTTTTGCAGATAAACCACCATAGTTTATGGTATTTCACTTGACACTGATTTAGCGAAGTAAATTGTTCTCTTACAGTTGTAACTCGCTTATTATGTCTTCTCCCACCTCTAAATATACACTACCTTATTTAATCGGGAACACTAATGTACTCTGTGTATCGATCCTTTACTATTATTTCATTTCGTGACTGCAGTGAGCCTTGTCTTATAGCAAGAAAACACTCATCCGTTCCAGTCTACATTCCTGATATGCTCTGTTTATGTACGGCATTGAGTATTTGTCTTTTGGTTTTATAATTTGATTGTATAGGTTTGTTTCAGTCTTATATTTCGTAGAGCCTACAGTTTAAATTCATTGCTTGTCGTATAATTAATCTAATAGTCATCATTGAGTTACTATTGTGAGTTTTCTAATTTCGTAAATGAGCGGATGCATTTTTATATAAGCTTTGCCAAATAAATGCTTCACTTAACATTAACTCAATATCTTTGTCATTCCATGAAGTCGTAGGTGGATTCTGTAAAAATAATAAAATCTCTTGGAAATCTTTTTGTTTCAATTCTGAACTGAATTTAATTAAAAATGCAGCACACACATAGATATGGAAAATATTAAATCCTAAGGGAGTTTCACTTAAATAAGTATCCCACATTCGAGTTATCAAGTCAATCCTCAACTCTCTCATTAAAAGACAATTCATCCACCGGAACGAAAATTGTATAAATTCAATGCCTTCACTTTCAAAGTGAGTAATTAACTCCACATCGATTTTACTTATTAAATTCCGTAAATCGCCGACTTGTCGAATTATCCCCGGTTGCTCGTGAATGTAATTATCGGTAATTGTATCTAATAATCTTGAAAAACACCAATATGTATCCGCTTCAATAAATCCAAGAACTCGGGTAGAAATCTTAATTGGATCAAAATTATCCAAAGTGTAATTCAATAAATTTTCATCCTTCAATAATTCTTGTTCCTGTAAATCATTTTCATCCAATAAACCCGGAATAAAATAATCATAATCTTCTTCGATTTGTAACTTCTTCCTTTGTAATTGCCATAAATAATTCATAATGAATATTTGATAAAACGGAGTGACCAAATCATTAATACCTTGAACATATCCACTTGCTGGATGACGAATAGCCCAAATATATAGGATTTTTCTTAATGACATCTGGGTAGTTGAATAACTATAGAATTTAATTGTAGGGTTAGTTCTTTTGACATCAATATTGATTTGATGATATAATTGTTTTTCTCTAGTAGTATTATTAGTGGAAGTAGAACTGTTGGGTGTTGTATTGTTGGTACTAATTGATGCAGAAGACATATTTGAAGGACAATCTTCAAAAGTCATATTCATCTGTTTTAGCCCTTCCAAATATTCAGTTCTTTTTCTGTTTAGCGTGGATGATTGTCTTGATTTATTTGTTGGCAAATATCCTAACAAGATTTGCCACGATAGAGCTCTTAACTCACGAGGAATACCATTCCAAGACAATTTTCTCAACTCTGAGATATTAATATTAGTTTGTTCACCAAGTAGAACGTTTTTGAATTTGAGTAATCTAGAATTCAATTGATTCAATCTGTTGGCTTCTGCTTTAGTTTGATAATCCTCAACAGAATCGCGGCCAATTCTTGTGGGAGATGGTTCGTTGGAACGAATTGTAGCCGACATAGTCAAGTCAGGATAAAATGGATCCATATAGCCAGCTGAAACTACCTGAAACGAAGATCTACTAGAGCTTGAGTCCAAATTTGCTGTGGAAGATTTTTGAGACGTTTTAGCGTTTGGTTTCGGAGTTACATCCTCCAAACCAGCGTCCCAATCGTCATCTAAATCGGTATACCGCACATGGTTGGAGGTGGATCTTCTCTGCGATCGAACATTGACGCTAGAATTGGAATAGTTGCTGTTATATGGAGATTTGGCATCTGTGTCCGGAGCTGGAGTCCCATGAGGGAACACTGCTCCCATAGACACCGATCTCGAAGGTTGAATCCTAGTAATAGACCCGCTACTACCAATAGACTGATTCGTATCACTTTTGTTGTATGACAAGCTGCCATAGATATTGCTATTCATATCCTGGTAATTATCCAACTTCTTGGCTTTGGAGCTGGAAGTTCCTGTCAACGATAAGTTCTTAAGAAACGATGATAAATGTTTACCTTTACCACCAGTCTCGCCAAAGATGAACTCATTCTTGGAATTGCTATACACCTGGGACATTTCCTGCGACTTTTTCCCCATTGTTGATAGTTTCTTTGCAAGAGATGTGGTATGGAGAAGGAAGGTGCTGTTTTATAATGTTAGCGCTAGTCGCAACCATCGTTTAACAGCAGAGGAGTTTTTGGGGTTGATTTCGCAGGTTCGATTCTTGGAGACGAAATTTGCTTAATACATAGAAATGTTCCTAAAGGTATTTGATTGATACTATTGGGATATATTTATGAATAAATTAGTTATAAAATGATATTATACAATCTAAGCGGAAGTGACTTCACCTTTAACAGCAACGGACCCTTGTTTTAATTCTCTACCGGAGAAATGTAAGGTACCATTTTGGGTGATGTTAACAATAGCTTCTAACTTAGAGTTTGGTTTTAAGTCCTTTAACGATAATTCGGCTAATAAATCACCAGCTTCGTACACGATTTCTCTTTGGATTTCTGGCTCTTCATCGGAGTAGTCATCTTCAGAGTCTTCAGCATCCGAGCTTTGTTGTGGTTCAATAACAGTTTCCTTGATAGTTCTCTTACCTTCGTATAATTCTATTAATACAGACGAGGATTCTCCATTGGTGACTTCAATGGATTTCTTAATTGGGTAAGCGGTTTCAGCTACGACAATGGCAATAAACTTTCCTTCGCTATCTTTGATACCAATTGGTTTAGATAAGTGTTGAGTGTTGACAACAATTGGTTCTAATGATTCTTTGATTTCTTCGTCATCAAATGATTCAATTAAGGAGGCTTGTAATGCAGCACCTCTAGCAACCAATTCAGATGGATCCACAGCTTTGGAATCTAAGGCTGGAGCTACAACGGTAGTGGATTCTGGGAAGATAAAGGAAACATTAGTGGCTAATTTTGGAATATTAGACGATCCACCAACTAATAACACTTCGTCGATATCTAAGGTTTCTAAGCCAGCTTTAGTAACAACTTTTTCAACAAATTGGGTCATTTCGGTAAAAGTTTGTCTACCGGTTAATTCAAATCTTAATCTATTGATTGAGGTGTGGAAGTCAAAACCTTCAGCTAATGATTCTATAGAACAGGTGGAAGTTTGAACATTGGATAAAGTTTTCTTAACAACAATAGATTCGGCTTTTAATTTGGCTAAAGATCTAGCGTTAGTTCTTGGATTAGCTTTAGTTTTCTTTTCAAATTCTTTAGCAAAGTATTCAGCTAAAGCATCATCGAAATTTTCCCCACCTAAACCATATTCATGGGCAGTAGCTAAAATAGTTAACACACCACCTCTGACAGAAATAACGGCGGCATCAGATCTAATACCACCGAAATCAACAACAGCATAGATTTTGTCTTGTAATAATTTATCATCGTCAGATGATAAGTGAGCTAATAAAGCTGAAGATGGTTCGTTGATCAATTGTAATACTTTAATTCCGGCATCACTGGCAATTTTGGTTAAGACAGCTCTTTGGTGCTCATTGAAATCAGTTGGAACAGTCAATACGGACCCTTCGATTTTCTTACCGGTGTAATCTTCAGCTGCCAATTTCAAATGTTTGAAATGTCTCTTGGCAACTTCATCAATGGACAAAACTTGCTCATTTCCATTGATAGTAACTTGATAAGCAATTCCTCCATTAGCAGCTTTGATAGCTTTGGCACCAACTTGGTGAGAAACTTGAGTTTTAACTTCGTCGAATTGCTTACCAATGAAATCTCTAAAGTTAAGAATAGTGTTTTGTGGGTTTCTAACTAATTGAGATTGTGCTTGCACTCCATGGTATTCATCACTACCTACAAAGGATAAGGCAGATGGAATGGCTCTATCCCCATCGGGATTGGCAATGACATCAACTTTTCCGTCTTGTGCCGCAACTGCAACAGAAGAAGAAGTGTTACCGAAAGTAATACCAATAACAGTAGACATATTTGTTTAACTTTACTTGATTAGTTACAATTGAAACAATTATTACTATGAAAATTTTGAAAAATTTGATGGATGCGGTTGTGTGCCGGTATAGTTAGTAGAATGGCGCTACCATATCAAGTAGAGTGGTAATGGTCCATTTGATAATATGGAGAAGTGAAAGGTATAAGGAATAGGGAAGATAGTCGTACTGCTTGGTATCGTTTATTTGGAATGATATTGTTGATAATGAGGAATAGTGGCATTTGAACAGTTTGGTTGTGGCGTACGTTGAGATCGATGAGATTTAACTGCAGTCAAAATTCACTACTGGTAAAGCCGCTTAATTTTGCTAGTGAAGTAGAATCGATTACCTTTGTAGAAAGTGATTATGAAGATTGTGAATACTCATTGAGTGGTAGCATGCAGAAGAGCTCTAAGAGAAGCTTGGTTTAATTTGACTGTCACCTGGGAATCAAGATTGAAGAAGATGCAAAGGTTCAGTGTGCCTATAAATATACAAGGGTAAGAAAACCGAAAACCATTTTAAGTAAGTTAAATACGAAGTGTGTGGTGTTATTGAGAAACTTTTTAACATCCAATTTCCATGAGAATAAATCTACGATTAGCTCTGGAAATGGATAGTGCAAAAAGAAAGGTCGTACCCGGATTCGAACCGGGGTTGTTTGGATCAAAACCAAAAGTGATAACCACTACACTATACAACCTTGTTAGATAAGTTTACTTAGACTCGAAATGAAGAATAGCAGTAATCGAAACCCTCAAGAAAATACTTCAATTTGTAGTTCATAAGGTGCAAAATATTACTCAAGCAAAGTAATAGCAAGTAATCTGTACACTTTCATTAATGCAAGAAGTACAAATGTTCTATAAATATTAATCATATGAAATATATTGATTGCTGTTCTTCAACGTTCTTCAAACAAGAAGGATATTAGCAAGGCTACATATAGCTTCAATGAAAAGGATATTTGTTATTGTTTTTGACACTTTCGTGTCTCCTTAGATTAATGAAGAACTTATAAATTAGGGAGTGCAATTTTTGACACACATAATTTTGACACAGTATTTAGACCTACAGTATTTTGGCTTGGAGATACTTCATCTCAATAAGCAAAGTATATTATGAATTTAGATCAAAAGTCTGAATAGTATACCTAGCTATGGTATAAATTCTCATTTACATGTTTTGGTCGAAGTTTCACACATTTACTACGTTTTTGTTTTTATCTGTAAAGCTCCTTGTACATTAAATTAAGTCATTATTATAAAAATTGTTCTAAACTGCTCTTGCAGGATCAGATTCAAGGTAAGTAGTTTCAGGCTTTTCCAAAATTGATCCTTCTTTGGATTTTGCTTCCACATGAGCTTCGTATTCTCCATCTGAGTCATATTTAGAAACAACTTCATCTCTTTCAACAGATAAAGAAGCACCTCTATATTCAGGTCCAACAAAAACGATGAACATAACATAGGCGAAGACACATGCAATAAAAATAGCCATGGTTTTCCCATAGTTGTAAGTATGTACACCTTTTGAATTGACAATAGGAAATTTTTCAGAAATTCTTGCTTCGATAGTAGATGATGCAGATGAACATAAATTACCTAATTGATATGCTAAACCACATACAAGAGATCTAAATTGTGGTGGAGCCAATTCATTCAAATGAATTGGAATAACCCCCCAGGCACCTTGAACACCAGCTTGCAAGAAGAATGCACCAGCGTTTACCCCTGACCCTTTGATAAATGCCCAAGGGTAAATCATAGCTCCACCTAGTAAGCAAGCAATAAGAATCGATAATCTTCTACCAATAAATTGAGAAAGATGTCCAAATACAAACCCACCTGCAATAGCTCCTAAGTTTGCTACTGCGTTAGTGACAGTTGATCTATTAGCTCCGTAAGCATATTGATTAGTTAACAAAGTTGGATATAAATCTTGAGATCCATGCGACATAAAATTGAAACCAGCCATCATGAAAACACAGTAAAGCATAATTAACCAATACTGTTTTAAGACTTTTTTTGCTTGTGATTTAAATTCTTTTACTTGGGAATCTTTGGCAAGAGCTCGTTGTTCAAATTGAGCTTTTTGAAGTAAAAATGAATCAGTTTCTGGAGTAAAGAATCTCCAAACAATCAAAATGATTGGGGGACCAGCAGAAAAGAAAAACATGTTTCTCCATCCACCTTTGGTAGTATCAGCAATTGCTCTTTGAAAAACAACTGCTAATAAATTACCTAATGCATAACCTTCTTGGAATATACCAGATAATGCACCTCTCGCATTTTTTGGCAAATCTGACAATGCATCAGCAGCACATAATCCATATAAACCTCCCATAGCAATACCAAACAATGCCCGAACAGCGATAAATTGCTGGTACGTTTGTACAAACCCTGTCCCGATTTGAATGACCATCAATAAGATTAAATTAATAATATAAGGGTATTTTCTTCCTTTAGTGTCTGCCCACAAACCGAAACCAATAGCTCCCACAGTTCTAAACATTAACACTAAGGTAATACCCCAAGTAATATCTTTTACGGATCTGTCCAATGATTTCGCAATTGCGCTAACATTCAAACTTGTAGCAAAGAAATCAAGCGCATCCCAAGTCCAAGCTAACAATCCCAAGGCAAAGAAATTCCATTGTTTTGGAGTGACTTCTCCAATGGCATGGAAAGGATTTAAAATCTCATTCCAAGTGTATTGAGCTAATTCTTCCTTTGGAACAAATAAAGATGAAAATCTAGTTCCAAAATAAGTACGAATACTAGAACTGCTGAAATTTGGAGGATGAATAATATTTTTATTATGTTGTTCAATCTCGATTGAATTAACAGATGAAGTATCTCCAATATCTCTATTCATTTTGAAGTAAAGTAACGAGGTTTCCGAGTGTATTAATCAATATAAAAAGTGTGTACGGCTAACGTTGTAGAATTTGCAACTATAACTCTCACTGCAAGTTGTATTGAAGAAAAACAATTCAAATAGGAAACTTAAATAATACCAGTAAGTAATGTTTTTTTTTGGGAAGAACGTATGTTTTTATAGTAAACGATTACACGGCGACAGGCAACTCATCTATTCCGCATGTAAAATCCTTGTTCCAACAAGAATGCAAGCCTTTATGGGGTACTCCAAAACTATTTTTTCAAACACAAAATACGTGAAAATAATTGTATGTCGTAATATATTTTACTAGTAAAATTTGTAACCGAAAAAATAATAATTCTGTAATAAAACTTTCTTTATACAAGTAGTGAATTAATTAGCGCAATATGTCAGGAGTATGGGGTAGCCACGGATAACTAGTGCAGTGGTATTACTGTAAATCCCCAAGATTTGCTTAAAAAGGAACTTTGTCTGCTAGGTCTCGGAGTTTTATTTTGTCTTGCGACTTCCTACATATGACTTTTGATGTTCTTCCGAAAATGAATTTTCCATTAAACTCCCTTTGTTTATTTTAAAAAAAGAAAGTGATGTTCACCATTGGTTGTAGATCTATTATAGGTGTAATAATCTATATGCTGTTTTTAAAATTATTTAAAATACTAGGTAAGCAACATTTGAATTCAAAATATACCTATGGGGGAGACAAATATCTTCCAGATTTATTTTTTCCAAAACGTATACATGCACACTACGCCGTTACATTTGAATTCTTCCCGATTTTATCCTTTTAAGTACGGGAGAACATTCTTATAACCTACGTTAAAACTGATACCTAGTAATAATATATCGCAAGTGACGGAATTGGCTTGAACAATTTGAAATTTTGACAAATTCAAGATTCTTATTCAATCGTTCTAGCTTAAGCGGAAAAATTTGCCATATTCCGCGAAACTTTTCATTTCGTGCATTTTAACTAATTTCAGACATTTCTGCACCACTATTTCCTACATACAAATGTGTCAAAATAAATGGGGGAGATAAGACATATTCCTAAATATGATAATAATTACTTTCATAAAAACAGTAATAACATTAAAGGATTCACCATCAATGGATACACATTTGGTGTAGCTGTCTTTGTTCCCCACTTTTGCCACATTGTTCTCCAAGAAGTTTAAAATTACTTTTATTGTATCTTAATAATATCTAAGATGTACCCCCTCAAGAAGGTGGGGCGAACTTGAACTCCGAGCTATTTTAAGGTTTGCAAAATTAATTTATCTTTCTTAAGGCGTTACTCATACTATGCGCATTTCTATTGGCTGTGATAGCATGAATGTTTGGTCTGTTAAATTATTTATATGTTGATATGAAATTATTTTTTAAAGATTCGACAATCTAAGAGTAGTTGCAGATCAGGAATATGAAAACCAGGTGTGTATTCAATCTTAGTGAAATAGTGAACTATCATATCCCGACATATTCCGTTATCAACCCAACCATCTCGTTTATACCCCATTAATTTCAGCCCTCGGACTTTCAATTGATATTATTTTCAATAAGGTTTTAGAAATTCCAATAAACAATACATCTTCTGCAGGATCTCGAAAGATAACTAAATACCTAGAGTAAATTAAATGCCACTTGTGAACATTATTGATGGGGGTAACTCATTGCTAATCTCACTTCTTACTTGTGTTGATGGTAGTTATATTTTGGAATCTCAATTCAAACATTAGATAATTTTGAAAGTTTGTAACTCTTTAATCTCGGTAACTCAGACTGAATAGTAACAATTATTTTACGCGATTTGAATAAGTTAACATCAATTTCGACAAATTGTATGTTTATTACAGATTTATATATATGTCCTTTTATTCTGTGGGTTTCTATCTGGAAAATCGGAATTTCCAGTGTTACCGTTAAAGAAATTATTCCTAGAAATTCTATAGTTTGCAACCACGGGCCTATGGTCACTGAAGTGAAAACCTTGGTAAAAGTTTGTGAGAATTCCGAATTGTCTAATGGCTATGTGATATGATGGTTTAGTCGATTTATATTCACCTTTGTAGTATTTCCTGGCATTGGAAGCTGACCAAATATAATCAATGATCCTAGATTCTTCATTTAGTTTATCGAATCCCGTAAATGTTGTTTCATAACCATAACTGAAGTCCTTGTTGACTAATAGCTGACTGTCTTTAAAACCAGCTTCAGTCAATAATTGATATGGTTCCTCGGAAGGCTCTGTATTAAGATCTCCACATAGGAACGATGGGTTCGAAATTGACTGGTTATTTAATTTCTCGATTATGAATTTGGCGGAATTTTTTCGTGCTATTCTTCCTTTATGGTCAAAGTGGGTGTTAAAGATGTTAATTTGAACAAGTGGAGAATTGATTGATTTTAACGTCAATTTAGATAATATACGGGGCAATGCAGCATCCCAGCCAACCGAAGGTTCAGAAGGAGATTCACTCAACCAATATGTAGACGCTTCAACTATACTCCAAGCAGATTTTCGAAATAAAATTGGAACAAATTCACCCTCAAATTTACCATCAGTCCTACCAACTCCATAGTAAGTCCATTCATGATCCAATGGATTATTATTATTTAAACCAGCTAATATATCAATTATCTGATAATGTAAAGCTTCTTGTAGACATATGATAGTATTTTTGTCGTAAGTATTGAAGTCTAGAGAACTTATCAATCTCTTCTTCCTTTGAGACCAAGGTTTTTCTCCGTGATCAGGATAGTTTATATTATCAAAACGAATATTTTGAGTTAATAAACGAAATTCAATTTCGTTTCCAAAATTTGGATAACTACTAGATAAGGGAGCTACTAATATAATCCAAGTAAATATCGCTACTATAATTACTGCAATAATACCCAGTTTCAACCCAAGTCTACTTCGATATAAAGAATAGTTCGTCCCTAATTCCTCCATCAAATATATAAACAAGTGATATAATGACCTATTCTTAGTACGAACTACCAGGAATAATAATAATCAAAGGCTACTCTATTGCTACAAACTCCTACAGAAAATTACACAGTCATTCGTAATCTGTTTTTGGGGGGTTGATAAGTTCTATAGGGGGATAGTCTATCCGAAATCAGATCACGTGTACGTATTTACTAGCTATTTTTATATTTTGCAGCCAAATTTAATCAACATTTTGCAAATGAAAAGTAGCTGGTAATTATGTGTGTTTTGAGAAAGTTTTCTACGTATTATATTTGCCTTTACATTCACTAACTTACATTGGAACTGGTAGAATTTAGTAACTTGGTTTGCAACAACAAGGCTGTGTATGATAACAAGCGAGCAAACAGGACTCCAATAAAAGTTTATCTGAAGATGGCATGGCCACTATCATATGCCTGATGTGATGCAAGAAACATTAAAAGCTTTGCAATACAGGAGAAATAACTTCCCGTTGGTTAAATATTTGCTACTAATTGTGCGTTTTTATTTGATGAAATTAAGTTGAAATCTCGACGATTACAATCTTTATAGTGAAGTATACAGTTTTTATGTCTCTAAACTTTTCTTTTCTTAGCATTTGCCAAGTTACCACGTATCGAGGTACCGCTAGCTATGTTTTCGGCTGTATCTATTTCTGATTTTTTAGCCGTAATAGGTTTTGACGTATCTGCTTTCGTAGTGTTTGACTTACCAGCTTTGGTATTAGTAAGGAGAAAGGTAATCACTCCAATAATACCAAATGTAAATGCCATCGACAAAAACAATATCGACGAACAAACAATGAAGGTAAATGGGTTATTTAATATTGCTTGTAGTGGATTTTCAAACAACTCGAATACGAAATCTTGAAATTGCAAATATTGCTTGAGCCAAAATAACCGTATGAAAATAAGAAATTGTTTAAATGTAGAAACATCATCGCCAAATAGTAATTCTTCTATATTTTTTGGTGCATCATACGGTACAAACTTAACTGGAGGTAAATTATTTTGTTTCAATTCACCTTGCTTTTCGTATTTCACTTTCCACGTTTCATTTCCAATAACTTCTGCTTCACTAATAGAATGCCCAAGGTAAATATTATTAAACATAATATCACTATTCATACTCCATAATTCAAATCCTATACCACCAACTATATTGTCCAAGTTAGATGGCGTAGTATCTTCGTAATAATTGGGATTGGCAATCATTCTAGGTTGCCATTCACCTTGATAATCAGGATTCTCCTTCATCTCCTGAACCCATATTCCTTTATAGTCTGGGTTATTGATCAATGGAGCACTCCATGGACCACATCCTGAAATATCTACACATTTTGGATTTATAATTTCTCTTGGTAACCAAACTCCATCAATTTCTTCATTCCAGAGGTCTGGTCTTTCTGAAGCAGGATCTTCAATATATAACGGTTCATCTTCTTCCCAGTCTTCTGGCATTGTCGCCTCAGGATCTGGAATACTCCGGCTACCGTGAATCTTATCGTAACCAGCCGGTTTAGGGAAGTTTGGATCGGCGATGTATTCTCTCTCATCCCAAAACAACGGTTTAGTATCGGCAATATCAATAACCTCGATTGGAGGAGTCAATGGAGGAGACATAACATCGGTCTCCTTTATTAAATTCCCTGCTCTAGCAACCTTCCCGTTTATTCTGATTTCAAACTCTTGATTAGTTTTGATAATTAAAGTATACAAAGTAGTCAAATCACCAATACGAGCTAATGGGAGATTGGATATCTTTTTATTATCTCTTTCAAAATTGATTGGGTTTTGTTTACCAAGAATAAAACTAACTTCATTATTAGCACCACATACATCTGGTCCAAACATTATTTGGAAAGGAGTTTGCGTTGAAAAATCAGTGTAATTATCTTGCAAATCTAACAATTTGATATAAGCACCACCGCAGTCGAACCCTGCTTGCAATGTGACTTCATATTGTAGTACCAAGTCCTTGCCGGTATTATTGAAGGGTATTGGCAATTTATAGGAAATAGCATGATGGGCAGCGGTGCTCTTCAAGGTTAATCCCATTTCGTTTTCGAAAATCTGCCATTTGGACGGTTTCTCAATACTCCACTGTCCAGTGTAACGCACATACTCTTTCCTATCTTCATCAAACTTATCTGCTTGAGAAATCAACCATGGACAAAATGTGATATTTGGGTATTGAAACTGTTCAAGAAATGAATCATTTTGCAATTTTTCCACTTCGAACGGTATAAATTCGAGACCAAAAACCAATTGGCAAATAAATATGGCTATTACAACTACCTTGAGCATTTTCAGCTGCCAATACGTGTCTGTTGCACTTGTAATAGGAAAAGGGTGTTGCAAGTGAAAAAAATGAATTGTTCGGTATATATTCGAATGTCTCGGTTACTGAAGGAAAACTAAAAGTATATTAAATTTTACTATAGAAAGTCTATTATACAAATGAAATTGAAGAAAATGAATGCTTAAAGTGAGAGAGTTGTATTAGTAAGGAAAGACAAGTCTTAAGATAAATTGATCTGACAGTATTAACGATTGAACTTGTTATTTAATCTTCATCTACTGCTAATAAAGCAAATCTATTATTATTAGCAATTGAACATTTCTTATCAGCAAAGAAATCTTCCACGTAGGCGTCTTCTTCCTCCTTTTCAAGCGTGTCTTCGGATTTTGATTCAGATACTACATTGGTGATATTTATCGACATTTCTTCTATGGCAGATTTATCAATCTGGGACCATTTTGATTTTCTAGCAGATTGAACGTACTTGGCTCTGGCAATACTTTGCTCGATTTTGGTAGTTAAAATTCCTCCTAACTTATCAGATCTATCGATCTTCTTTCTTAAAGTATTAGTCTTTTTGATGTTAGCATTAGCTTTTCTGATCTTGGAATCTTCCATCTTTTTAGCTAAAAGATTCTCATTTTTAATTGTGGTTCTAATAATCGATTTCTTAAGTCCATTAGATTCAGGTTTTGGAAGGTTGGTTAATTCTTTAACTTCACCTTCTACTTCGATCAAACCTCTTCTTGCAGCTCTACTACGTTTTGAAACTAAATGTTAGTTGCATGTTTATTTACTTATCAAGTCTTCCGTATCCCTACATACCTTTTTTAGCCATCTCTAGTGATTTCTAGTTTATTATTGCTTCAAGCGATGCTCATCGCAAGCAGTTAAATCAGTAGCCATCGTTTACTGCATATAATTATCAATCTACTTCTTTGCTTTTATCGTTTTATGAAACAAATATCACGAAAGTGCTGTTGCTAGTATGATTCAGACCCTTTGTCAGAGTTCAATTAGAGATCTTACTTTGTGATCACCAGTTCGATTCTTCCTTCTAAATTATCTACTGGGTAGAACATTATGTTTGTGTAAGCAATATCGTATGTAAGATAGAAGTAACATTTAACTTTTGTAGATACTGGTTCCTCAATACACCAGGCACTGTTCTACAAGTGAACACAATATCATGGTTGTATCGTAATGAAACCACTTCATACAAATACTCAGTATAAGATTTTTCTACCTGATTGGGGAGTGAATGCGCATCGCCAATATAGCGCATCAAAATTTCCCTTCCAAGACAGCTAATAGATGAAAGGAAGAAACCGGTCAATATCGAATGTTTCAACAGTTACTATATTCTTTATCCCAGAATAAAGTACCTTAGAGTGGTGTTATTTTGCCTATTATTATATCTATTTAAATTTTTTGCTTGTGCTATGAGTATTGAAACGAATTGTCTTTCAGATTTCCAAATTGGTAAATCTCAAACAAATTCCAACAAAGTGACTACTACTACTTTTACCTTGAGTATAAAGTGGTATGTTTGACTTCGTAATTCCCCCACTGTTAAACCTCCGATCCCCCGTACCTTTACATGATTTGAAACATTCGATTGTTGTCATTTCTATCAATAATACTAATATCATGACCATTGTCCAGGATAATTGGGCCATGATAATATTAGACGAAATACTCTTGAATCACATACCTAATATTTCATCACACAGATTGCTAGTTGATATTATTGACTTGATTTCATCTACAGTTCCGGTAGAACATGTATTGTTCTTTATCAATAAAAATCTGTTCTACACAAAACAATTCTTGCAAACAATCCATAATCTACTTGGTGGACAATTAATTCCTTCTAAGGATAATCGCATTTTCAAACATAAAATTAATACTGAAATTAACGACTTCGATTGGACCATGATGTGCGTAGAGCTATGAATACTTCAAACCATGTTATACCATACAAGTCAAAAAATATATATTTAATCAAATCAGATAAATACTCTAGACAAGAGAATGCACCACATGCGACTATTTCACACAACACAGGATGTTCTATAATGTTGGTGACAGGTAACATTTGGTAAAACTCTAGACGAGGAACATGCCTGTTCCAAATTCTATAGATGACGCTACTAGCCAATTTGAAATTTATGTTTGTTATGCTAGTTGATGTATGCTAATAAATATATAAGATTTTAAGTATGTCCTTGATATTAAGGTATTAATGGACGTTTACCATTTTCATTGACGTTATTGGTGGTATCCAATACTTTTTGAGCTTGAAATGCCTTAACTGCCGAAATATATTCGGAGATTGCTCTTTCTAAACCAACTTCCAATGGCTGAATACAGCTATCGAAATCTTTGTTCATTTTATCTTGTAGTTTCAAGTTATCTTTCAATGCATCGTAAGTTTTGAATTCTTGAGATTTTCTTTCCTTGAAATCTACTAATTGCATTTGCGTGGTTTTTAAACTCTTGAATAAATCCTTCAATTTCTCAGGTTGATTCTCATTTAAAAACAATTTCCAGAAATGCGATAAGAATTCAATAATAGTAATGTTAAACGATATGATTTCTTGAATCAAGTTTTCTGGTACGATATTCACAATCAGATTATTTTGATTAGCTTGATCTTTGGAAATCAATCTAAATGTTCGAAAGTTTTGCTTAATTAACATGGTGATTTCTTGATTGGTCTTGGCAATTTCTGCAGACTTGGATCCATAAGTACCTATCAAATCAACTCCATTCTCTAACGGTTGAAATCTATTCTGCAACAAGTACTGGGATACTTCTTCGGCACTTACATTAGTGTATTTTGCCTTGTCCGAAGCAATTTCCTGCTCCTTAGCATCTAAATTGGGATCGATGTTTAACCTAATATACTGTAAATCTTCAACTTCATTCAAATCATTCAAATTCAACTCTTCTTCATACTCGTTATTTTCAGCTACGGATAATGCATCGACGGCCCTACTAGGTACTTTTTCGTCTACTGTGGATGAATTTGAAATACTAATCATTTTGGACGATAACTTGTTCATATTTTTCATCAAGATTACCATTTCATTTTCCTTTTGCTGACCCAGGGCAATCGTACCTCTGGGGTTTAACGCAACCATGTCATCGGTAAATCTCATGGTTATATCTGGTCGATTTCCTAATTTTTGCGAGTTGTCTTCTTCATTACCAAGTAAATCAAGGAACTTGTTTACTTTTGGAGTTTCATTGTCGGTAGATTCCACAATGGATGATTTTCTGCTCGAATTATTTAGCTTCTGGAGTTTTGCAGCATTCTCTTCTCTTTCCACAAAGGATTGATCGATATACAAATACTTATCTAGAATGATATCTCCACGATTATTGTTGTTGTTTATCTTATCACCTCTTAATCTCCTAAATAATTTCGAATTGAAGAACCGAGACCAAAACTCTCTTACATCCACTTTTGCTGGCACCAATTCAGTATATGCTTTCTTTATGACAGGGTACGTATCAAAAATTTCATTAATGGTATCGTGTGTCACCGTGACATTCACTTGATTATCAGATGAAGCCACCGGTTTAATAGTCGATAAAACATTATATGGTCCTCTATGTTGAGAAATAGTCAAGGCAAACGTTCTCAACTGGTTCAACCTAGTAGACCAAAAGGTTGAAATCGGGAGTTTATGGTTCATAACTGCCTCCGTGAATATATTTCTCAAGTCTTTATCTTCGACCAACAATTTTTGTTGTAGATCTAAGTTCCGCAAAAGATTCGAATCAGACAAAGATTCCGGTTTGGAGAAGGACAACCCATTTCCAATATCTTGACCAGCAGAGCTTGGAGCTGACGGAGTACCTGAAACAGAATTATCCCCCGGAGTTGGCGTTGCATCTTTAATAATGGTTGAAAGTCTAGCCACGATAGTTTGCAACGATTCTTTGATATTGTTCATGGTGGGACGATTGGAAAAGGTCAATTTGATAGACTCCTCTTTATCATTCGCTTTGTAAATCACCTTTAACATCATCTTGGGAGACAGGTCCTTTGAAGCTTGTAGTTTACTCAAGGAATTCAAAGGAACTTTGATCTCTCTGGTTTGATCTATAGCCTTCCACTGTAGCTCCAGGGGAGTGATATCTTCCCGTACACTGATCATTCCCGAGATCTTGTCCACCGAGCAAGCTCCACTAACAATAGACATGGTGGATTGTGGTAAAATACCTTTGGGAGCGGCTAGTATTAAATATTTAGTTGCTGCGACAGTGAAAAATTACACTACAGTGGAAAAATTTAACCTGGAAAAGTTAATAAGGAATCATCTTGAAATCAACAATGTTTAGCAAGAAGTTGATAGTGGAGACAGTAAATGTCAGTAGATTTGCATTGACAAGACGAGTAGTCGGATTAAGAGGGTTCAGTAGTGGATTTCGTAGCTTAAATGTGGTTAAAACTGACGATGTCAAACCCCCAATTACTCTTGATCGAGAATTGCCAGATCCATTTGTGAAAGAAAAGAAGAATCGGATTTACTTTGTAGCGTATGGTTTAGGGGTGATTATTTCGTGTGTGATGATCTTTAATTATGAAAAAACCAGATCTCCAATTACAAATTCTACGTTATATTTCTTGAGAAGGTCTGCTATTGCGAAAGAGCATTTGGGCAGTGGTATCAATTTTGCTAGTTCATGGCCATGGATTAATGGAACCTTGAATACTGTTCAAGGTAAAATAGATATATCTTTCCAAGTGAAAGGTTCGAAACAGGAGGCTACGTTGAAATTAAAAGCTACTAGAGACTCAAAATTGGTTCCGTTTGATATCCATCATTTTGTTTTAGAGTGTAACGATGATAACGGCGTCCCAATTGCCTATGACTTGACCAAAGACCCTGAAGTTGACTTCGATTTATAGATATAAAAGGAGGTTTGGGAAAGATTTGTTCAATTAAGGTGGTAGATAAGTAGCCAAACTACTTATTTGGAAAATTGACGTCCTATACTCCATTATGATTCCTTGTATATAATAATAAGAAATGAATGTTATAAAATAGTTCTTTGTTGTTGGTGTCTTTTGAGAATTGACCAACATCTTTGATGAATGTGTAAATTCCTTACTTGGGCTAAAGTGAAAGTTCTCTTATAGTAGGTGTGACCGACCCTAACTAATGTTGAATGCACAACAAATCTTTTCTTGCAGACTTTGTGGCCAATAACGTCCAAATACTGTGTATTTGGATCGAACTTTAGGACCTACATACATATAGTCATACTATCTTACAATGCTTCGTGCTTTTTACTAACTGCCTATTTGTGGCACAAGAATAAATCAAGAAGTAGTCATACTTGCCAAAAAATGAAATATGAACATCCAACAATTGAAATGGTCTACAGAGTACGTACATCACTATTTATCTCTCTTCAACACTATAACTCTTCTGTCTTGTGTGTACTTATGGAATCCAGTTGGTGGTTCGGTGCAATGTTCGCAAACGCGTACCTTTGCCTCAAGATCTAGCAACATCACCAGATCAGATCACCAAGTTAAACCCAATGCAGAGAAGAAAATCTGTCACCAAATACTATTACAATCATGCGATTTCCACTATCCAGATGTGCAATCACAATTCCAGATTCTCATGTCGTACCTTGCATAGGCTCGACCAACCCGCATTGCCAGGAGTTCCATGAACACAGGTGCATTGTAGTGATAGTCATGTAATTCCACTTCTATTTTAAGAACATTTGCTTGGATATCCCATAAACTAATCGCTTGATTAATGTGCCAGCAATAATTCAGCAATAATCCAACACGTTTATTGTTGATATCTACATTTGTGTACGCAAATCGAGTACAATCAAGTTCGCAATAGTGGAAAATGCACCAAATGATCAGCATCTGGTACTGATGCACTTGTTTCCCTGGCTATCTTTAGCTACAAAAGGTATACTGTTCTCTTGTCGTAATTCTCTGCATTAGTTGCGATTGTAGTGTTACTGGTATTTACTTGTAGTTTCTCCCATTAATTTGTACTTTTAACATTGCTGCTTCGCCCTGCTCGGTCGTATTAAGGAACAGTTCCAGCTTAGTGGTAGAATATTGCGTTACAACTCTTTTCCTGAGCTAAACTACGAGCAATTGTGCAAATTGTACATCTTTGAAATCAAAATATCCAATTTGAATTATTTTGAATTTTTCACCATTTTGAGTTACGTTGCCCGATTTGGAACGAAAATTATCAACAATTTTAATATTTATTTGTGATACAGTCAAATTGGGAATACCATGTCTAATAATCAAGGTTTGACAGTTGGATTAGCAGTGGGTATACCTTCTGTTGTCATTATCGCTGTAGTGTCGGCGTTTTGGTACAAGAACCATCGTAAACAGCGTCAGGAAGATCTTATTGAAGACGATATTGATATTGGTTTACGAGATGACCAATCGTTCCAGAGATTTCACCAGGAACTAAATAAACCAGTGCATCCTGTAGTGAATTCTAATGGTTCTCATGGGTCTAATGGTTCCTCTACCTTGACTGACCACGGCAATATACCTATGAATCCCAAGATTAATCATGGCCAAAAAAATTCCGTATATGACTTTTATGAGACTTTCATACCTGTTTTGCCAGATGACACTTTGAATTCTTCCAAAAATGAAGATTTTCCCAATGATTCCGGAGTGGAATCTTCTCAAGGCAGTTTTTTTGCTAGTCCTTTAGCCCCAAATACAAACATTCTCCAAAATGATAAATCGTTGGACAATTTGGCCAAACATCTATCAACTCCTCAATTCTTTGAGAAATTGCCAAGTCAGACGAATCCTGTCAACTTGAGACATAGAGCTTCCAACTTGATATCCAATAACTCTTCCACCGATATCCTAAACAATCTTGTGGGAGAAAACGTCGCTCTTAATGACAATTTCGTATATGTTTCAAATACAGTCGATAACACAGACAACCAGTTTCAAACACAACTAGATGCCAAGAATCCAATTGCCGGTCCGCCAGTGGTTAGAGACGCATTATACCCTCAGGCTCCGGTAAGTCCCAAACCATCCAAAACTCATGGCAGTCCTCTTAATCCAAACAACTTCGATGCATCATCTTTGAAATCAAATACTTCTAGTCCGTTTGAAGACAAAAATTATCTACATGAACAAAATCAATATCAACATAGCTAATTATCTTCAAAATATTGACACACGTCATCACTATGGTTGAATAAGATAAAAGCATGTTTCAAGCACCTAGAGAGGCTGACGATTCGACGGTGCAAGTATGGAACTGCCTGTGAATGAATCAGATAAAACTCATGGAAGCAGGTTTTGAAACTAGTTTGAAACCAGTTCGAAACCATCTGAATCCATTTGCAGCCCCAAAGAGCGTATTCCCAGAGAATCACTCAATTTCTACTTGAAATAACGACAATAATATAAACTACAGACTATTTCACTACTCATTACCTTTCGGTTGCATACTCGGGTCCAATTTGTATAGCGTTACTCTACATGAATCTATCACTCACTCGCAAATTGCATTGAACAAAGGAAGAGGAAAGAACACCATAAATAAACCTGGATCGATCCAGATTTTACAAACACAAAACTGTTGTTAACTACATTTAGATTTAATTAGACAACCTGATTTTACTCAATTTCCTCATGTCATGGCCTGCTATGACACTTTTGTAGCAATATGTCAAGTCGCAAACAATTAAATTTCGCATCCATTGTAACTGCGAATTGACCACTTTACAACCAACATGTTTTCACCGAGCTATAGACAAGGGGTGCTGTCTATAATGCCATATTTTGGTAGGCGAATTCCCTCAGCACTGAATAGTGCAAGAGCATGGCGATTTTCCGCCAGAAATTACGCTTCTTACAAGCGATTTGACAATGCTAATACTTTTACCTGGAACAAATTTATATATAATCGAAGAAGTATATATATTGGTGCTGGTTTGGTGGGGTTCTACGTGTACAATCTTCATGAGGCACCTTTTACGAAGCGGCTCCGGTTTATTTGGACTCCGTACTGGTTGGAAAAGATGATTGGAGACTACTCTTATTCGCAATTGCTCGATGAATTTGATAAGCAAATAATACCCGACTCCGATGCAATTTATACCAAAATTTCCAAGATAATGAACAAGCTATTGGCGTCTGCGGTGGATGGAATTGATAATGAAAAGCAAAAGCAATATTTGCAGTCTTTAGATTGGAAAATCCACGTAGTTCAAACTGATGCCGATCAGCCGCCAAACGCTTTTATTCTACCAAACGGAAAGATCTTCATCTTCTCAACTATATTACCGATTTGTAAGAATGATGATGGATTAGCCACGGTATTGTCCCATGAATTATCGCATCAAATAGCTCATCATTCTGGAGAACAACTTTCAAAAAACCCATTCTATATCATGTTAGCCATTGCTTTATATGATTTGACGCAATTGTCGTGGCTAAGCGATCTTGTCATCGGTGGTTTATTACGGTTACCTGCCTCCAGAGAAATGGAATCTGAAGCAGACCATATTGGCTGTGAATTGTTGGCAAAACTGTGTTTTAATTTGAACGAGGCGATTAATTTTTGGAATAGAATGGACCAATTTGAACAGAAAATGCAAGGAGCGTTGGACACCTCCAGAGTTCAGGAATTCTTTTCTACTCACCCTGCTACTGCCAGAAGAATTTCCGACATTCAATCGTGGTTGCCCGGGTTGGAACAAGTCAAAGAAGCTTCGGGATGTCATGAATATCAATTTGGTCAATTTAGAAATACTACTAGAGATTTTTTCAAATCATAAGATATACATTCCTTATATAAAGTTAATATGTACACGTTGTCTATATCCCATAACTTGTCATTCACATTCATTTGTCAGTATCTTGTAGACTTTTACTTACAACAATAGTGTTAGATGCACCAATGAGCAATGGTTTAGAAATCACCAGGGCATAAGGAATTATTTCGATTCGAATGTAATACTCAAGATAGTCCGGACTTTCTTGTGGTGATTCCAAAAGGTATACCTGAATTACTCCCAATCTCTTTCGTATGGATTTGTCCTTACTGGAAAAGAAAGGTAACGAAAGTTTAATAAAATCGACATCTTCACTAGAGAACGAATTTTCCTGATCCATTAAACCAGGAAAAGGAATCTTCAGAATTACAAACGACTCCAATTCGTTGTGGTTTATATTCAAATTGATTTGGTCGCCATTCATTAATAATCCAACTACACTGGTAGCATTGTCGTTGGTATTTTCCAGAACGACATGGTCAATGATTTTTTGCTCAACTACCTCGACTATATTCACAGTGAAATGTTGAAACTGGTTATCAATACCCTTAACCACATTGGCTAGCTCACTTTCATCATATTTAGCAATTCTAATTCTATCCAAGTCTTTGGACATAACCTTAGCAGATTCAACTTTAAACTGCCTACGATGATACCACCGATAAGCAAAGTATCCTCCAACAAGAACTGGAGGAACCAAGGTGATTAGCATATCATGATGTACGTGGGTCAACGTAAAAGCGGTTATCCCAACAGTACCAAAGTACTTTGCTGTCAATGGAATACGATTAAACCACCATAATTGGGCCGGGTTTTTTATAGATATGTACGAGTTTCGAGGTGGTTGTAACGAATAGCTTCTTATACCTCCAAGTTTTGTACAAGATAGTAGATTTCTCGAGGTATTCACTTTCCACATTTGTAGTTGCCAAAATGGCGATGAGCATCGCACAGTTAAAGTTATAAGTGCGATTTAGAACAATACAATTGGAAGACAAACCGGTTCAATTTAGTAGCGTCTATGGCAAGAGCAGAATTTGGTACTGCCAAATACCAAGCGAAGCAGTTGAAGGCATCTGGATTGCAAAAATTGAAGTTTTTCTGTCAGATTTGTGAAAAACAGTGTAGAGATTCGAATGGATTTAAGAATCATTTGAGTTCACCAAGTCATCGTGGTAGGATTTCTGAATTGAGTGAGACTGGAAAGGGTAGGTCGGTGATCCAGGAATACTCCAATCAATTCCAGACGGCTTTCTTGAGTTTGTTGAGGGTGAATCATGGAACCAAACTGATCAATGCTAATAAGTTCTATCAAGAATATATATTGAATGATAAGAACCATGTTCATATGAATTCAACCAAATGGTCCAGTTTGACTTCTTTCGTCAAACACTTGGGTACAAACGCTTTGGTCAGAGTGACCAACGATAACGGATCCGACGAAGGCTTCGAATTGGATATTTCCTACATTGATAACTCGCCCCAGGCTGTTCAATATCAAGCTAAATTGAATGAAAAAAAACAGCAAGCGGTTAAAGATGATGAAATGGCAATGAAATTGATCAAGCAACAAATTATTAATGGACAGAAAGCAACCCCACCACCTATACCTCAAGCTAACGTTTCCTTACCTGCTTCATCACTCCCAGTGAAAATGTCTCTCAAGTCTCAGTTAGTGAAAACTCCAATTAAACACAATTCTCTATTTGATAATGATAGTGAAAGTGATGAAGAAACAGCTCAGATGCAAAATCCTGTCAAAAAAGCAAAGATTGGTCAATTAAGTTCGAAAATACTTGCAAGGAAACCAACCAAATAACTTGCTAGATATGTACTAGTAAATTGAAACAGGTTTCAGCGGTGGTCAAAAGTAATGACTGCTACAATGTTACAATGCTACAATATGAGTGATGTTTAACGTGAATAAAGCTATAACTTTTCTATCTAATTCTTTCATAACAAAGTACATAAACGTCCCTGGAGAAAAGTTGATCCATATTTGGCTGAGTAACGTTCCCATGGTGAACATTTGCCTTGATTGATTCATCATCAAAAAAACACCAATAAGGATTAACCAAATTATCGATGTTGTTGCCAAATTGTTGATTTATTGATGACTTGTTCACTAATGCCGTGTAATGGCCACTCTTCAAATTCCCATAGTGGTTTATTATACCAGATAATTTGTATTTGATTTCATGTGAATGGCTATAAAACTTCAATTCTAGAGGATATTGAAGCACAGTATCCAATTTGTCGGTCATATTGTAGATTGAAAATCGAGCAAGCTGAATAAATAATACCTGCGGCAATTTGATGAATGTCAATGATTTAGTCGAAGTAGATAAGGTTCTGCTAACTAGTTTGGTTATCTTTGGTGGGTTTTCTTTTGTGGGTGATTTGCTTCGCTTTCCTAATCGGAAGATACCTGATTTCTTTGGCGTAAACACTGGATGTGTGTCTAAAGCATTGACATGTGGCTCATTATTTTTGGTACATTTGGGACAATTCCAAGCATTATCCCCACTAAGTACTTCATCTTTGGTATAATAACGTAAACAATCAGCCAAATTAACTTGCTGGTTTTTACTCTTTGGAATTGGTAGTGATATGCTGGTAAACGGGGAATAAGATATCGATTCATAACCACATTGGTTACAAGTCAATTTGCTTTGTAAATGGCCCTGAATTAAATCATGAATAGGCGATTTACCTTCATGCTCCAAAATTGATCTATACCATTTGAGATATTCCGGTTTATCTTTTGGATTAACTTCAATATTCCATTTCGAAATATAATCTTCAAGGACTGGACCAGAGCTAGCCTCGGTCAATTCGATTTTTTCAGAAAATTCATTGTGTAATCTTTCTAATACAAACAATAAGAACTCTTGGGCATCTTGTTGTTCATTTGGTATATTAAAATCGGGTTTTAATATACTTGAAACTCGTATAAATTTTGTAGGAGCAATAGACGAACCACCATTTTGATTGAACGTCTTTAACAACCCGCTAATGGCATCTGAAATCAACATGGAATCCTGATGATTTCCGTTCGCCATATATTGATGTAGCAATCTTTGATATTTTGGATCTTTGATATACCTGTGGTAATCTCGATTCTTGAAGATAGCCTTAAGGTCATTCACCCCAAAAAGCATTTGAATGGACAGATTTATGTAACAAGATGACCCGAAATTTCTTAATCCACAAACTCCATAGGATGCAAAATCATGACTTCTTCTTACTGGTGCCGGCATTGGAGGTGCAATCATTGGACGATTGAAAGGTTGAGGCATTTCTCTGTTATAATTATACTGCTGCATTGTATTCAACGTACTGTTATAAGCTTGCGGGCTTGAGCTGTTTGGATTACCTGGATAATTCGGGGCGACTCCACTTGTTTCCAAATTTACTATATTGTTTGGCAAGGAATTGTTATACAGATTACCAAATGTCTTTTTGTTTTCTGTTGAATTGATATATGTGGCATGTATGGTAGAAGGTATCGCTACGGGAGTTGACTTTGTAATTGATTGTAGCGGCTTATTGTAGGGATGTACCGTAAGTCCATTCAATTTTTCAGACAAATCACTTTCTAATATATCTGTTTTCAAAGGATATGGAGTATTTGAAACAGGTTCATCGTCATATTTATCTGTCACTGGGTACGGAACCTCGATATTAGACCTACTAAAGTTATTTGTGCTCAGTGCATTCGAGCCAATGTCACCGTTAGTTCTATAGGGCAGGTATTTCGTATTTGGAGCATGTTGCTGGGCTAATATTCTTGTAGAGTTACTTGAAGGAGTAGAAGGCGTCTTCAAGGGTACGTAGGAACTATTTGGATTGTTTTGTAGTTTAACAGAAGGGTACCTTTGTTGGAATTGTTGTACTGAATCAGTTCTAGGAGAATGCTGATATGCTTCTGAGTATGAACTATTACTCAACAATGAATCTGTACTAGCATTTTCTTGATTATAGGTGTTAGTACCCTTCTGGTTGGTGGATTGTGGTGACAAAGGCTGGAGCATGAGTTGATCCTTATGCTTCAAGTAGTCGATATATTCGTTCAACCACAAGTACAAATCTTCCACGTTGAAGGTCAACAAATTCTTATTGACCAAATAGTCAAGAATATCCTTTCGTAACTGGATTAAATCAATCGATTGATTATAAGAATAGATGAACTCTTGTTTGTTGTAGAAATGAAACACATTCAAATAAATAATGAAGTCTTGTTCGTTGGATTCTATAAACTTGTCGAACCCTCCGAAATGCAACATAACAAAACTATTAATGAAATAATTAAATATCAAATAGCCCTTGATATAATTATTCAACCCATTCTGAGCAAGCGATTTTTCATATAAAAGCTCACAATGATCGATCAAATCAAATAGCCCTTTATTCTTGAGCTCAGGATCTAGTTGCAAGCTTCGAAAGATAGTAGCAATCAATTCTGTTATGTATTTCCCTTTGGGCTTGAAGAGAGTATCTGGAAAACTAGGTAATGGCGGTAGCGGTGAAGCAGGTACTTTTTGATTGATTAAAGTGAATTGTTGATTTGCCAGATTGAATGACATAATAATGGAGAATAGAAAGAACACTTATCACTTTCTTAGAGCTTCATCAATGCAATGCAGTAACTCGAGGTGTTGTAAATTGCACAAGTTAACTATGGATCAAGAAATTTTTAGGTGGTGTACAAAAGATGGATTGTACACCATTTAGAAATCTGACAATAGAGAGGTAGGAAGGGGACAGTTATCGAGTTAATAGTGGTTTATTTATAGACATATAATACAATAGATATACATAATGCAATCGCTGCTAGGAATCGACGGAAAGTATTCACAATTTTGCCCTGTCAATTGTCCCGATTTCAAATTTTTTATAGCCCCGTTTAAGATTCTTGATCATTAACTTTGTGGGATACATATTCTAACCTTAAGTTCTGCCCGGCTCGGCCCTATTATACGGTGCAGTGCGAAAGATCCTTGTCGATGCTTATTTATTATGTGGGTGGCTGGAAATTAGATTGCCATTAGTATCGCGGAGCATTAGTTTGATAGCATTTCCACTTTGTTCGCGTATCCACTTTGTTAGGTTTTTAGCAATTATTGTTGGCATTCTTGTTCATGGTGAGCTTCATTCACTGACCTTGGGGTCTTGCCGTGTAATCTTTATTATTTTGGTGCAATCTCTGAAATGATGCAATTGTTATGCCTCCACTTTGGGGCAATGACCTTAGAAATCATTTATTTTGTTTCATTTGCATCTCTTCTCTGCTCATGTTCTTCTTTGACGATACCTCATAAGTCTCTTACAAAGATCATCTTCATCCAATTCAATTTCACTGATAAATTCGTCCAAGATTGATTTGTCCCGAATATACCTATCACAATCATTAGCAATAATGAATATATCTGGTTCATTACATTCTTTACTCAATCTATCCACAAACCCCATGATTGCCTTTCTATCAGTGTAAGTTTCGAAATCAACTTCATCACGCAACCACTCTGTACCCCATCTTGCTACTCTGGATTCAATGGTTGGCTCGATCACTCTCCATTCTTCTACAATTTGATAGATTGTATAGATATCATGGTTCATATCAATTAATGGAATTTTTTCAAAAGTTTCTTCACTTAAAGATTCTTGGGCTGGAAGTGGAGGTGCTATTTGATTTTTTGGAGGAGATTCGGGAATTGGCACACTCAGTACTGGAGAATCGCCAATAGTATTATTAAATGATTCCAATTCGCCATAAATACCTGTAAGTAAGGAATTAATGGTATCTACCAAATTATTCATGGTTGTGTTGTGTAAAAGTTGTAATTTTTCACTGACAATAGTATCGATATTTCTTCTAGTATGTAAGAATGAATGTCTAATATAACTAAGAGCTTCTTCCTTAATAATATTTTTTCTTCTTCTTTTAAATTCGGGGGTCTCATCTTGCGACAAAGGTGGAGAAGGAAATGTATAGGAATTTCTGCCAATTCTATGCTTACTATTAATAATATGATCATTGGTATCATCTGAACTATGCATTCTCTTCTTCATGAGTGGTGTTTTCCCAGTTTCTTTAAAAATTAAATACTCGAGCGCCAAATGACGATTAGGGATTTCCTTTGTTGGTAAATGGTAAACTAAGAAATTAATTTCTTGTAATTTTGAAAATGCTGGATCCATTTTTCTTAATCTAATCACAGGCTTATCTGAATTTGATTTGATAAACTGTTCTTCATAGAATTCTTTCATCAATTCTCCTGTGACGAAAAAATTGTCTAAATTTTTTTCACAACAAAATCGAATATAATGCTTAAAAGTGGTAATATACCTCTTTCTAGTTTCAAACCCTAAACTTAACAATCTTGCTTTTGCTTCAGTATTCGTTAAAACTTCATTATCGAATTTCTTGAACATTTTGATCACTTCTTCTGTATCCTTTGACATGATACGTTTATTAATTCTAATATTATTTCTATCAATTTTATATTTCCGTTTGATTTTAATTTCCAGATGCGAGTCTGGTTGAGGGGTAGAATTTAAAGAATCCATATCTGTATCGTTGGAATCGGTCAAGTTCAACGAAGGAGGATCATTATCAATTTTATGAGAAATAATAGAGGTAGCAACAACATGATTTTCGGCGATATTTGAAGGATATCCAATTTTGAACTTTTTATTTTTAAAAGGTTGTAGTGGGTGGTTTTTATTGAGTTTATCGATTTTATGTGAAATGATGGAAGTGGCATTTTCGATTTCTTTATTTGCTTGTGCAACAAACTCACTATCAACATCATGTAAAATTCTCGATAAAGAGTGCGGTTTATGAAACTTTTGATCGAACGAAAATGAATTAGAACCAAACGATGAATTTAAACTAGCACCATCGCGAGAAAGATCTGTCCCCTCGCCGATTTCACCGTGATCATTCTGGGGATCTGTATCGTTGTCATTTTCATTATCATTATCTGTAACATTTGCATCCTCAATTGGTTGAGAAATAGATTTGATCATGGGATCTACAAAGGGTTGCCCGCCGCGACTCATAACAGAAACAACAGGTGATGGTTCATTAACCGAAGAAGAAGTAGGTACCGTTTGCGACTTAATCTTAGACCTAGTAGAAACCATTCGCGTTAACAAATATTAAAAGGGGATAGAACTTTTTAATTTGGACTAGAAAAAAACCATTTAAAAATTTTTTTCCCTCCTTTCAATTTATTGTTGATTAAATACCGCACCCCCTAATTTTACACTTTGAAACCATCTGGTCAAGAATATTTGTTTTACCCCCCGTTTCACTAGTGTTTCATAGTAGTCCACTATCACCAATGTGGTCTACCACAGCTGTTGATTGACTTTTCTACATTGGTTCATTGTTGTTGATTTGTATAACATACGTGTTTGTAAGAGTAAAGAGTATGGGAAACGGTATTATTCACTTTTATTTGCCTATATAGTATTTATTCACCTCGTATTTGTACTCCAATAACCCTAGCTTCCTTCATGGTAGGAATCATCGTACCATTCATTGTTTATTGGTTTTCCTTCTGGAGAGATGTACTGCAACTCCCTTGAATCTCGAATAATTACATATTTAATAGTTTCAAATACAGCTACGGCTACTGGCTTATACTCTTCACTCCTCAAAATGTTGTGGGGTCCAAGTGTTGATTATTACTTTAACACAAAACTAAATCTCACTATACACATTTGAACATATGCCTTCTGATTTTCTCCTTCAGGAGCGCATGTAGTACTTTTTCATTTTCTTGTCCATCCCCACACCTTCACTTGTTTGACAGTTTTCAACCCAACTAGATGGTTATACGTATATTGTATCTTGCGATACAGCACAATTCTTTATATATGGTTGTATCCAATTATATTTAGCATTTCGTTGTTGGAATTTTTCTCCATCTCATTAATGCATGATGCATACACATCGCGTAAATCAGTAAGAAAGGACATTTTAAGAAATTTTCTACTATCCTAGAAGTTGCTCGTTTTGCTTGTCATATATAGTCTGATTATACAACGTATCGATTTGGTAGTAATCTTGATTACTCTTCTACTGTTTGACTTGTGCTAGAAGTTTTTGCAGCAAGCTTCCTTTAGAGGGTAGGATTATATAACATTGCAGCTTATCCGCCTTAATTTGGCGGCGGAAGGATTCAACTCCTTACGAACGTTATGGACAAAATTTACAATATGTACAAACGAATCCTCTATTTAAATAATAGTACTATTTACTAGTATTAAACTACTCCCTGAGCCTTAGCTCTTTTTTCCCTCTTGTTCTTCGAATTTTCCATTCCCCATACCATTGTTTTTCCAAATAAGGAGTTTTGGCTGCAAATTTCTGTACTCAACATTATTGTGATCTACTAGGTTTTGAATGATTTAATTACAAGCTAGTCGGTGGTCTCTTAATCTTGTTTTAGTTTAAATGCTACATTAGGATTGCTTTTTTGATGATAGCGCTTGGTTTTTTATTGCTATTTTCTGTTTTTTGCATATCTAATTATTTTAATTAATGTACTCGTCTATTATTCTATTAGCTCAGTGTTAATATCACACTATCTCTGCCTTTTCTATGATCAACATAGATTACAATGGTACGCCTGTTTACCCCTGGATTCAATTCAGGTGGTGCCTATCCTCTTTTAGCTCGCTCTTTTAATACTTTTAATTCATCTTCGCTTTTTCTACTTCCTTTTTCAATTATCAAATTTCTTAATAATTTATTTTCCATTTGCAATTGTTGAATTTTTAGTTCAAAGTCTTTAATTACATCATTCAAGTGCAAAATTCTTGACTCCATTTGCTTTTCCTTTATTTTCTTTTTAATCCTAAATCTGGCTGATGCCGCCGTATTGCGACGACGTTTATCCAATTCAGATGATTGTCCACCATTTGGAGTTTGTCCACCCAAGGAATTGGTCAATGTTTCATCAGACGAATTATTTGTCATTGATGGTGATCCATGGATAGAAGAAAGGTTTGTTGCGGTAATGTTATGAATTTGGCTGTCAATTAAATGATCAAATCTGTCAACATTAATTGAATTATGTTGACGAACTTCTCCTGAATAATATTGCGATGGCAATTGTGGAGTGAATGTGGATCCGATCTGAGTTTCAGTTCCACTTGTTGAAGGATTACTACTACTTGAATGTAGTAATAAATTATCTGCCTGATCTATTGAATTAATCGATTCAGAATGACGTAAAGATTTTTCCAATTCTAGATTATCAGGTTTCGGAATTGAGTTGCCTAGCAATTGCTGATGTTGAGCTACTAAGGCACTCAATAATTCTATTTGATTTGAAGACAACCCAGCTGATACTAGAGAAGATTTTGCTCCAGGAGGAACTGGGAATTTTGGCAAAGTTGAAATATTAACATCATTAAACATTTCATTGCTTTCGTTTTGAGAATCTATCTCAATATTCTCAAAATTTGATAAATTTGAATTACCCGAACCAAAATTATCGTTGTGAAATTCTTGCTTGATACGATTTATATCATCATCTTCATTTAAATCATCATTCAAATCATTTTTAGGTTTATCCTCGTCAGGGAAAATAAACGAGTCATCAGCGAATGCTGCCAAATCAAGAGATAACTGACTATCAAGATTTAAATTTGGTGTAAGATCTCCACTACTACCATTGCTAGTAACAAAGGTATCAATATAAACCAATTGCTCTAGTAATGCACTAGAAGTAGAATTCTGGTATTTATCGTCGTCAATCATATTGAAACTATTTAATCTAAAAATTGAGTGTCTGTAAATTAAATCTATATAATCAATACCTAATCTGTTTCAATTGACGATATTACAATGTAGGATATATATAAGTACAAATATTTCAAGTATTAATTCTTGAATATCCAAAAGTAAAAGTTTCTCGTTTGAGAACAATATTACTATTGCAATCAATTGCTATATATAGTTCGAAGCTAAAATTGACAAATATTGATTACTTCTGCCACATTCCTACCTAATAATAATTACCTTTCATGTTTTACTACATATTTTGGTTTATGGTGTTATGCCACGTGATGTATCGTATTAGCAATTACTTCGGAAATCAAATACTTACAGAAGAACTTTATTATATTTAAAGCCAGTATCGAGCAATGATCAGTTTTCCGGAGCATATTACCTATTTAGCCTGATTTCGATATGGAATTGCTCTGCTTCTAGCAATCAAAGTATCCTTCTGAAGTTGCGAAACTTCCAATGGCTGCGAAAAATATGAAGTTCCACAGTTTTGTTTGAGTATTGCATGTAAACTGAAGTTTAAGTTACTTCTCTTGTAGAATCTCTTACAATGGTGTCATATCAGGCTACTGTGAAAATTTTACAGCAACAATAGGATTTGAATTTGATTTCATTGTATTTGGATAATTATCTTCGGAAATCTTCTTGCAGTATCATGATTGCGCATTGGATCCATTCTACAAATTCCCTTGTTCGACAAAGGTATCAAACGGATGAAAACAATGGTAGACATAATAAGGATTATAATAATTACTCTTATAGGTTGATATCTAATCTACGGTTCTCATATCCAACCTGACTGAAAGCGTCCATAACTGTTGTTAATACTTCATTTGAGCATGTTTTTAATTTTGTGTAACTTTTCCACCTTATCGTCTATTGTTGTAATTGACATTTGTACAATTTTAATATTTCTCATCCCTCTACTAACCGAATATCTCGCCTCCTTAAACTTGATTCTATAAATAAGTTATACCTATGATGTCTACAGTAGCAGATTCCGTAAAATAACTACTCTCAAGTAAACTGAGAAAGATATGTTACATTTTACATTTTTTTGAAGTGTTTGGCAAATTTTTATAGAAACATAATTCAGTAACTCCTGATATTAGATATCCAATAAAAGGATATCACATACAACACTTATAAGTTATAAGTTTTGCCCTTGACTAGCATTATTCTAAGTCTGTTGATTAGCTGGATGAAAACTATTATTAATCATTGACTTTTAAGAGGTAGTTAGGGGGTTGACCACCAATATTAATTCACACTTAGATATATCAAGAAAGGAATAAACAAAGTAAGGAATAAATGCCTAGCAAAAGTAGCTGAAACTAAAAATTTCAATTTTAAAAACACTTCAGGAGAAGAAAGCAGTCAACTGGCACGAAAGTTTTAGAATGATTTTAGTATTAGTTACACCTAACACCCTTACTCACATTTTGTATCTCTACAGTACTTGAAACATTGCAAATGCAACATCATTGTTCAGACAAGACCACTTTCTTTGACAGTATACGTAGGTGGGGAATTAATGGATTTGTGTTAGTTCTTCCAGCAAAGCTGATAGTGGCTTATTAGAGGACAAATACGTAGGTGGTACTGACAAGACGAGGGGGTAGGCGAAGTACTGTTGATATATATGTGTGAACAGCAAAGGGTATGGTTTAGATTGCTGTTCGCGCAAATACTATTTTTGTAAGGAGTTGTTTTCAAATTACTACAATATTGCAAAATTTTATATTTAGTTATTTTTAGGAGTGAGCAAACCTTAAGTTTAATTACTACAGGGCCGAGTAAGCTTACCGAACTTAAAAATTCTTATTATGTGCAATATTGTAGGTATATTTGTGACACTATTAAAGAGTTGGGCTTCTTAATTACAATATGACACTAAATTTCAACAAATATATTACTATAAACTGAGCGTCACAATATAATTTCTTAGTTTCTAGATTGGAAAATTTGATTGACAGAATCGAGGACAGTTGTTTCAAAATCATAAAATTTGAAGCCTAATAAATCTTTTGTTTTGGTATTGTCAAGTTTACCCAAAGTGGCAAGGAAATCTTTTTCGGAACCGGGAACTCCAATTGGGAGATTCTTTGATTCAGCTGGTAATTTCGAATGAAGAATATCAAGAACGGTTTGTACGTTGAACCTTCCTGCGTTTAAAAATAATCTCTTGTTCTTAGTTTCTTCCTTTTCAAAACCAGCCAAATGAGCTTTTGCAACATCTCTAACATCGATCCAACCTCCATAGATATTAGGAATATCCGAATCAGGAGTCAATTTTAAGATGCTATTAATGACTTCTGAAGATGTATTTAACGAATCCTTTTGAACTCCAGCAAGGGATGCTTGTGGGCCAAAAACATAAGTAGGATTAACGACAGAAAGAGTCCATTTTGGTTTTTCCTCTTTAACAAAGTCCCAACCAGCTTTTTCCGCAAAAGTCTTTGAACCACAATAAGCATTAAGAGCATTTTCTTTGGCTTGTTCCCAAGTGATATCATTCCAAGTATCTTCAGTAATAACTTGAGTGTTGTCAGTATCTTTAGGACCATAGCCAATTGCAGCATACGATGAAGTTATAACTACTCGTTCGACATTAGTACCATACTTCTTAATTGCAGCTAATGCATTTCTAGTCCCATTAACTGCTGGTTGCAATAACTCCTTTTCTACATCAGTCACATTAAAGTGGAATGGTGAAGCAGTATGCAAGAAAACAGTAACCTCTGGATGATTCTTTAAACTTTCATCGAAAGCGCCAGCAACTTCAATATCCTTAACGATTTCATAATTGAAATTGTCCCCAAATTGTTGTTTAAGGCTATTACCCTTCTCCGTTGATCTAACAGATCCAATGACTTTATAGCCGCTTGCAATCAACAATTTAACAATATGTTGGGCAATAAACCCAGTAGCACCTGAAACAAATACTGAAGTAGACATCTTTGCTAGTGTTACTTCTAATGATTATAATTTACAAAGTTGATTCTCAACCACCCTTTATATATGACAGTGAAATATTACATAATACTCAAAGGGTGATCTAACCCTTCTTTGCAGGGGAAGGTGGACTCGATCCACAATCGGCTATATCGGCCAGTATATAACGAAGACTGATACAATTGGCTGACAGCATAACAATTAATGTGGAAAAGCAGTTAGAGCCCACAGACAGGTCATGTTTCACAAATCCTTCTAGATCTAGTCAAAATATACTCTGGAGATAACCCATTCGGGATCATCGGCCACTCATTATGTACAGTAGTAGAAAACTAATACCGATGGATGTGCAGAGGCTCAATTTGAGCCCACAGACAGGAAGTACTACGCAAATCATTGTAGACCTGACCAAAAATAACACCGGAGATAACATATTCGGGAATTTTGGTAGGTCATTATGTACAGTACTAGCGAAGACTACTCGAATTGGCCAACAGCAGAGCGATAGATTTGCGGAGGCAGTTACAGCCCACAGACAGGACATATTACACAATTCATTGTAGAATCTGTCCAAAAAGAATACTGTAGAAAACATTAGTAGTTAGAACATTTAAAATTACAGAACACTTATGCAGACAACTAGCTGTTTGACAATTCGATTCTGGAAATATTTACCTATTTCTAGCCAGAATTGATTGTTGCAAACATTCCAGATATGCAAAATATCGTGAATAGCTGAGCTATGCAACTTTGTCCTGCTTTGAGATCTACACAACATTGCTTATTGCTCTCTGATTGCTTGAATTAAATACTGTTCTTGGGAAACTCTGAATTGTCTGAGTGTATTCCGAAATTTCTCAGAACAATCGAGCAGCATTTGCAAGCTTTGAATGAGGTGAGCCTTTTCCGAAGAATTCTTAAAATATACCAACTGCTACTTTGCGTATCGTAAAACAGCCAAAACTACTTCTACAAGAGTATCCACGATCAAGAATTACATAATTACACAATTCAGAATAGTAAACAAATCCAGCCTGTTATTCTAATATACACATACTATATGATCAACATATAAGTTCATAAGTTCATCTCGTTGATAAATTATTTTTGTAAGAAGATATCTTTTTTATTTCTGACAGCTAATGGAGCTTGCTGAACCACATTTAATCTATATTCGGCAAATGATCTAAATGAATTACCATTAGTTGGTTGCCATTTTCTAATCATTGGAGCTTGTTTAGCGGTATTATTAACAAAGTTTAATTTGGAAACGCTTGCAATTGATCTTTTAAAGTACATAATGAATAAGAATAAGAATAAGAATAATTGAAGATCAAACCGAAAAAACTTGTGAAAATTTTGAATCCTTTTATATAATCTCGGTAACGGGTTTAGGCACAAACTATGACATGAAAAAATAAATCACATCATCGGCAATAAAATCACAGGAACTTATTCGTGCGATATTAGTTGCTCCAAAATCACGTTCCTACTTCAACGAGTGTTATTTGGATATCGGCCCTACTTTCATACTATCAAATGGACTTTGGTGGTAAACCTGATTACAACATCGATATAACTAGGCTGATTGTTGAAAGCTGTTTATACTTTCGTCTCGTCGCTCTAATTTACCGCGCGCATCTGGGTTTACTTTCCATTAGCACAGTTTCGCTTATTGTCGGTAATTAATTTCCTATCACTAGCGGTAATGATAATCCGATAAAAACTTATTTTTCCTCGCTATCAAACCAATTAAATTCTTTCATGGACAGCCGCAGGTGAAAATTTTCAAGTATGAGTAACAAAATTTCCCGTTTTATATCCCACGTGATGTATTAACTGTGGTTTCACAAATATCCATAGGTTTTTTTAAGGGTAGCGTAGTTTGAAGCTGAGAATTTGTTCGAGTGGCTGCAACGTTACTATAGTAAAAATATGTGGATTAAATAATATTCCAAAAACGAATTAGTCATTTTCCCTTAGTACCTTTTACCCCATTTTCTGTTAGGCAATTGGTTCGTCTACTTACAAACAGCTCATTTGAACATATTTCTTGAAGGTGTATTCGAAAATTAGGTTAGTGACTAAATCAACCTGGTTGGTGACCACTACACTGAATACGTAGAAATTGAATAATTGAAGGTAAAGAAGACTATGACATGTAGATAACAGCACTAATGAGGCAACCCATACTTGTTCATCGTTGAAATTTGTCATAACCACTACAATTCAGTACGACTGAAGCTTAACAATTTTGATAACTGCCACAAACAGAGGAAACGCGCTACAATTATCGCAGAGAAAAGCATGGATTGTTGTTTTCTCAAGTAAGTCATTACGTGTACAACTCAAGCAAGTAACTGTAATACGACACCAAACCCCCGATGTAATTTGTTAACAATCAAACTTTTCATTGCTACGGTGATTAATCTCCTCAATGTAGCGATCCGGGGATGAAACATCACCAGATTCTCCAAGAATAAACGGATAATAAAGTCCCCCTCCAGTTTATACGGACTAGCAATATCGGTTCAATGGAATGGGTCCATTAAACCGAACTAGAGTTAAATTTAATGAAAAGGTCAAGTTAAAACTTGACAAAGACATGTTAAAGTTTGGTGAATTCTCACAGAAAACCGCCATTTGTACTACACAATATCCCCATTAAAATATCCCAGATAACACATACTTTTCCACCTATCAGTAGCCAGATTTAGGTTGCATTTTGAGTCACTGTGATTCAGTTGACCTCATCGATGTACCGAAAATCAAAATGCAGGTCTCCACCCAATAGCAAACCTAACCCTTGAAACCATTGACCATTGAACAGAAGAGAGACCAGGGCAAGTTGACAATATCAATTCAACACTTAACAACACATTTCTTTGCCCGCCACTCCGATACCAACACCACCGCATCAATACGTTTAAAATTGATTTTGCCTTACACTGTTCAGCACTGATCTTAATAATCGTTACCATGCATATTAAGTGCTGCTGCTCTGAACTCCGAAGTATATTTTTCCAATCCATGATTCTATAAAAGGAAAGCTATAGGTGGCATTTTTTAAAGTACGGTTTTTCTCTTCATTAAGGGCTAACTAGTATTATCTTAACTCCGATACTTATTTTCGTATTGTACTACAGTTGGATTTATTGCTTATCCATCATCTGGTCAATTATCCCTCATTCGCCTTATCTTTCCCAGATTATATAATCGTAGCCATTGCACTTGATTTTGCTTTCGTTGGTTCGTTAATCTCACTCTCCTTAATTATTACAATTATATTAAGGGTATCTTCAATTGAAGTTAGTGTTGCTTAAAACATATTTTGGAATTCGATTTACTCCGATTCTTCAATAAGTTAACATGTCGTCCGCTAATGGGAAGAAGTTACATCAGATAAGACGGGATTCCACCGTCTTGGGCCAAATGAATAAGATATTGGTAGCTAATAGAGGAGAAATCCCTATTAGAATCTTTAGAACTGCTCATGAGTTATCTATGCAAACAGTGGCCATATACTCTCATGAAGATAGATTAAGTGCTCATCGTTTAAAGGCCGATGAATCGTACGCTATTGGTAAAAAGGGTCAATTCACTCCAGTCGGGGCATATTTGCAAATTGATGAGATTATCTCCATTGCTAAAGCTCATAATGTTAATATGATTCATCCTGGTTATGGATTTCTTTCTGAAAACTCTGAATTTGCTAAGAAAGTTGAGCTAGCCGGTATGGCTTGGATCGGACCGAAACATACCACCATTGATGCTGTGGGTGATAAAGTCTCTGCAAGACAATTAGCACTTGATAACAACGTTCCCGTTGTTCCTGGTACCCCTGGTCCAATTGATAATGTTGCCGATGCAGAAAAGTTTGTGGAAAAGTATGGTTATCCAGTCATTATTAAAGCTGCTTTTGGTGGTGGTGGTAGAGGTATGAGAGTTGTTAAAGAAGGTGATGATATCGCTGATGCTTTCAAAAGAGCTACTTCCGAAGCCAAAACCGCTTTTGGAAATGGGACTTGTTTTATCGAAAGATTCTTATATCAACCAAAACATATTGAAGTACAATTATTAGCCGACAATTACGGTAACGTTATTCACTTGTTTGAACGTGATTGCTCAGTTCAAAGAAGACATCAAAAAGTGGTGGAAATTGCCCCTGCCAAAAATTTGCCAAAAGAAGTTAGAGACGCCATTTTAACCGACGCTGTAACTTTAGCCAAAGCTTCCAATTATAGAAATGCTGGTACTGCTGAATTCTTGGTAGACGATCAAAACAGACATTATTTTATTGAAATTAATCCAAGAATTCAAGTGGAGCATACTATTACTGAAGAAATTACTGGAGTAGATCTTATCGCTGCTCAGATTCAAATTGCCGCTGGTGCTTCCTTGGAACAATTAGGTTTACTCCAAGATAAAATCACTACCAGAGGTTTTGCTATTCAATGTAGAATTACTACTGAAGATCCATCCAAAAATTTCCAACCAGATACTGGTAAAATCGAGGTGTATAGATCTGCCGGTGGGAACGGTGTTAGATTGGACGGTGGTAATGGATTTGCCGGAGCTGTTATTTCTCCCCATTACGATTCCATGTTAGTTAAATGCACATGTTCTGGTTCAACCTTTGAAATTGCCAGAAGAAAGATGTTACGTGCTTTAATTGAATTTAGAATTAGAGGGGTTAAGACGAATATCCCATTTTTGTTAGGTTTATTAACTAATGAAACCTTTATCCTCGGTAATTGTTGGACTACTTTCATTGATGACACCCCATCCTTGTTCCATATGATTTCTTCTCAAAACAGAGCAACTAAATTATTGTCATATCTTGCTGACGTTGTCGTGAACGGATCTTCCATTAAGGGGCAAGTTGGAGAACCTAAACTAGTTGAGGAAGCATTAATTCCTGAAATTCACGATCCAAAAACTGGTCTTAAGATTGACGTTGAAAAGACTCCGGTACCAAGAGGTTGGAGACAAGTTTTAATTGAAAAGGGTCCAAAAGAATTTGCTAAACAAGTTAGAAATTTTAATGGTACCTTATTAACCGATACTACTTGGAGGGATGCACATCAATCGTTATTGGCTACTAGACTTAGAACTATTGACTTGGTTAACATTGCTCCAACAACCGCTCATGCCTTAAATGGGTTGTTTTCTTTAGAATGTTGGGGTGGTGCTACTTTTGACGTAGCTATGAGATTCTTATACGAGGATCCATGGGAAAGATTAAGAAAATTACGTCAATTGGTGCCAAACATTCCATTCCAAATGTTATTGCGTGGTGCTAACGGTGTTGCGTATTCTTCGTTACCAGATAATGCAATTGATCAGTTCGTTAAACAAGCTAAGGAGAATGGTGTTGATATTTTCCGTGTTTTTGATGCTTTAAATGACTTAGAACAATTGAAGGTTGGATCAGATGCAGTTAAGAAAGCCGGTGGTGTACTTGAAGCAACAGTTTGTTACTCGGGTGATATGATGACCCCAGGCAAGAAATATAATTTAGAGTATTATTTGGAAGTTGTTGATCAGATCGTAGAAATGGGAACTCACATTTTAGGTATAAAAGATATGGCTGGTACATTAAAACCCAAAGCTGCTACATTGTTAATTGGAGCTATTAGAGAAAAATACCCAGATTTACCAATTCATGTTCATACTCACGATTCTGCTGGTACTGGGGTTGCCTCGATGGTTGCAGCCTCTAAAGCAGGGGCTGATGTTGTTGATGCAGCTTCTAACTCAATGTCGGGTATGACTTCTCAACCATCAATATCTGCCATACTCGCATCTTTGGAAGGTGATATAGAGACTGGCGTAGATAGTTCTTTGGTAAGAGAAATTGACAATTATTGGCAACAAATGAGATTGTTGTATAGTTGTTTCGAGGCTGATTTGAAAGGACCAGATCCAGATGTTTACCAACATGAAATTCCCGGTGGGCAATTAACAAATTTATTATTCCAAGCGCAACAATTAGGTTTAGGAACTAGATGGTTGCAAACCAAAGAAACTTACAAAATTGCTAATCACTTATTAGGAGATATTGTAAAAGTTACACCAACCTCTAAAGTTGTTGGAGATTTGGCACAATTTATGGTTAGTAACAACTTGTCTGAAGAGGATGTTAATAATTTGGCTGCTGAGTTAGATTTCCCTGATTCAGTATTGGACTTCATGGAAGGTTTAATGGGTAAACCTTATGGTGGCTTCCCTGAACCATTAAGAACTAATATGTTGGGCAACAAAAGACCAAAATTGGATTCTAGACCAGGCTTAAATTTACCAGCTATTAATTTCGCCGCAATTAAGGAAGAATTAGTTTCTAGATTTGGGTCACATATTGACGAAACTGATATTGCATCGTATATTATGTATCCAAAAGTTTATGAGACTTTCAAAAAGTTGCAGGACAAATACGGGGATTTATCTGTTTTACCAACTAGATACTTCCTTAGTAAAACTAAAATTGGGGAAGAATTATCTGTTGATATTGAACAAGGTAAAACTTTAATTATTAAATTATTAGCTGTTGGTGAGATCAGTCAACAAACCGGTAGTAGAGAGGTATTCTTTGAATTGAACGGTGAAATGAGATCAGTTACCATCGAAGATAAGACTGTGTCTATCGAAACTAAAACCAGACCAAAGGCAACTCAACCTAATGATGTGGGTGCACCAATGTCAGGGGTTGTTATTGAGATCAGAGCTACTCCTAATCTTGAAGTTAAGAAAGGTGATCCAATTGCAGTATTATCAGCAATGAAGATGGAAATGGTTATTAGTGCACCTGTTTCTGGTAAGGTAGGTGAGATCTTTATTAAAGAAGGGGATTCAGTAGATGCTAGTGATTTGATCACAAGTATTCTTAAATAAAATGTACAATGAATTGAGTACACAGTTTGCTTTATTGATGTTTGTATTTGTATTTGTATTTGTTTACGAATATAGACATATAGTTAGATTATAGAGAATCAACAATAATAATTATAATAGGAATCTTTGATTTCCAACCCTGTACATCCACCATCATGAATAAATAGCAATCAATCCCAGTTAACTTGGTTGCAACGAAATGCTTGTTAACATCTCTGTGTCTCATTTTCTCTCTATTACCCACTTGCTATTTTGTAGAGGTATGACTCTTCGCTTCTCGATATCCCATTCGATTTCGGAAGATCTATGTTTCCGCATTTCAGTACTATAAATTCTATCATCAATACACTTGACTTTATTGTTATTTTTTACCTTGGAAAGGTAAGTTTGCTATACAATAGATTACTTAACGATTCTCGTTTTCTTATCCGTAGTTCTCAATTTTGACCCAGCGAATTCTCTTTTCCCAAGAGATGATTCTTTTTGGTTGCTGTCTTGAATTTTGGAATACCTTTGCTGTAGTTGAGATTGAAGCTGTGAATTTTCAGAATTCACAGTATTCAACTGAGTAAGCAAGTTTTGCTCCAAAAGCAACTTTTGTTGTAAGTCTTGAGTTTGACCGTCATTGTCATTGTCTGGTACCCAATTAGGGTCATTTATGACATCATGAGTGAAGTTGGTTTGATTTAAGATTCTGATCCATTGATCGAGTAACAACTCAGTGGTTGAAGAAGAAGAGTTTACTTGAGCCAAATTGGTGTTAGTTGACAGTACCATACCAACTAGCTTCCCTATAGATTCATTGATAGCTTGTAGTTGATGTAACTCCTTCAAAAGAGCTTCATTTGAGGAATCAGATGAAGAAAGCACAGGTGACTTTGAAGAATCAGACATCGATAAAACAACTCTTGAAGTTCACAATATAATAAACAGTCCACAGAACTCAAGTAAAAGTGCTCGTTGTAGCAATGGATCCTACAATAGTGCTACTATTATGAAAGATTAGAGCCAACAGTAATGGTATATTATTATGTAAACAATCATCGCTAGCATATACACTACGCTCCAAAATGAGTAAACCTACTGCCACCGCGACTCTTCACAAGAATGTTAAACCACTTTGTTTGATGTGGGCGAGCGAATTAGTGAATAGAGGTGCAAGGCTGCCGCAAAGCAACTACAACGACTCGATCGCTATATATCACTATCCCGTATAGGAAGTCCGAATAGTTTGCATCTTCAAACAACTGTAATGTAGTATCCTTATCATCCTCTCCACAAATGGTAGTACTAGGTCTATGAAAGCTTCTGTAAATAGGGATAGGTTTTACCATGAGTAGAGGTTCCGAAGGTAGCACTGACCAGTTCAATCTTAGTATGATTGAAGAGAGAATATGTTACTACAGTAGTTCGTATCACGTTAGCTTTGTATTTACCAAATATCTAGTAGTCTTCAAGAATTAGTGTACAAGTAGCGCAAAAAAATTCAGACGATTAATTTTCTTTTTAATAGCTTTGTTGTTATTATGTCAAATGGTATGAACGAAACAACTGCTTCAGAGAATGACATGAAGGATTTCCCTACAGATGTAGATGGAGTCAGCGCTGAAGCTTCACAAAATATGGAACAATTGGTAAATTCGTTACCCTCTAGATGGGAAATCGAATTAGAGTTTGTTCAATCTTTATGTAACATTCAATATTTGAATTATTTAGCTCAGCAAGGTTACTTGGTCAACGAAGAATTCATAAACTATCTTCATTACTTGAATTACTGGAAGCTACCTCAATATGCGAAGTACTTGGTTTATCCAAATTGTTTACATATTTTAACTCTACTACAACATGAAAAATTTCGATTAGAAATCGTTAATCCCGATTTTAGAAACAATCTAATGAATGACATGGTGAAAAGATGGCAACATTTATATCCTACTGAGGATGGTGAGCTTCATGTAAATGGACATCTTGACCTGAATACGGATCAATCGAATAGTTTACATCAATCTGTTGTTGGTTCCGACAATTCACTTCCAACAGATCAAAGTAATATGGATCAAACATGAGAATAGCAATTTGGCGTAAATAAATAGCGTTGACGTGATATTTCCTTATTTCGATTCCCTCTACAACTACATTTGCTCGTTTCCGTCACTACTATAATTTACCTAGTAAGATTCAAACCTCATCGGCATTGCATCACCTTACATTAATAATGAGAATATTGTACGGCTTTTCAAGAGAGCTCTGATACTTGCAGAATGACTGTAGGAAAGGGGCATTGGGAGAACCCAAAAGTTATTAATGAGATAAATTATGGAAAGTACTTGCCATTAAGAGAAGGGAGTATGATTACAAGCAAATATCATAGAATACATAATATAGAATATCCATTGCTACCTGACATACTGCGATGCTCATGTATTTTGTTACTATTAATAAAAGCATAGACCCTTAGAGGTGGCGTACAGCCTTCATTAAATAGTTCCTACTAGGGAAAAATATTATCCAGTTCATCTTAATATAGAAATTTGCTGGATAAATATAGAAGCTCGTATTTGGATTTTCTCTTCACTAAAACCAATACAGAAAACAGAGCAATAGAATGCGACACAACTTTGAAATTGTATTAGAAAGTATAAAATAAAATAGAAACCGTTCATCATCAGCTCCTATGCTGAACCAACAACTTCCATTATAATAAGAATAAGAATCAACACCAGAAGAGATGGTAATTTGCTATATATAGCAAGACCCTACCCAAATTTGCTGCTTCAGTCAAAACTAATAAAAATATTTTTCAGCCTTGTTTCGAAAGGAAAGGCTGAAAGATACGAATAGGGGTTCTAATTATTCAAAGTCCATCTCGATAAATAATTCAAGCCAGCATGTGACATGTGAAGAGAAAATGAAGTTGTACATGGTTCATATAATATACATAACGATACTGGTGATGAAAGCCTTTTTAAGTTCAGGGGGTAAGTGTAGTGAGTTTAAGGATATTTTAGCCGTTGTAAATCTTGAAACCATTCATGCATCCGTAAATTCTTGAAACTATAATGTATAGTGCTATTCTATATATAGAACTGACAAAAATAGTATATCGTATATATCCTCGTATTCATCCATGTCACCACAGACCACTACAGCCCACTTTCAGTTCAAAATACTGCAAAGTTGACTATTAGCAGCCTCTATGACAGCTTAGTACCACCATTTGTAGTGCTCCTCCTTTGAAATCCTTCTTTCCTACTAAACTTATTTTCCGCTAGGATTTACTAGTCAATCGTGTAAATCGCTTGGCCGCGCGAATAGTTTCTTGAGTTCCCAAGAAAGACAACAAACAACTCAGAAAGCAAACTTCTACTTATTAAAAAAAACATGAAAAGCCACCATAACCTACGGATGACGCTCTATCACAACTATTGAATAAGTTGTACATGCAACTACGAATGTACCTACCAATCTGGCCGCCGAAACCGTGGTGCCGATACTACACCCACCTTGCATACACGCTTCAAAAGAGTGGAGCGATCAGTAAATGCTGCGATGCTATATAATTTAGTGGCTTGTAAGATTATTATTAATTGTCACGGATTCGTGGACACATATATAAAGCAGGGAATCTGCGTCAGTTCTGCTTTAGGGGTTTTGTATCAGTTGTTTTCTAGAAGCAGTATTTATATTATACTTCCATTTTAGCTCCACCCGCAGTTGATAAACTGTGCTATTGGTATTGAATAATAATTTCAAGTGTAAATACTTGCTGTTGTTTGAGATTATTTGACTCTCGTGGTTTTGTTTATAGTCCCCGTCAATATATGTTGATTTTTTCAGCAACATATCTTTCACACCTTCTAGTTAGCTCGTGTTCCGCTGAGGTTATTAGCTTCGATGTTTAAAGGATATCAGCTATCATGGAAACTTCTAGTTTCCCCATATGCTTTACTAGCATATGCTTTCATCTGTAATTTGATTACAGTTGTCCTACTCACTGGTAGAACAAAATATTTGGAACTCCAATCTAGATTCGGTATTACTTGTATGTTTGTGGATGCCGCTGTGTTGGCTATTTTGATAATAGACAGAATTACCCGATGTATGGCATGGAAAAAGACAATCAAAATATGTAAGATCATTATTTGTATCTTCGTCTTGATTATGTGCATAGCAAGAATTATTGCTCTTATTACCGATAAATCTGGTAGATTCCCTGGTCAAGATGTTATCGATTTATTACGACGTAGGGTTGATTTAGATAGTGAGGATATAGTGGCTGGGTTTATAATACTTATCGTATTGGCTGTTATTTGTGATTGCTCGCTCTTGACTATATGGTGGGGATCTTCGATTAGTACCCCCTATGGTATATTTGCCATTGCTTCCATGGCCAATATTTTGGTTTCTATTGCAATTTTGCAAGTTAATTTGGATCTAATTAATATCCACTTTTTTTACGGTATAAAAAGGCTTCATAATTTATTTGCATATTCAAGCTGTTTTGTTATAGCTAGTTGCACTGTGGGTATATTCATATTCATGTTAATCAATGAGAAAAATAGATTAAGTGAGATAATGGGCAAATTGATTGTATTTTACAACGTATTTCTATTAGTAATTACCTTACTTACTTTTGCATGTTTTTTTATTTCATTTTATGCCATGAAGCATACTAATGATAATGGTGATGCCCCCATTTCCCTTCCAATCTTACTTGGTATTTCAATACTATTGGCAATTGTGCAATTTATTTGCACCAGATATTTTAGGGTTAGATCTCAACCTACAAGCTTGGTTGTTGAAGAGTATGACTTGAAAAATTTATCAGATTTCCATAAATCAGGTTGGGCAAAATTAATTAATTGTAACCACAAATTTAATTCTGGGGTTAATGGAGAAGCTATTATCAGTTTAATGAGTGCCTATTGTGATGCCAAACTAGAAGGAATGGAATGTAAAGTTTTGAGAGTTTACAAAAGGTCCGAATCAGAGACGAATAAGAACTCCCAAGCTGATCAAACTAAAAAACCTGCTAAGATTGATGATGTTGATGAAAAGGCTGAAAACATAAAAGAGAAGACAGAGAATAAAACAGGAAAGAAAGAAAATGCCAAAAAGCAAGAGCAAAAGGGGAAAAAGAAAGATCAAGGTTCCGGACTTGAAACAACTTCTTCGCAACTCGAAAACCCCTTTGAGTCTAAGATCTCTGAAAACTTGAAAGATATCTCTACCAGTAAGTCAAGAGGAAATTCTAATAAGAAGTCTACGGATAACTCAGATAAGAAAGAAAAGGATTCATCTGCTAAGAAAGCTAATGTCAATTTGGATAACAAAATCAAAGATTCTGATAAGAAAACTAAAGAAAACTCAAATAAAGATGAGAAAAAATCGAAAGATGAGAAAAAAGGAAATGAAATTTCAAGCTCCGAAGTTGACTTGGAAAAACAAATTCACAAACGCCAAAATCATGCTTGGAATTACTTGGATAAAGACTCCGTGGTATTTGAGGAGGGCCATGCTGTAAATGGAGACTCAAATTCATTAGAAGAATTCAAACCTTTAACTAAAAATCAAGCCAAAAAATTGGCTAAAAAACAGAAAGATTCTAAATTGCAGGGTCAAATTGAAGAAATTCAAGAACAATCAAAGAAATTCTATAAAGAATTAGTTGAAACCGAAGCTTTGGTACTTTTAACAGTAATTACAGAATTTGATTTAACTGAAAGAATTCCTGGAATATTTGGGAAAAAATTGAATAAGTGGTTTGGTAAAGGCTCACGTCACCCAATTTTATGTATTAAATTTGGTTTACTAGGATTCCATTGGCCATTTAAAAGATCTACTTTTTATTGTAGTTCTACAAAGAAACCAGTTGCAAGATCAGCCGCAATTATGTATTCGGTTGCTCAATGGAATCATCAAAATGAAAAATGTACCATTCTTTTGGATCCTACTTACAAGCATGACTCTTCTGAGACAGGTATTGGATTTTCTGGTTGGATTAAAGTAGCATTGCCTAATTCCCATATAATTGATTTGCGTCCTTATAGAAATTCAACCTTAGCCCAATATTTCAAAGGGGTAAAATATAGAAGTCAAGAAAATACCTTTAATCAAGCGTCCGGTCTTGTATTGGAGACTTTTGACTTTACGGAAGAAAATTGTCAACTTGTTGTTGATATGAATAATAACATATCTGAAACCAGAACAGAGGGTAACCAATCGGATACTTTACTCCATCCAACGGCTCTGTTTATTCAAGATATAGGTACCCATAATAACGAGAAAAAGTATAGATCATTGCTATATCTTAAAGTTGAAGATAAAGTGATAGCATCATGTGTTATATTTAGATTGGGTGATACAATTACTTCTGATATTCAAGGGTTGGATCATGAAATTTCCAAGAAATATAAAGCGTATTTCGTAATGATGCAAGAAGTAATTAGGATGGCATTAGAAGAAAAGATTTCGTTTGTTGATTTTGGTCCAACAACTGAAACTGCTAAGGTTAGTATTGGATGTCAAGTGGTTCCATTAGTTGGATCATTATATCCAAGAAGTAAAATCTTAGGACCAATAGTAAAATTGGCTGCATCAAAAGTCGATGTTTAGCCTGGTGAAGTAAAGTCGATAGTGATGGAATGGACTACAGGATTGAAAACATCCCTCAGACTGGATCTTTACTGTTGTGTGTGGTGATTGATTAGCAGCTCCCCATATGGTAAATAGCTTGTACATTAATAATTAATAATGATTTACTCAACTGAGTACATAAAATTTTGATTAGATTCATTTAGTAGCACGATTTGAGTTCTGCAACGGCTCTTGTAACAGAACCCTTTGGGTCAGTACCACTATCCAACAACGCGAATACAAAATTATAGCAATATAACATATTGGCAACACCATGGAAACTCATAAATCTCTTCCATTCCAGCATTGATCGCTAAAGTCTTACTCCATTTCACAACACTCGAGCCAAGTTAAATTTCTCTCCACTACCTGACCTTCTCTTGCTTCTAATCTTGATATCTTCGCTTACGTAATAAATTTTGCAACCATTTCTTGGAGTGCATATTTATAACCAATGCTGGCAACTAAATGGCCACCAAGTAACAACCGAACTGCGTTTCTTCGTTAATACCAAAATGAATAATGACAAGTCCCAAGTGTACCAACGACATTATGATCGGATTGTGCAAGTAAATTCCTATATGGTCAGCAAATTTCATATCTCTGTTGGTGAGCTAAGTTTCATCGCATCATTCATATTCAACTTCATCTTTGGGACGATTATCCATGTTTTCTCTCCCGAGGAAGAAGTTAACAATTATTGGAACGATAAAAGGAACATATTCAACCAGTTGTTTGTTAAGAAAGGCTGGTTGTGGACTACGGTATTCGTGGTGTTGTTTTATGGTATTCAATATGTGAAATGTAAACGTAATGGTCAAGCACTCAAATTGAACTACGTGGGTATTGGCTTCCGTTATTTGGTCGCCACGGGCTGGTGGATTCTATTCACGCAATGGTGCTTTGGTCTTCCAATCATGGATAAAATCTTTGTTTTGTCTGGTGGGTATTGTTTTGTTAACCCTGACCATCCTAAACTCAATCAATTTATTCATTTGTTCCAACTTAATGACGATAACCTCTTGCAATCTAATTCAATAACGTCCCTCTCTTGTCGTAGATTGAATGGTTCTTGGGAAGGAGGACATGACCCTTCCGGACACGTATTCCTATTGGTTCATTCTTCGCTATATTTGTTTTTTGAAACATACGCTTTCTGGCAAAACTACCAAACAATTAATAATTTGTTCAAAATTCATTATAATAAATTTAAAAGTTCGAAAAACTACCACGATTTAATTGACTTATTAATATCAATGCCCCAGGTGTTGATAATTGCATTGATCTCTTTATGGTGGTTTATGTTGTTAATGACAAATATATACTTCCATTCATTAGGAGAAAAGTTTGTTGGATTGCTATTTGGTTTCTTGTCTGCATTAGCAGTATACTACGGACCAAGATTGTTAAATCACCATACCTGAGTTTTAGGATGGGTGATACTCTACAAAGAATTATAATTACACTAACACTCTATTCCAACATCTGTGCAAGGTTATTCAGCCTCAGTTATCAACCACTTGACACTCTTTTGAGAGAGAACAGCCTACGAACACCCAATTAGAAACTAGCATAATCTGGTTATAATGAAGCGGCGGAAAGTGAACCTTATTTGGGTTCTTTTGCACAAGTCAACTAAAAGGGCAAAATTACATGCATTAATGAAAAGCTTTAATCCACGCTAATTCGTGCGCCTTTAAGGTGTAGTGTTTGGGATAAGATTTATAGGGCCATGTTTCAAATTAGAATGTAGCTCTGCATTAGTTTAATATAGATAATATGATCAACTAACCTTTATATGCATCATTTGTCATAGTAGCCATGTACACTGTATATAATTTGAAGTTCTGGATCGCGATAACAAGCTATCTTGTTTCAAAATTGTATTGACACTAGAAGGAACTGAGTAGATTGCTCTACTTTGGTACAGTTCCTTTGCAAGTTCCCTCACCAAGTTCTTCAACTAATCTTTCAAATTTCTTCAATCGATATCCTAAGCAAAGCATCCATCACAATAAGATTCAGTGCTACCGTGTACAGGGGGAATTAAATGTACCAAAAGAGTTAAAATCACGAAGTTTAATATGGGAAGGAGAATTTCAAGTAGAGGTGGAAGTAAGGAAGTGAAATAGCTGTACCATTAACATCACTTCGGTTAAGTGGTAATCACCCAACCTAAACCGACAACAATGTAGTATAGTAAACAAAAGCAGTGAAGCTGGAATCTCCAGCTTCAGCAAGATGTTTTACCCCAGAATGGTGTACCATAATTCAAACATAGCTAGAGACCAGCAGAAACCGTACCAATCTAGTGCCATCCTCGTTTGGAACTACGCCAACTATCAAATCACCAGGGACAAATAGAGCCATCACCGCAATAGTAGCCGCGCGTAGAAAAAAACCCTGCTACCTAAACAACGCGTCCAAATCAATAATAAACATGCAATCAATAACAAAATCACCTCCTTGTCGCGACTTGTAATGCCTACAAACCTCAAGAAAGGTACATTTACAATGCAAGGTAGGTATGAAGGTGGTATTTTTAAGGTGAGGCTAATTGTTTTAGCTATTATTTTTAGACCACCCTAGTAACCATTTGTAGTCAAATTAACAGAATGAATTACAGGGAAGAGAATTTTTGTGTTCATTACTGACGTTCTTTTTAATCTTTTTAGTTTGTTGCAAGCTTAGTTTTGTTCTTCATTCCTTTCCTTGTTACTGATTCGTGTTTAAGCTTGGAAATGCTTTTTATACCATTCCTAGTGACACTTTGTCTAGGACAACTATACATAGGATTCCCATTGAATGAACAATTACCAACTGTGGGTAGAATAAACCAACCGTACCAATTCCAGTTGGCAAATACCACATACAAATCGTCCAACTACGTGGAAGTTCAATATAGCGCCTCTGACTTACCATCGTGGTTAAGTTTCGATGCCAGCTCTCGTTCGTTCTCTGGAACACCACAATCTCTGGATGTGGGACAATTTCAAATCACTTTATCGGGTCATGACAATTCAGACAACACCTCGTTGTCCAATAGCTACCAAATGTTAGTGTCCAATGATACGGGACTTCAATTATCGTCCAATTCAGTCATGCTCTACCAAATCGCTAAATTTGGTAAAACTAACGGGAACGCTGGTTTAGTAGTAAAGCAAGGTCAAAACTTTAATATTCAATTCACTAAAGATGTTTTTGAACTGAAACCCAACGCTGATAGACCCATTATCGCCTACTATGGTCTTTCATCAGATAGGTCCTCGTTACCAAATTGGATTAAATTTAATCCAAACGACTTGTCATTTTCCGGAACGGTTCCTTATGTTACCTCGGAAATAGCCCCATCGTTTGAATATGGGTTTAGCTTCTTAGCATCTGACTATTATGGATATTCGGGTGCTGAGGGTCTCTTCAAATTAGTTGTGGGAGCCCACGAGTTATCCACCTCAATTAACGACACTATAAAAGTTAATGGTACCTTTGGTGAAGCATTTGATTTAACGGTGCCTATTTTATCATCAACATACTTTGATGATGTTTTAATTACTCAAGCTAACATATCTACTGTTTACGCAGAAAACTTGCCAGCTTATGTTCATTTGGATGCCAGTAATTATACATTAACTGGAACTTTCCCAAATAGTTCTACGTTTGACAATTTCACCATCATTGTTCAAGACAAGTTTCAAAATACCGTACAATTGCCATATTCTTTCAATTCGTTAGATACTTTGTTCACTAATACTTTTCCAGATGTCAATGCCACTGCGGGTCATTGGTTTCAGTATCAACTTTTAGATACCTATTTCACAGACGTAAACCATACAACTATCGACGTCAATTACTCGGCAGGATGGTTATCTTACGACAAAGATAACAAAACATTGTCTGGGCAAACACCAAACGATTTGACAAGTGTAGAAGTCTCGGTTAATGCCACTTCTTCCTTTGGCAGTGGTTCTCAATCGTTCAAGATTAGAGGTGTCACTGTACCTACAAGCACCTCCAGTACTTCCAGTACACCTTCAGCAACTCAATCCACTTCTAGCTCGTCGTCAACATCTGCTACTGTTGCAACTTCTAAGAATTCCAAATCCAACCATAAAGCTCTAGTTATTGGGCTTGCAGTTGGAATACCAGCTTTTGTATTGTTGTTGGCTTTGTTAGCATTACTTGCCTTCTGCGTGAGGAAAAGAAAGAACCAAGACAAAGCAGTTGCCAGCACAATTAATGGTCCTTCTGATATGGAGAAAGGTTCACGTCCTTTGGGCCCTAATCCCTTCGGCAACGCGGTTGAAGACTCAGCAGAGCATACACCAAAGAGATTGGGATCACTTGCTGCGCTTGATTTAGCAGACCACAAAGTAGATGCCTATGATGATATTCACTCCACTTCATCTACAGTGACACATGTAGAATCAGAAGAATCACGATATTACGATGCCGTGGAAAAGACAGTAAAGTCTTGGAGAGGTGAAGATAAGTCAGATATGGCTATGGGACAAGCATTCAATAACCGTACATCGGATATTTCCCTAAGCACAGTGAACACCGAGCAGTTGTTCTCGGTAAGATTAGTAGATGACTTAAATCGTGTATCTGGAGGATCATTAACTTCTTTAATTCAAAGTGAATCTTCGGGAAACATACAACGTCTAGATAGTGATGGATATATCGTTGATACCGCGAACGGGTCGGTTGACCCCTCGCTTGCAAGATCTAAACGTACCCATAGTCAGAATTTAGATGTTTTATTGGAAGAAACAGCTAGTCATCATCATAATATAAGTGATGATACTATAAGAACAAACGGTCATTCGAACGAGCTCCGACACGATACATCAAGTTTTAGTATGAATTTACTAAGTAAAGTGGATTACCCTCAAGTAATCTCCCAATCAAATAGCCAAGGCGAATTGCAAGATGGAAATTCATTTGAAAATGAATTCACTGCTACTAAGACTGATCAAGGAGAATTTAAATGGTTACAAGCTGATAATGTCCCAGTAATCTCACCAAGCTCGGAAACTTTCATCTTCAATGGTTCCGATAATACTGCTACTTCAATTATGAAGAATTCAAATTTATCAACACTCTCCATGGGAAGCTCCGAAATGTTGTTACAAGATAGCAATTCAAATGCAATTGGAAAATTCAATTCTGGCAATAAAGTAAAAGCAAAATTAGTCGAATTCACAAGAAAAGGTAGTTTAAGAGAATCTGCTTATGAGCCAGATTATCACTTCCATGAAGAATCGGCTAAAATCGAAGAAGATAGCGATTAACGATGCTTCCACTATTTATTGCATTATTTTTCTCATAGCAGTGTTGGATCTGTCTTTTTATTTTATTAATTGGAGTTTATTAGTTGTACATTATTTTCTTTAACTTGGAGTTGATTTTTCAAAAGTTGTATGTTTTTAGTTTAGCTATTTCTATAAATTTGATATCTAGTAATTGGATATCGAGGGATTGGAAAATCATATAATAACAGGATACTTAATCTATATTTTGTCTTAATGTAGTGTTTGTTTTATTGTATTATGAAATAAAAATGCATATTAATGTCTATATGAGGACAAGAGAAATTAGTAGATTTTCTACAATTGGAACAGAGAACGGTCAGGTGAACCCTTGAATCGTTTCTAGTCATGTTTTGGCAAAGTATCAACATAATTAGCAGTATCTTGAGCGCTTCTTCTACCTTCGATATAAGTCATCATTTCTGAGTAGGTTTGAGGAATAACGGAACAATATTCATAATCGTCTTTTGAACTCTTGGGTACAAAGAAGGAGTATACAAAAGTACCGGCATCTTTGGATGAATCACCCTCGAGAGGGGTGATTTTTGTATCCACTTTCACTTGAATTAATGTCCCTGTTTCTGACAAGAAAGCATCAGGGTTGTTCAAGATCTTGTTGGTAGCAGGTAATTTGAAATCGAAAGGCGAATCAAAATCAACATCGGCGCATTCTTTAGTGTGAAGGTGTTCTGTATAACAAATAGAGGCATCCATGGATAAAACGGAACCGACGGGTACTGGAGCTTTGAAATTAGTCGAGTCTAAACTTACAAACCTTGGTCCAGCTCCGGAGAAGGCACCTGCGGCACAGTAGGCTAATTCAAAAGCTTGTCTTAACAAGTAACCCCCAAAAATCATGTATGAGTGTCTGTTTCTGTACTGAGGTTGCATTACCAAGGTGGAAGTTATCGAGGTATTCTTCATGAATTGAACTTTTCTTGGTAATTTATCAGTGGTTGCAGTCAACGCTTTAGCGGACTTCCACATATCATAAATTAACTTAGATTCTTCACTTGTTGGTTCAATTAATTGTGAAGCTTTTGCAGTTAACTTCTTCTTAGCGTTATGAGATTCGGCTCTTCTATAGTCTATCCAATCGTTCTGGGTAATCGGTAAAAGACGGTTAATAGCGAAAGATTTGTGAGTGGAAGGATCACGAGCAACAAAGGTGAAATTGGCAGTCAAAAATACTTGATCATCAGTAAGTGTGTCCATGGTTATTTCCGAAGGAATTTCGTCCTCGTAAGCATAACCTTTTACAGTGATTTCCATGGAAGACCTCCCGGTCCAAGTACAAGACCCAGCGAGAAGGAAGTTATAATTGGAGATTTCGTCCACCTTTTTAACCATGTAGATTCTATCCACCGACGCAGTGACATTGACCGGTTCAGCAGGGGAACAATGTCTGTATGCTATTCTCCCAGCCAAGGCATCTAAATCCTGAAACAACTGACCCACTCTCAATCTTCCATAGGCATTGATATAGGAATCACATAACAATTTATCAGATTTGAACGGTAACGCAAGATAACTAAAAGAATCTTGTCTTGTCTTCTCCCCCACGGTATAAGTCTTGGGATTAATATAAGAGTAGGAATCCAAAATCTTTCCCTCGGCCAAATATTTTTCTCTTTCCCTCAAAGCTTCTAACCAAGTAGCGATATGAGTTGGGTTACCTTCATTTTGATCTGCCATTTTGGACGCAATTCCATCTGCTGGTTCAGAAGCATCAATTACAGTATGCGATTTGATATTGGAATTGAACCGAACAATTCGGAACAATGTCCTTGGTTTGAAATTGGTTTTAGCTATTTGTTTGAACATGATGTCGTTAGCGTTCAGCAATAATCTTAGTTGCTGCAGACGACTAACTCATCTTTATATAACTGTGGTTTTTGTGTCATTTTTAATTTGGGTTCTCCCCGGCATGATTAGGATTTGCCTGGTAGTATGCCGGGAGGATAACGGATTAATCTTCACCGCCTGTGGTTTGCATAATTAGTTAGGGAAGCAAGGTTTCATTCTGCCTAGTAGTCCCTTAGTTCACGGTAGTTCATGAGGTAATTTTGGGCAAAATATTTGAAGCCATAAATGTTGTGTAGATAATTGAGAATGGAATGAAAATTCCCGGTATCGGAGTGAATAACCCCCAACAATCCCTCCATTTGGTGGATATACAGATAAGTCACCCAGCAAATAGAAGCTAAACGGCTGCCCCCTCTTTTTGTAGGCAAGATATATTTCGTGATGTAGATAGCAGCCGGAGAACTCCTGGTATCTTGATATTATTGCAAGTGGGGAAGAAACTTTCTTAGACACCAACAAAAGTGTAAAATAACTCTTGAAGCATCTTCGTTTAACAACGCAAAGTAGCTTCGTTTAACAATGCAAGGTGTTGAATTGCCTTTTCGTTACACCGGTGTTTGGACGTTTGACAAGATGTCTAAATGATATATATTCTGAAGTAGATCGTTCCTGGCTGCAAATGATATGTAATTGAAATTTGTAGCTAATAAAATCATGCCTAGCTATACAATATGATTATCTATTTAGCTAGATTGACACTCTCGTATAAATGCAATTTTATTTTTGATGTCATATTCTTCCGATCGTCCTTGTTCTAATTATGTAAACATATCGTAAATTTATTGTAGAAAAGCATTTTATAGTTCACTTGTTGAGATTGTGATGTTAGTAATAGTAGCTAATGGGTAGTCTTGACTTCTTGATGGGCTAGTTCTGCTAGTTCGTTGCTTGCCCATTGGGATTACTACTTTCAAACAGTCGCATTGGGTGCAAAAAATCCTCAACACAAAAACGAAGCAAGTTGCTCAAAACGTTGGTTGGGTATACGATAACACCATTATGGCCAAGTAACTTGTCGTAATCGCTCAAATATCCTTACTTCCGAAGACCTATTATTGTATATTTTGAGTTTTGTGGTAGCGTTTACGCTTTGTTCTAAACGTCCGTTCATCCAGGTTAGCAATCGATAAGTTAATCTAAGCGAGGTAAGCAAACAACAAGATAAGAGTGTGTGGTAATTGAGTACTATTGGGTATTATCTGTCATATAATAGTAGATCGTTAACTTTCCAATTACCCTTTGTAATTTCGGCATGCTTTAGCGACAGCATTGTTGAACTATCATTTATTGGGTATAACTGTTGAACACTACAAAGCATTACGATGAGTAATTGCAGTCTGCACTAATGTTGTAGAGCACTTATTTCCCCCTACGATACAGGCTATTGTAGTTGGGGTGAATTGTGATGAAAGAAGTACTTCCTAATATCCGAAGACATGACTGCAAAGTTTATCTTAGAGACAATGGTATCCTAACGACCGGTCAGATATCGACGGATAACTGATACTAGGTACGAATGGAAGGAAGGGAGATTTAACATATAAATATGAGACTAAGTGAAGTTAAATTGGCTTTTGCAAATTAATTACAGACAAAATGCAAGATATTTTCAATGATAATTATGATATTATGGTGGAATCATTCATCAACCTTGATTCGCCATTATTACAAGACACTAATATAATAGTGAATTCTATGCCAATTGAAAAGACAAAGAAACATATCTACAAGAAGTTGCTCATGACTATAAGTCAATCGACACTAAAACCCAATACAGTCAGGCCAGTTTCGTTATTATTTATTTTGGCCAATTGGTGATGTGGAAACTCAACTGATATAATGACCTATTGATGGTTATTAATGAATGGTTAATGAATGGTTAATGAAACTAAGGTTATAGGATTCGATCTGGTACACGGTGCTTGGGCACATTGCTGCAAATTGTTCAAAGATAAGATAGTGCAACGAAGCTGCTCCCGTAAATGCCCCAATAATTAGAGTAAGTAAATGCTATGGTAATTTATAGAGTAATATAATATTTTGCAAAACTTAAACTATGTACTAAATTACTGGAATTGATCAAAAGTAACAAAAAATGACAAATTATCTTAAAAAATAGCATTTCTCACAAAAATAAGTTTTGATAGTTGAAGAAAAGAGAAACAAAAGTTGCACAACTGAAGAGAAATAAATTGCAAACATAATTACACTGCCACTACCATTTTCAAAGACATAAACATCGATATCTTCTATAATTGGCGTTCATTTCGTCTTCTCTGAAAGAGGAGTGTTTCAGAATCAGAGTAGATAGAGTCAAGCACCAGTGCAGTAATGAGGTAAAATATGGCAGCGCCGTTCATGTTCCGCACATTCTCCTCAGAGACAATGAATAGCTCAAAGTAGTACGGGAAAAGAACCAATACAACTCCCAGAAAAAGGTATTGGAAGTACCTCCAGTACCTTCAGTACCTTCACTGTGACCCTACATTGAAAAATACCCAAAACTTGTATCCATTCACCATAAACCATCAATAGCCCAGCAGTAGCCTACTGGACATGTATTCCTCTACTTCCCCACCTCCTCCTTAGCTCTAGTGAAAGAAATAGTATGTTAATGGTAGTAATTGACCATTGCCGTACTACAGGCGGCAGTAGCTGTCGCTAGAAAATGGCGATTTTACTGCCATGGCACCACGGAATTAATTGTCCGAGTCGTGAATTTTTCAATGCGGCAATCATCGTTCCGTACCAATTCCTTTTGTTAGAGGAAATTAAACCGTAGTAAAAGTTTAGTAATTGTTTCTTTCTGAATTAATTAAAGGGTCATGGCATCTAAATTATCTAATGTTGCTAAAACAGCACATTTGGCTTCATCTGCGTTGAACGCTCAAGCTACCAGAACCTTGAAACAATCGGGACAATTTCAATCCTTGAGAATGATGGATTCTAGATTGGCATCTACTCAAGCGGGTAAACAAACCATAACCGTGAGAGACGCCCTTAATTCCGCTCTTGCTGAAGAATTGGACAGAGACGACAATGTGTTTGTCATGGGGGAAGAAGTTGCTCAATATAACGGTGCTTATAAGGTCACTAGAGGATTATTGGATAGATTTGGAGAAAGAAGAGTCATTGATACTCCAATTACCGAAATGGGATTCACCGGTTTAGCTATTGGGTCTGCTTTCCACGGATTAAAACCAGTTTTGGAATTTATGACTTTCAATTTCGCCATGCAAGCTATTGACCATATTGTCAATTCTGCTGCCAAAACTCACTATATGTCTGGTGGTAAACAAGCGTGTAACATCACTTTTAGAGGTCCAAATGGTGCTGCTGCCGGGGTTGGGGCTCAACATTCCCAATGTTACGCTGCTTGGTACGGTTCTATTCCAGGGTTAAAAGTTTTATCTCCATATTCCGCTGAAGATTACCGTGGGTTATTAAAAGCTGCTATTAGAGATCCAAATCCTGTTGTTTTCTTAGAAAACGAAATGGCTTACGGTGAATCGTTTGAAATCTCCGAAGAAGCATTATCTCCAGATTTCGTTATTCCAATTGGTCAAGCCAAGATCGAAAGAGAAGGTAGCGATATTACCTTAGTTTCCCACACTAGATCGGTTAAATTCTGTTTAGATGCCGCCGAAAGATTACAAAAAGAATACGGTGTCAGTGCCGAAGTCTTGAATTTAAGATCGATCAAACCATTAGATGTGCCAGCCATTGTTGCCTCCGTCAAGAAGACCAACCATTTAGTCACTGTCGAAGCCGGTTTCCCAGCTTTCGGAGTTGGTTCCGAAATCTGTGCCCAATTAATGGAATCCGAAGGGTTTGATTACTTAGATGCTCCAGTTGAAAGAGTCACTGGTTGTGAAGTGCCAACTCCTTACGCCAAAGAATTGGAAGATTTCGCTTTCCCAGATACCGAAATTGTCATGAGAGCTTCTAGAAAAGTCTTAGGTTTATAACTGACCTGTGCCGTTTATAACTCAAGTAACTAGAAACACATGCCACCAAACGTTCACCATGATTTACCGCATCTAAAGTATCTCTACCCCAGTGCAACATACGCCAACATGCGTATTGCTACTACAAATAGATTGTGTCATAAAATAAATGTATTATAGAAATGTCATCGCAGTAAATTTACCTTGTAGCGCCATATTTGCAGATTTCACTGAGGCGGACGTAAAATCGTCGCTGTCCTCTGCCTAAATAAATTCTCAATACAAATTGGCGTCCAACTACAATAACCAGCCCAAACAACCCAGAACCGGACCAATGTCCAATATCCATAAGCGAAATACAGAGGCTCATCTGTCTATGACCAATGAGCTCAACTACAATCCGATTAATGAAGGTGATGCTGGTTTGTTGCCTATTTCCAAGCAAGACCTTGATGATGAGAAAAGTCTGGGGCAGAGCAATTCGTTAAAACCCATTGATAGACCGGCTTTTTTCGTGTTGGTGTTGCTATATCTTCTTCAAGGTATTCCCGTAGGGTTAGCCTTCGGGTCAATTCCGTTTATCTTGAAATCAAAGTTGTCTTATTCGCAAGTTGGGATCTTTTCATTGGCGGCATATCCATATTCCTTGAAGTTGTTATGGTCTCCCATTGTCGATGCTATCTATTCGTCAAAGATCGGGAGAAGAAGATCGTGGATTATGCCCATCCAGGCCATCTCAGGGATCACCTTGATCTTTCTTGGTGGTATTATTGACCAATACCTTGAAGATCCAAAGAAACACTTATCCACCATTACCATGGCGTTTTTCACCCTAGTGTTTTTCTGTGCTACTCAGGATATCGCCGTCGATGGTTGGGCTTTGACTTGCTTGTCTAAAGATAGTTTATCGTACGCTTCCACTGCACAAACCATTGGGATAAATACTGGTTATTTTATGTCCTTTACCATCTTTTTGGCATTAAGCTCGCCAGATTTCGCCAACAAGTACTTGAGGTCTCAACCTCTTGATCAGGGTCTATTTACCTTGGGTGAATACTTGGTATTTTGGGGTTGGGCGTACTTGGTGATTACGGCGTTACTCTACTTTGTACCTGAAGATCCTCCACATTTAGTGAAGCAGAACCAAGCCAGAATCAATAATGAAAAGGCTAAAGTGGAATCTATTTATAATCGAGTTTCTAAATTCGACGAGTTGAGAAATGTCTACTATTCCATGTATCAAGTTTTGAAACTTCCCAATGTACAAACGTTTGTAGTGATCTTATTAACAGCAAAGTTTGGGTTCCAAGTGAATGAAGCGGCTACCAATTTGAAATTGTTAGAAAAGGGACTTTCAAAAGAAGATTTATCCATTACCGTTCTCATTGATTTTCCCTTTGAATTGATTTTTGGCTTTTACGCTGCTACTTGGTCTACGGGTAAAACCCCTTTGAAACCTTGGATTTATGCCTTTGCCGGTAGATTGGTGGCAGCTGCATTTGCTCAATTAGTCATTCTTTTCTTCCCCAAGGACGGGAAAGTCACTTCTGTCTACTTCTTCTTTATTATCATTCAACACTTGATGGGCTCGTTCATGTCAACGATCCAATTTGTCTCGTTGTGTGCTTTCCACACCAAAATTGCCGACCCAGCCATAGGAGGTACCTATATGACAACATTGAATACATTATCAAATTACGGAGGTACTTGGCCCCGGATTATTATCTTATACTTGATCGACAAACTTACGATTTCAGAGTGTCAAACTTTGACGAAGACCTATGCCATTCTCGACGAAAGTCACAAGGAGAATTGTAAAGAAATAGGAGGTCTGGTGTTCATATTACGAGATGGTTACTATTATACAAACGCCATTTGCATTATTATTGGTATCTTTATATTGATGTGGGCCAGAAAGAAGATTGATCATTTACACAGTTTACCAGCAAGTGCATGGAGAGTAAATAAAGACTAGGCAATTTTATATTGATAGAAAAATTTAATACAACGAAGTTCCGTAGGTATAGTAAAAAGTTATCGTTTTATCGAGTTTACAGTAAATTAGGTCATATATTATGCAATCCATATATATATCATTTTGGGTACCATAAAGTTAATAGCCACTTATATTGTGACTAAATAGCTTTCAATTTATTTTCAGGTTGCTGAGTTGGAGCTGTCATCTTCTCCAGTGCCATCATCATTATTCAAGAAATCTATTGGACTAAAGGGAATCTTTGAATCATTGGACATTTTTCTACTCACTTTAGAATAGGTACCAATAATGGAAGGCAACAAGTTTGTCGAGATAGGAGTAGCATTTTTTGGACTGGAAATACTCATGTAACTTGCAGAATTTTTGTAGGAATTAGAGAAAGATCTTCCTAATTGACCAAATAAACCACTTGATCTATTAGTAGATTCGGGGGTGTTTGCCATGGCAGATGAGACGTAGTGTGATGGAGGTGGAGTAGAATATATTGTATTTGATGCTCGCAATAAGTAGTCCGATTCCGTATCATTAGAACGGGACAATCGAGGGTTGTATTTCCCATTTGAGTTGGGGTTTGATCTGCCATTAGTTCTTGTATTATTCTCAGCGTCGTAAAGTTTATGCTTTGATCTTCTATCGTATCTTTTCAACTTCTTCCTGTTGGGTTCGTGAAAGGAAATATGCAATGAGCCGTCTGAATCGTCATTTTCAATGGAGGGAGTATACCAATCAGGTTTGAAGTGATAAAATTGCACAGGCTCAGTGAAATCTTCCACATCATTATAAATTATATATTGATAAACAATAATTGAGTCACCTATGATTGTTCCAATTGCTCCAATAATGTAAGGTAGGTAATCTAGTAAATACTGATAAGGTTCTACCGAAGATGAATCGTCAATTAGCACGATTAATAGCCATAGTTCTGTGATCAAGCTAATAAGATAGAAAACGGTACCAATCAAATAGAATACCACAAAATACATCGATAGAGTCATAGATTTTGCTTTATGATTCTCGTTTATCTGGAACACCCGAGCCAGTATGAAGAAGACGACGGAAATCCACACTATAGCAGCAGAATACGAGGAAAATTCTTCTGTTGGCTGAAACTGGTTGGTAGAAGTGCAGTTTTGAGTGACATTATACAAGGGGAATGCGTTGGTGTTGGAAAAGAGGGAAAACAATGCCAACCACCACGATGACAAAAATGAAGTGGTCTGCCTTTGGTAGGCGGGGGTTTCATCGTTTATTTGAGATGGGCCAGCAATGCTCTGACCAAGGATGGGAGTGGAATCATTGATAGTTACATCTGCTCCAACGGCCAGGGAACTTGGTTGAGCATTACCAATTTTTGCTTTATCCCAATAATATTTGTACTGTAGCAACACTATGGCATCTATGAAACAAAAGTATGAAATAATGGTACGGTTTCCAATCGATAAATCAATAATGTTGGAATTAAGTAGATACAACAAGTCACCAAGGAACCTGAACAAGAGGAAATAAAAGTTGATACCCGCTATGGACTCGGTGGTGTACATTTTCGCCAACTGTGGCAACTGCCCCAACGCCCAGATAAACATCGCTAGCAATCCGCATACTTTAGATATGGAATCAATGAAGGACAAGTCATCGGGCAAATGACTACATGGAAGTATAAAATTATGCAACAGAAACATCTCCAACTAAAGGTGAGCGTAGTATGTACGAAGTCAAAGAATTGTTTGCATTCATTAACGTAAACAAAATGTATCGCGTGGAGAAAAAGATTTGTATTTGATCCAATTATAGTTACCTTTCAATGCCCAGGTTTAGCGATAAGATTAAACATCCTTCACTTGCTTGAAGTATAACGGCACAGAAGATGACCAAGATAAGTACTGTATGTAAGAAATTGCTTATCCTAAACCTAAAACTATGGTTGTCGTGAGCTAGCGAGAGATGGTGGCTACAGCAGGTTAATCGGTGATAGTGGATAAAAGGTGAAAGATGTTAGTTGGACAGTTGAAAGTAGTGCAGTACGATACAATGAAATATGGTTACGACTAGATTAAGTTATCATTAGCAAAGCACTTGCATCTCTAGACGCACTTTTCATTAGGCATATTATTTATTATTTGGTGCTTGTTGGACCCTATGAGCAATTGGATTAATGTAATTTTGCAACATCTTTTGGATATCAAAAGTGTCATATGTCTAATATTTCGTCATAGCCATTTTATATAAATACATATCGTCTTTTAACATTTTTCTATTAATCCAGGGACTTGGATCCTTACATTTTATAGAAGTACCTTGTCTGTAGTGATATTGGATTGGGCTTCCAATGCCGTTAAGATGCGAGTATAAGCGAAAGTGTGTCACACCAGTCTTACAGTGACAATGCCAATATATTCATAGTACGGAAATGCGATGAATGTTGCGTACTGTCCAAACAAACCAAGCTTTATCAACCTCTAAAATTATAACCTTCAATTTCCACCTCATATTTCCACCAGACTTACCGCTTAATTTGGAATTTTTTTATGAGGAATGATTTGTGTAATAAATAGCTGCAAAATTTATTTACATCTTGAAAGCAAAACTCCACCTGGGGAGGTGAAATAGGGGTATTGTTTTAATAGTTTACGAGCAGTATAATGGCACACGTTGTTTGTTGTGTTAACAATGGAATTCAGTTCCAAATGAAGCATATGAATTTATGGGGTATTTTATATGATTACAAATACCTCCGAAGGCTACATAAACCTTTAAAATGCTGGCAATCGTAGTAATCCGACAATTGTAGACAAAGGAATTCTATCTAGTAGCATGTCCTTTATTTTATATACTTGTGGTACCCCAAATGGGTGGAAAATTTCAACTTACTTGGAAGCACTTGGATTAGAGTATGAAATTAAATTGGTTAACATCGTTGTTGGTGAACAGAAGGAACCATGGTTTCTCGATATCAATCCGAATGGGAGAGTCCCTACACTAGTAGATACATCTACTGGAATCAACATTAGTCAAACTGGTGCTATTTTGCAGTATCTTGCTGATACCTACGATAAAAAGAGGGAATTGTCTTATGAACCAGGTACGAAAGAATATTGGTTGCAACAAGAAATTTTGGTTTTTCAGGTTGCTGAAAACGGTCCAATTCAAGGGCAAGCAAATTGGTTTACTTTCTATGCTAACGAAAAGATTGATTATGCCGTTAAGAGATATGTGAATGAAACGAAAAGAATCTACGGTGTCTTTGAATTATATTTGAAAAAAAATGAAGCTAATGGATTGTTTTTGGTTGGCAACCATTATTCACCTGCTGATTTTGCTCTAGTTGGTTGGGCATCTATTCTTACAAAATTGGATATTGAAATTGAAGAGTTTCCTCTCCTTAAGAAATGGCTTGATAATATCTCCACCTTAGAAGCAGTAAAAGTTGGTATTACTAAACCAGCACGTCTAGCTCCTCCTCCAAAAGACCCGAATTATGAGCCATTCAATACTAGAAAGTAAAATCATTTCTTTATTTTTGTATCCTTAGATGTCTATTTCCCTTTTGTAAAACAAATATATTAGAGGTTTTTATTATTTAGCTCTATGTTCCATTTTGTAATGAGCTTACTCCAGCAACCTTTCTCTCACTACCTTTCGCTCGCTCCACAAAATCTTTAGCACCATTTTGACGTACGCGCTCGCTAAATGAAATGTAATCTAGTCAAGCTGCAAATACTTATATGATTAATGGTATCTTTGTATGAAATAGTTGAAAACAGGAAACAGTTTAGTTATTTCACTACTTCGATTCCCAGTTTAAACAAACAACTACAATTTTCTCATGGAATCTACGATTTTCAATCAACACCAGTGAATCTAGCAGTTTATGAAATACTTGTTGAGTTGATACTTTGCCATCTAGCCAAGGGCCAGAAAGTCATAGTTTTGAATTGTTTGAGCCGGTTCCCCTGGAATATTCTCACCAACCATCCTCGCTACAATAAGCAATTCCAAGCTCAATTAACGAGCTATACTACAGACACTTTTTCCAAACTCTACCAGACGATATCTAATTTGAGGTCAAACAACAATTGCATGATTATAGTCAATAATATTTATGAATTGTTGGAATTGTATAAATTGGAATTACCAGCAACTTATGAAGAATATATTTTAAAATTTCAAATTGAAAGAAACGCTACATTCTTGACTAACCAAGTAAAGCCATCGGCTGAAACTCAGGAGCCACTACCGGAGTTGCCATCGAACTCTGATGTATTGCAGTCCCCCATCAAAAAATTTGAACTTCATGTGTCTAGCTTAATTAGTAATTTGTCATACTGTTGTCAGAATAACTTGGGATTTTTGGTTGGTAACTTGGCTACTAATTACAAGCAATATCAGAAAAGAACAACAATCTCAGATACATCAATCCCACTGCAAATCAGCCAGTCATTTAATACCTCACAAACCAATCCAGGTAGAATTGTTCTCGAGCCTTTCACGTATAGTGATAATTTTATAAATAAACGAGTGCTATTCTTCAGGGACTGGTATCATAACACGGGACATTTCAAAGTAAACTATCCACTAATAGATGGCAAAGTTGTTATAAATCAAACATTGTTGCACTGGGTATATGGTATAAAAATTAATGACGAAATTATATATTTTGATAATGACGATGGATTTTATGATGAAGATGGCAATTTTCCTCTGGCACAAATTAAAGGAGCATTCAATTTCATTGATTTAACTGGAGATACCACAGAGGAAGATGAAAACTCTATAGAATCTATTGGAAATAGATCTGAATTGTTTGACGCTATCCAGCTAGCTTCCAACAGATTAAACAAGTCACAAGGAATGACTCAAGACTTACAACTGTCTAGCAACACTCAAGCGGCCAGTAGAAATATATTGAGCGATGGGATATTGGATACCTCAACTCAGAACTTCACCCGAGCCAGTGCACAGAATGGTACTACAATTTTCAGCAAAATTACAACCACTTCAGAGTACCCAGAAGAATCTCATCAACATAATGGATCATATTCCACACATGGAGAACATTTTCCTGCTACTATCCCAGAAAATATCCCAGAAAACGGCAGCCTAGAGGTACAAGATGCCCAGGTTACAACTGTAGTTAAGAGTTCTGAAATAGGATTACGGAAATCTCCAGAAATAGAGGACAATGGTCACACTACAACTACACGAGATACGTCTGCGTTTCTGATTACTAGCAACAATGGAATAGTTCAAATAAATTTCCTGAAGTCTACCCAACTGCAGAGCCAATACCTGGTGGTCGAAGAATCTGAGGATGAAATTTTGGGCTCACTACTTACGAAATGAGAGATTTCAATGCTTTACTACCGCCAGGTAGCGAAACAATATCAAGTATACTTCATTTTATCTCAACCGTCTTCCCTTTCTCAGCTGATAGTTGCAAAGAATGGCTGCAAAATTTTGAAAATTACAACCTGCATATACATCTCTTCTCAAGATTTATGAATTTTTCAGATTGATAGAGAAGACTTGAGTAGTATTTAACACAACATGGCTACCGTTATTCCTCCACCTTCCAAGAAGCAGAAGAAGGAAGCACAAAAGGTTCGTGAGGTTGATTTGATACCTAAAGATTTACCCAATGTTTTAATCAAATTCCAAGCATCTGACAGTGGTGAGTCCATTGGTGGTTCCATCAGAGTACCAGGTGGTATTTCTGAAAAGCAATTAGAAGAGTTGCTTAATCAACTTCATGGTGAAACGGACGAGCCAGTGCCTTATACCTTTGCTTTGTTGAATGACAAAGATGGCAAAGAATCGCTTGTTGATATTCAAGATAATATATATGCTTCGGTGCTTAAACCAGAGATTAAGACAACAGAAGATTTTTTGACATTAGTGTATACTCCAAGAGCTGTTTTCAAAGTGAAGCCAATCACCCGTTCCAACGCTGCTATTGCCGGACATGGGTCTACTATTTTATGTTGTCAATTTGCTCCTAATGATTCCGGTAGAATGTGTTCTGGTGCAGGTGATTCGACTGCTAGAATTTGGGATTGTCAAACTCAAACTCCATTGCATACTCTTTCCGGTCATACCAACTGGGTTTTATGTGTATCATATTCTCCATGTGGTACTATGATTGCTACTGGTTCAATGGATAGTACCATTCGTTTATGGGATGCCGATACTGGTAAACCTCTTGGTTCAGCATTTACTGGTCACACCAAGTGGGTTTCCTCATTGACGTGGGAACCATTACATTTGGTGAAAGCCGGTGACTCTCCAAGATTGGCCTCTGGTTCTAAAGATGGGACTGTGAAATTATGGGACACAACAAATAGAGTTTGTTTGTATACCATGAGTGGACACACTAACGCAGTATCTTGTGTGAAGTGGTCAGGATCAAATATTGTTTACTCCGCATCGCATGATAAAACCATCAAATCATGGGATATTAGTGCTAACGGTAAATGTATCCAAACGTTGAAAAGTCATGCTCATTGGGTGAACCATTTAGCTATTTCCACCGAGTATGTATTACGTAAAGGGGGATATGATCATACCACTACCAAGAGCAGTAGTAAGAAACAAACCAGAGAAGAATTACGTATTAAAGCACTTGAACAGTACGAAAAAGTGGCCAAATTAAACGGCCAAATCAGCGAAAGATTAATTACTGCCAGTGATGACTTCACCATGTACTTATGGGAACCATTAAAGCAATCTAAACCAGTTTGTCGTATGACAGGACATCAAAAGTTGGTGAATCACGTTTCGTTTTCCCCTGACGGAAGATACGTCGTTTCCAGTTCGTTTGATAACTCCATCAAGTTATGGGATGGGATCAAAGGAACATTCATTGGTACCCTTAGAGGACATGTTGCCCCAGTGTACCAGACTGCATGGTCTGCCGATAACAGACTTTTGGTCAGTTGTTCCAAAGACACTACATTAAAAGTATGGGATATTAGAACAAGAAAATTAAAGGTGGATTTACCAGGTCACCAGGACGAAGTATTTGCTGTAGACTGGAGTTTAGACGGTCATAGAGTTGCAAGTGGTGGTAAAGATAAAATGATTAGATTGTGGTCGCATTAGTGCCTCCTTAGACTGAACAAAACGTTATTCTAGTGACAAAGAATACATTAAGCTATTTGTATATTATATGTATAATAATTGATAACCATTATGGTGATAGAAATCAACTTACTTGTGATTTACGTCATGTAGCCCAGTACTGGTTTCGGCCACTCGGTGTTTCAAGTTTTTGTGACTAAATTTAGCTGTTTCAGAAATGTACCACCTCAGACACTCACTTAACCAGTGTAGCCTTTTAATGATGTAGCTGTATATTAGTGAAAGCTAGCCATAGTCATTCACAGTGACCTGCTGCGGCACTAACTCTAGGGGAGATTAGCCGGTCCCACTCAAGATCGGCTTGTATAGCCTGGCGTGCACAGGTCATTTGGACGTCAACCGAGACTGCCAAAAACTGGTTGTAAAATCACCAACAGTAGCGGCAAAGTGCTAAAGTTGATATCGTGGGATTCTTCCAAGTATGGCTATTGTAAAACGGAGGAACAAGCAGCAGAATGCTCCACCTGAGAAATCGGGCATTAAGAAAGCGGAGTTTGATTTGCATAAGAAGAAGGAGGTGGGAGTGTCTGACTTGACGTTGTTATCCAAGATTACTGAAGAAGCTATCAATGAAAATTTGTATAAACGGTTTATGAATAGTGTGATCTATACGTATATTGGCCATGTGTTGATTTCGGTTAATCCATTCCAAGACTTGGGTATCTATACTAAGGAGATCATGAATACTTACAAGGGTCGCAATCGGTTAGAAGTGCCTCCTCATGTGTTTGCCGTGGCGGAATCTATGTACTATAATTTGAAATCTTATGGTGACAATCAGTGTGTGATCATCTCTGGGGAATCTGGGGCTGGTAAGACGGAAGCTGCCAAACAAATCATGCAATATATTGCTAATGTTTCGGTTGACTCCAGTAATAACAACGCTGATATCAGTAAGATCAAAGATATGGTATTGGCCACCAATCCGTTATTGGAATCGTTTGGATGTGCTAAAACGTTGCGGAATAATAATTCTTCAAGACATGGGAAATATCTTGAAATCCAATTCAATTCGTCCAATCAACCCATTGGAGCTCATATTACCAATTATCTATTGGAAAAACAAAGAATTGTGAGTCAAATCACTAATGAAAGAAATTTCCATATTTTTTATCAATTCACGAAAAATTGTCCTCCTGAATATCAGCAAGCTTTTGGAATTCAAGGTCCAGAAACGTATATTTACACTTCCGCTGCGAAATGTATAAATGTGGAAGGGGTTGACGATAAGAAAGATTTCCAGGATACGTTGGCTGCAATGAGAATTATTGGTTTGGACAAGCAAGAGCAAGATAACATCTTTAGAATGTTAGCGCTGATCTTATGGATTGGGAATGTTACATTTGTGGAAGATGAACAAGGAAATGGGAAAATCAGAGATGAAAGTGTCACCAATTTTGTCAGTTATTTGCTTGATGTCGATCCTCAAATCTTATGCAAAGCTTTGACTGAAAGAACATTGGAAACCTCTCATGGTCTGAGAAGAGGTTCTACATACCACGTTCCATTAAACATAGTCCAAGCGACTGCTGTGCGAGATGCCTTAGCTAAAGGTATTTACAACAATCTTTTTGATTGGATTGTCGACAGAGTCAATAAATCACTTGCTGGTAAGCATGATTCTTCATCAAAATCCATAGGGATTTTGGATATTTATGGTTTTGAGATTTTCGAACAGAATTCATTTGAGCAAGTTTGTATCAATTATGTCAATGAGAAACTTCAACAAATCTTCATTCAATTAACTTTGAAAGCAGAGCAAGATGAGTATGTTCAGGAACAAATTAAATGGACACCAATTGAGTATTTTAACAACAAGGTTGTTTGTGATTTAATTGAAGCTACAATTCCTCAACCAGGGTTATTTGCAGCATTGAATGATTCAATTAGGACTGCTCATGCCGACTCCGAAGCTGCTGATCAGGTCTTTGCCCAGAGATTAAGTATGGTTGGGGCAAGTAACCCCCATTTTGAAGATCGTAGAGGAAAATTTATTATTAAACATTATGCGGGAGATGTTACTTACGATGTTGCAGGTATGACTGATAAGAATAAAGATGCGATGTTGCGAGATTTATTAGAACTTTTATCAACTTCAAAGAACAGCTACGTCAGCCAAATTTTATTCCCACCTAGCTTGTTGATTGCCATGAGTGACTCTAAAAAGAGACCAGAGACTTCTGCTGATAATATTAAAAGGAGTGCTAATTTATTAGTTGATACTTTATCGAAATGTCAACCATCATACATTAGAACTATAAAGCCTAATCAAACGAAAAAGGCAAAAGATTACGATAATAAACAAGTGTTACATCAAGTTAAATATTTAGGGTTAAAAGAAAATGTTAGGATCAGAAGAGCAGGGTTCGCTTATCGTACAACTTTTGAAAAATTCGTTCAAAGATTTTTCTTGTTATCTTCAGCTACGGGTTATGCTGGGGATTATATTTGGCAAGGAGATGATATAACCGCTGTTAAGGAAATATTAAGATCCTGTCATATTCCTAAAACAGAATTTCAATTAGGTGTGAGCAAGGTGTTCATCAAGACCCCAGAAACATTATTTGCATTAGAAGATATGAGAGATAAGTATTGGCACAACATGGCAGCCAGAATCCAAAGAGCTTGGAGAAGATATCAGAAGAGAAAGGTTGATGCAGCTAAAACAATACAAAATGCTTGGAGAATTAAAAATCATGGAAATAAATTTGAACAATTGCGGGACTATGGTAATGGATTATTGCAAGGTAAGAAAGAACGTCGTAGAATGTCGATTTTAGGCTCAAGAGCTTTCATGGGAGACTATCTTGCTTGTAATGATAATTCTGGTTATGGTAGATTTGTCGTTTCCCAAATAGGCATAAACGAGCCAGTGGTGTTTTCCGCAAAATGTGAAATTTTGACCTCTAAGTTTGGTAGATCATCCAAACGGTTACCTAGAATCTTGATTTTAACCAAGAATAATTTAGTTCTTGTGGCCGAAGTTTTAGTTGATAAGAGATTACAACTTCAAAAGGAGTTTGTTCTTCCAGTTTCAGGTTTAAATTATGCTGCCCTTTCACAGTTGCAAGATAATTGGGTTGCTTTAGCCCTTCATTCACCTACTCAGCAAGCACCTGATATTTTCATTAATTTAGATTTCAAAACTGAATTGATCACTCATTTAAAACGGTTGAATCCAGGTTTCGGTATTAGAGTTGGCCCAACTGTTCAATATCAGAAGAAACCAGGAAAGATACACACTGTTAAATATCAAATTGGAAGTGGCCCCGATGTTCCTCCCTTCAGCGATCATTATAAATCTGGTACGGTTATTGTTAACCAAGGTTTACCACCTTCCAGCAGAAATCCAAAGAGACCAAGAGGTAAACCAAGTAAGGTTGATTTCAGTAAGTATTACAATAGATTTCCAAACAGGAAAACAGTTGCCAATGTTTCCTCAAGAGCCCAACAACAATCATACAGCCACCAACCTACACAACAATCTTATGGACAACAACCTACACAACAATCTTATGGACAACAGCCTACACAACAATCGTATGGACAACAACCACAACAATCATATGGACAACAACCTTCACCAGCACGTCAACAGCCAGCGCAACATGCTTATGCACAACAAGCAACACCACAAGCACCAGTTGCACAACAGGGATCAGTTACTCGTCGTAAAGTACCACCACCAGCTCCAATGGTTGCAAACTCTACATCACCAAGGCAAACTGGACAATATTCAGAACCTGTTACGCAAACATCGAATACTATGGCGACCCGTCCATCCAAGAAGACTGCTCCAGTTCCGCCAGTCAAGAAGACCGCCCCACCACCACCACCCACTATAAGCTCCAAACCCAAGTTCCCCACTTATAAAGCCCTTTATGACTATGATGGATCTGTTGCAGGATCAATCCCACTTAGCAAAGATCAAATTTATTATGTGACACAAGTCAATGGAAAATGGGGGATGGTGAAAACACTTGATGAAAGTCAAGAAGGTTGGTCGCCAATTGATTACTTGCAAGAAATTGTCACTCCAACTAATAGTAGGGTCGACAACGCGGCCCTGGTGAATTCACAAGCCTCCGATTCATTTACTCCAAGAACTGCAAATACCGCCAACACCACCCCTGTATCGCAAGGACAAACGAGTACCTTAAGCAATGGTCTCGCCGATGCATTAAAAGCAAAGAAGAACGAAGAAGTCACTTTGGCGGGATCGTTAGCTGATGCGTTAAAGAAACGTCAAGGCGCCACAAGAGTAGACAGTGACGAAGAAGACGACAATGATAGCGATTGGTAGTTCCAGTTGTTACTGCCTAGATGTATATGTACTTTATATAGTTATAATTATTTATAATAAACCTAAAATTGATTTTGGCTAAAAAAGTAGCAGCCGGTGCCGTCAGCCGGTCAGACATACAGCCATGTTACAAAATGCTACAACCGGCTGCTTGGGTAAGAAAGCAATTACCAGTCAACTACAGTAAAACTTATGAAAAAGTGAGCGTAGTTCGATTGTATCTCCTAGTTAGCTTGATTCTGTTGTTGTCACCTTTTAAAAATGTCAAAACAGCGAAATAGAAACAGTCTTTTGACGAGTCTGAGTCGTAGCACCTATTCCAACAATATTAAAGATGAGTTGATGTCGATGAAATACGAGATGAACAAGCCGGATTTGTCATTGTACCCATTGAGTGATACCGATACTACTGTTGGTTACCGTAACTCTGGTAAAATATATCCTGACTACCAGCCATGGCAGGAAAATGGAACCACTTCCGGTGAGGGAATCAGTGAAGATGAAAAGTTGAATGGTACGTCATATTTGGGTAAAGGTTACTTTGAGAGCCCCATGGTTTCAAATGAATACTACTCTGCTAGAAACATCGTTCAGGCAACAATGTTTTCTTCAGTGGAGAACTGTAACAATGTGCTACGAGAATTATCACAGCATCTAGCCAATGCCTACAAAACGAGAAATGAAGTGATTAATAAGATTAAACACGATTCCAATAACTTTCGTATTCCTCCTAGAGTCACCTTGACAGCGTCCAAAAAGGAAGCTTGGTTACGAGACCTTGCCAATGCAAATCTTCCACTACTGAAAATTGGAGAAAGAATTCCCCATGGTGTAAGAAACAAGGTGCTTGTGGACGCAGTTTGTAATAGGAATGTTCCTATCAATCGAGCCCTTTGGTTCACCAAATGTGTTTTGTTTGGCGAATTGCTCAATTTACGCAAAAAACATCAATCTAAGACCCAAGTGAATAGTCCTTTGCCGCAACCTGCGGTGGATAAAACTGAAACCCAGTGGTTTCAAGAATGGACCCAACAAGTGGTAGATTACATATATAAATTTTCCAAGGAAATGGTGATGATCAATTCACCGGAGAGAAAACAACTTTACATGACCAAATTCCACTACATACTACAATACGTCCAGTCGCTTTACGTTGAATGCTTATTAGATAAGAACTACTTCTTATCGTTAATTTTCAAGTTGTTTAAGGAAGGTTTGCCCTTGGAGCCCATGCAAATATCACAAATAATTGCTCTAACTAAAGCAGACGATTATGATGACGGCTCAGAAGAATATGTATTTGGAGAATTAGAGTTCAACTATGGTCAAAGATTGGTCGCATTAGCATTTGTCAAAGTGTTTTGGAAAGATATCCTAAAATTTGATTATTTGTGCAAAGAACTAAGTGAATTATTATTGCTCAACTATTTTTTCATCCAAAATTTATCAATCATACGACAAAACTCCACCCATGAAATACCAGAGCATATTAAAGCTAGCATGCTACACCAAATTTCTTCTACCATAACTTACCTTTTTAAAACTAATACTAATGTATTCATTATACCGAATTACTGGGCTCTTATCCGGGGAATTTTGTATAAGATACTATTAGATGAAAGTAATCAATTTGAGTCAGGTGAAAGAGAGCAATTAAACAAACAATTAGAACTTATCAAATATAGAAACGAAAGCTTGATGCTAAACATGAAACAAGTGAGACCAATATTTAGTGATGGCCAAATCAGCCACAAAGAAAGTGATTATAGTGCCATAAGTCGAAGTTCTGATGATATTTTAAAGGTTGTTCAGCAGCTAAATAATTTGAAACTAAACGACGAACTAGCAAACTTTTTGAAGCCTTCTAGCCAATTGGACGATGGTAATTGGAGAATATACTTACGGTTAGTATTGATGTGGTGTATCACGTCACTCATAAGCAAAACTTCTACCGAAGGGATATTAATTTGCTGCAATTTTATTAAGAAACGAGTAGTTCAGAAATTGAACAATAACAATTTAAAAGTTGAGTTTGAAAATGAAATTTTGGAGATTATTTATAATGTGGCCGAAAATTATAATACTAAAATTATCGACAACAATCTCTATGTTCTAATTAATGAATTGTATCAATTGAAAATCTTAACAATATCGGCATATTTAAGAAAATTGATTGCCTCTGGTATTTTCCATGTTGCCAATGAACACGAATTGCTTGAGTTTAACTCACCAGTAAAGATCCATTTGGCAATCCTTCAGAATCTACCAGTTATAAATAATAAACAGTGCAACAATATCCTTCAAAACTGGAATCCCGATGGCTGCACTTTCAAGGATAACCTAGATTCTGGGAAGGATACATTGAAAAGAGAATTTCTTGATAAAATCTTAAACAATTCTTTTGATTCTGATTTTGAGCAAAAGACAAGTTCAATACGGAAGTTAGACGTTGGAATTAGATTCTTGTTAATAAACTGGTTGACTACAGAACTAAAAGTTGAGATTTCTGCCAGTCCTAGACTTGTACACATCACTCCGATTATAATCACCAATATCTACCGTTTGTATTTGTGGTGTGATAACTTGACAGTGTTTTTCAAAGATGTGGTCAAGTTTATTTTGAAGAATGATGGTGGTATAATCATTAGTTATTTGGACTCCTTGTACTTAATTGCAAGATTGATCATGAAACATTTCAAATTAGTGAAATTTCTAGCTGGATCTTTCTCCGAGGTTGCTACTGGATACGAACTATTTAGCTTAATTCTTTTAAGTTACAAGGATTTGGAATCGAGGGAATTTGATTTCTACAAATTTAGTCAAGTTTGGAGTTTTATAGAGGGTGCTGTGGAAAGGGCGCCAACTTTGAAGTTTCAAGATACTGTTAGAATTAATGGTATTTTCGACAAGGAAACTGTTGAATCACCAATGAAAATTAACACCCAAGATATACATATAAGCACGAGAAGCAGCGAAAGGTTACCATTATCTGAATTTCATGTCAATTTGACTTTGGTACTGAATAAACATACTTCCTATATGGACAATAATGAATTGGTGGATTTATTGAACAATTTAAATCTTCAAACTGACCCTGATAATTCAGAATCATTCCTTTGTTTGATTCTCGAATGCTTATTTGCAGCAAATAACGAGGAAACTGAAACGCATGCCAGCAAAATATTGATTAATTCACAAATGATTTTGCATGACGATTCGTCAAATCTCTTTGAAGAAACAATTTGGGGATTTATTTTAAGCAAAATAAATTCATCGGAGAACGTTGACAAGATTTCAAACTTTTTGAAGGTATTAGTTGGGTTTGAAGTATTACAGCTTAACGAGGTATTTTTGTTTCTAAAGACCAGAGTGGAAGCAACAGACGCAAGAAAACGTATCGTGTTTGAATTAGCATTGGGAAATGTGAATGAACGGAAACTTATGTCAGCTGGTAAGCATTTAATGCTTGAGATTGTACGAGAAAGTTTCCAACATAACTTTGCTACAAAATTTAACAATTTAATCAAACAAAATCTCATAACTCCCGTATTTGAATCATATCTATTTCAAAATTATGAAGATAAAGCTAGTGAGTACATAAAACATTCTATTATTGCCGATACAAGGTATTTTCACGCTGAATTATTGGCAAATTTGACATCTGACGATTTAATTAAGTTGATCCATCGTATGGTTAGAATACCAGAGGACCTTGAAGTGAATGAACTCGAGGAACTAGTTCAAATTGCGAGCTTTGTGGATGAATTTAACTTGCCAATGTTTCAATTGTTACTAAGAGCGACTACAGTCAAATATTTACAGAACTTAGATGAAGATAGTCAAAGAACAAAATTAAAGACAATGTTCATTGGTTGTATCAAGAATTTTAGATTTGAGTTTTCAAGGAAGAACTCTTATTTTGGAGAATTATTTACCAGTTTAACTTGGGAACACAAAAATTACGTGCTTAACATCTTGGAGGATATTTTCTTGTCTTCAATTGAGATACAAAGCGAAAAACAGGAGTTTCTGGTAGTTTTGAAGCTAGAAGATGATGATATGAATTTATTGCCTATATTCAATGACTTTTTCAAGAAATTTTCAGGATCGTCTTCAAGCACTATTGATATTAGCGACGAAACCTTTGATAGGCTTTGTACCTTTCTTACCAAACTAGTCAATTTGCTTGAGAAAGATGCTTCCAATACCGGATTAGAAAACGATACTCGTGACGCTATATCGATATTTTTAAGAATGTTAATTATTCATAAACTGTCGTTGACTGCAACAATTGCCAACCAGAGTAACAAGCTGTTTAAGTTTGTCAAGGATTTAATAGCATTATTAAACAGCAAATTTCTTTGTGAAAAGAATGAAAAGTTGAAGATCTTATTGTATGATCTATTATTGTTAATGAAAACTTCCTTTACTCAAGGGGTAAGTTTATGGACCGAAAATGAATTACTAGGAGATGCTGGCTCACCAGAAGTGATATTAACCCATACAAGTCCTCTAAGCGAGGAAAAACAAGGAGAAGATCAAAGTCCAAGAACAATAGGTGCCAACTCCAATACCGACATATCTACAATATTCAATTTACCAGAACCTACAAATGACAACCCTCTTGAACTATACATTGATGATTCCAAAGTCGACACAGCGATTACTCTAGAAGAGGAGGAATTATCTAAAGGGGGAGATATCCATTTTGTAAACAACACCAATCTTGTATTGGTTCAGACAAGAAACGATTCCGTCAGTTTAACCAACCCATTTTCCATTTTGGGCGAACCCAATTCTGCCACGGATTCTCCTTCAAAGCCAATATTGAAACCGTTCAAGTTAAAAAGTTTTGAAATCTTTGAAGATAGCAGTACTTCGCTCAACGATGGATGCATCAATTTACAATTATTTGATGCCTTTACAAAGAAGGAGAACCCTCCTTAGTCTTATAATTTATGCATTCTTACTACAATACTCCAACCTCATTGTTACACATTAACTCAACGAATCGTTCCTCTACTATCACCTTATATAGTCTACAATACATCAGAACCTATAAAGTCTGCTCGTAGCCGCGTTTTAGCGATAGCTTTACTGAAGAATTCGGTATTTCGCAGTAGTCTACAAGAACATCACCAGTTATTTAGCGCGACTACCACAACACCAAAGTTTCACCTTCTTTCCATCGACAATGTCAGAACTACCGGACATTGTGGAGAACTCTTCTGTGGGACGTGACTCCCTACCGCTGCCAGATACTGCTGAGGAATTTGCCAACGCCAGCCTTCTCGAATCGCCTAGTTTCGGTCTAGGTAGAGTCATTGATTATGAACAAGCTAATGAAGGACACAGTATGAAATTATCTTCCCAACCGTTGGATTTAAGCCAGTTTGCTAGTGTCAACTTCTCCAATGATTCCTTGACTGGGGCCACTCCAGATTTGACGTCGTTTACTCCAGTGACACCTGTTCTTAATAACTACTCACCTACTCCCATAGCTTATCAGAATAGACGGTTCTCCAATAATTCTGCCACTGGTTCGCCCATTCTTCCCCCACAAGCGTCTGGTGGAATCCCCAGGAATTCTAACTCAAGACAGAGACCCAAATCGGCATATTTCATGCTGGACTCCAATAACTCCATTTCAGAACATGGGTCTCCAATACTATATCCATTGAATAATACTCCGAAATCCCGCAACAGTGTGGGAAATATCCCGAAATCGGTTTATTTGCCCAATTCTTTCGGTCCTCCTCTTGCACCAACAAATACCTACACAGCAAGAGCTTCTTCTCCCACCAGATCTACATCTCCTACCCGAGGGAGGAACTTTTACGGTTCAAAATCTCCAATTCGTCGTTCAGCCTCTCCATCTAAATCTAGTCCATTCAACTTCAAACCTCAAGAAATGGCGTTAAACAACAACGGCTCAAACAACTCGCTAAACCTTAAACCAGCTCATAGAAAAGGTCACAAGTATAAACATTCTTCGGTGTCGATGAATTTGTTTCAAGAACCACAACAACTATATGAAACCAGTAAACAATTGCTGGAGATACCCGATCTGTATCCCATTCCTAACTTTAGGGAGTCGTTTGCTTCCATTGGCTCCAATCAGAAATTCAAGCTATCATGGTCCATATTTCATTTTTCACTATCGCTAATTATCTTTACAATTGGATTTCAATTTAAATTGTCTGCATTTTCAACCCTTGCCCATTTGATTTTCTATGACGCTTTGGGTTCGTTATTAATTGTGTTGGTTGATGTCATGTCAAACTTCGAAGTATGGAATAATTCTTCCATAGCATATCCTTTTGGATTAGGTAGATTAGAAGTGTTGGTGGGGTTTGCGCTTAGTGCATCATTGATTATGGTAGGGCTCGATTTAATCAGCCATTTTGCCGAAGAATTCATTGTAGAGTTAATGAATGCTTCAGAAGATCCACAACATGCTCTGTCGCACCATATTCATGACGAAGAAGGTCAGTCCAAGAATTGGTTTGTCTACGAATTTATGCTAGTTGTTACCATAGGAGTAACCTTGATTACATCAAACGTTATTCTCGTGAGTGATAGAATCAACGAAATGATTTCAGAGGATTCTAATAGTGGCGCCAAGGGAAATAAAGGTAGTTTGCTAGATAAAGAAATCACAAAATCAAGCAACGAATGGTTAAAAAATTTACAAAAGTACATCAAAGCCTGGGCGAAGAACCCTACCCATTTGTTAACTTTGAGTTATGCCACCTATTTAATGATATATCCCATAATCAGCCAGTTTACCGAAATGGGAGAATTGAATGAAATCGCTTCTTTAATAGCTGCGTCGCTTTTATGCTACATTGGATGGAAGTTGGTCAATACTTTGGGAGGGATATTGTTATGTTCCTATCCCTACTCCGATTATGATTACCATGTGCTCAAATCCAATATTATGGAAGAGATTGTTACTCTTGATTTCTTCAAACAAAACTACATGATAAAAAACATGTTCATCACCAAGTTCAATTATGAATTATTTGTGGTGGGGTTGAACCTAGAAATGAAAGGTGCTACAAGCGACGAAGATTCCAGAGTGCGGTTTGAAATCCATCGTATTATAAAGAAACAAATTGAACAAGTCAATTATATTTCTTCCAACCAACAAATTGAAATTACTATAGACATAAATAGAGTATAAATGACTAATCGATATCCTTCTTCGTGCTTGTATTCATACATGTATTCCACAAGTTGAACTAACTTCAATGATTCACTAAAACTTTTTTTCGTACTACTAGAAATCTCAAGTGACTCACGGCCATCTCACCACTATAAAATCGGTATAGGTTTAGCGCGCTTAAAAAATTTGATTACTTTATTTGGAAATAGATAAGTTTTTTTCAAAAGGTGATAATCAAAAGCTACTAGAGAACATAATGAGTAAGATGCTAAGTTCTTGTTACAAGAGAGGTGCTGTGCACATTTCTGCATTGAAAGTGGCACCAAGAATGCTTTCATGTTCAACTTTGTTGAACACTTCCCAACCTATTGCAGATGCTAATGAGTATAGTGCTACTGGTAAATTTATAGATACTATTTCCAAGCCTTATACTGTGACTACTTATGCTAGACCTAATTTGATTTTGACCCATGGAAAAGGTTCCCACTTGTTTGATCTTGAAAATCGTAAGTATATAGACTTTACTGCTGGGATTGCGGTTACTGGGTTGGGACATTCTAATGAAGATATCACCAAGATTATTGCTGAGCAAGCTGCTACGTTGATCCACTGTTCCAATTTGTTCTATAACTTGCCGGCTGGGGAATTGACGCAAAAGTTAATTTCTCTGACTCAAGCTTCTGGTGGTATGAAAGATGCATCCAGGGTGTTTTTATGTAATTCGGGTACGGAAGCCAATGAAGCCGCTTTGAAGTTTGCTAGAAAGTATGGTAAATCTATTAGTGAAGACAAAATCGAGATTATTACTTTTGAAAACTCCTTTCACGGTAGATCGATGGGAGCGTTATCGGTGACACCAAATCCTAAATATCAAAAGCCGTTTGCTCCCTTAATTCCGGGGGTCCAAGTAGCCAACGCTTCAGATATCGCTTCAGTGGAAAAGTTGATCAGCAAAGACAAGACTTGTGCTGTTATAATTGAGCCAATTCAAGGTGAAGGAGGAGTGAACGAAGTTTCGGAAGAATTCTTGACCAAGTTAAGAAAATTATGTGACGATAACGATGTTTTATTGATTTTTGACGAGATTCAATGTGGTTTAGGTAGATCGGGTAAATTATGGGCACATTCGTATTTCGAACATGCTCATCCTGATATTTTGACTATGGCCAAAGCGTTAGGTAATGGGTTCCCTATTGGAGCTACAATGATTACAGAAAAGGTCGAATCAGCTCTAAATGTCGGAGATCATGGAACCACATATGGTGGTAACCCATTGGCATCCAAAATTGCTTCTTATGTCGTTGATACCGTAAGTAACGACAAATTCTTAGAAGAAGTCAATGAAAAAGGTGATAGATTTACCAAAGGGTTGACAGCTTTAGCCGAAAAGTATTCACAGCATATTATCAAACCAAAAGGAAAAGGGTTATTGCTTGGTTTACAGTTCAAGCCCGATGTGAACATTGGCGAAATTGTTAATATTGCCAGACAATATGGATTAATTGTCATTACAGCCGGAATGAATGTCATTAGAATCGTACCAGCCCTTAATATTCCTGATGAATTGATTGATGAAGGTCTTGAAATCTTGGATAAAAGTATCCAGCAAGTGATTGGTTCAAACTCTAATTGATCAGACAGGCTGCAAACTACTTATTACTACTATTATATATTCTTATTAACGTTTTTACTAGTTAAATGTAGTCTGACTACTAAAGTTAGCAACCAGATCGAGTATCTCAAAGTTTACTTTGTACGCAGCCACAAGAATTTTTAACCGATGTAACTTCATTTGACCATCCCAGTATACTTTATCATTGTTGTAACAAGATTTACATTTGTTTACGTGTTTCCACAATGGTTTCAGAGTTGTTTCAAACTATATCGCTTCTAATTCAACCAATACGAAAGATAATTTAAAATTGTAAACGCCAAACGAATCACAAGTTCGCGACAACCTCAATTGCTTCATCTTATGCACTTTTTCTGCAAATATTGATGGTTACATTTTATCAACAAATTCACTTTTGCTGGATGTAAATAATCGCAGGAAAATCAAGTGGAAATTGGTTTTATCTTTCAAACAAGTTTTCGGCCCGGTGGAAAAGGGTAGTAGACAACGTATTTGTAGGATTAAGCTAGCTGTATGTAATGACGGTGCCGTTCCGAATACCCATCACCGATTTGGATTATTGTTTGGAGCAGCTATTACAACAGAAACCTCCTCGTATCTTGCCGCCAGAGACAATTCAGCAGTTATGTCATACGTTAAAGACCCAATTGTTGTCTGTGCCCAATATAATGTCGCTAAATGCACCCATAGCGGTCGTTGGTGACATCCATGGACAGTATCATGATTTGTTGGAGATATTTCAAATTAGTGGTTTACCGCCAAATACAAATTACTTATTCCTTGGAGATTATGTGGATAGAGGGTATTATAGTGTGGAGACGATTTCTTTATTGATTGTGTTGAAGCTACGCTATCCGGATAGAGTGTTCTTGATTAGAGGTAATCACGAGTCGAGAACAATCACTACTAATTATGGTTTCTACACCGAGGTATTGAACAAATATAATGGCTCTGCCGATGTTTGGCTGTACATCACTGATTTGTTTGATTATTTGCCATTGGGAGCTACGATTAACGGCAAGATCTTTGCTGCTCATGGAGGATTATCTCCAAGTTGTCAGCAATTAGATCAAATTCGAGCTATAGATAGATTTAAAGAAATTCCCCATGATGGAATCATGGCCGATTTAGTATGGTCTGATCCCGATACAGAAATTATGGATTTCAAACTATCACCGAGAGGAGCAGGATATCTTTTTGGTTTGGACGTGATTAATAAATTTTGCCATGAGAATGATTTGGTCCAGTTGATCAGAGCGCACCAGCTATGCAATGAAGGCTATACTAGTTATTGGAAAGGGAAATGTCTCACGGTGTGGTCAGCTCCAAATTATTGTTATAGATGTGGTAATAAAGCCAGTGTGTTGGAAATACTACATGCTGATTATGAGAGTCGAGAGAGTAGAGCAACAAATGAAGAGAAATTGGAATCTAATGATCTTGGCATAACTCAAGGAGTTTTGCCGGGACAATTTTTCAATGTATTTGAAGCTTCGCCTGAAAATGGCGAAGACACAGTCAATGGGAAAAGTGTCAATGGGTTTAATGGCACCGATGAATTAATAAACAGAAATGGGCTTTTTTCGTCTTATTTCGAGGAAAACCCCAGGAAACAACACATCGAATACTTTTTGTAATAAGTCAGTCATTATTGATGCATCAGACAATTACTTGTCAATATAGAATATGTATATTAGCCTGTTATAGCTCTTTTATGTAGTAATAAAATAGTAGGAACAATGAAAATATGAAGTTGCAGAGTTTGGTAATTCACTTGTAACAGATCAAAATAGAATAAACGATCGAATTTCTTCAGAATATCAGCTCATCGTCACAAATTGCCTGCTCCATACCTACGTAGCTCCATGCCTGCTATTTTTCAGCCAACTACGTATATCGTACAATGGAAGCATAGTTCCTTCTCATGACAGCTGACATAACAGTCACGACTGGCTTGCGTAAATCAGCTAAATACAACCCATTTGTACATAAGATCAACTATAGAAAGACTACTCCACCTGCAATTCATTCACTAACAAACAGTTTACACTTTTCCTCTTGACCAAGCTCAATACAACCATAATGGACCATGTTTCTTAGTGAACTGATTCCAGAATTCTTCTCAGCAACCAGTTTCCGTTTCCAACACCTCTAACTGTAGTACAACTCAAAACTAAACCCATCGTGTACCTCATAATCCTCTAAACTGATGTGGTCCTTGTATACTTGATAGCCCTTCTTCAAGATTAACTTCTCAGAAGAAGTACCAATTTGCAAGGAAATAATCTTTTTCAAATCGCCTATAGTATCACCTGGTAAACACTTCACCTTAACCTTCTTTCCAAGTCTATCATTAGCCTCTACTTCGATCATTCTACCGGTAATTGCTGAGTCTTCTTGCTTGAACCTGGTAGAGCACGAGATTTTTCAATGCGCGAGCGATAGCTGGCGGTTAAAGCAATCATATTATAATCTTTTCAGCATTGGAAAGAATACAGTGTGAATAACGGTGATAATTGATATGGCGGGTAGTAGCAATAAACCTGGTTCATCGTCCAATTTTCAGACAATTTCCGCCAATTCCAATGGGATTAATCATGACCCATCTGAGAATTCCGGCCCACCAAGGAAACCTTCATTATTGAAAAAGCTTTCGGGGAATTCCATTGTTACCAACGTCAATTCATCTGGTTCTAAAGAACAAGGTGAATTGAACAAGTTGTCCGGTGCAAAACCCACTTCTCCCAATTCGAACAAGTTGAAATCCATCTCGACAAATTCTCCAACGATATCTTCTACGGTATCGAATATCACTACCGCTTCCAAACCACATCAAACAAGAACGAAATCCCGTTCTTCATTGCAGTCGGGCGGCAATTCCAACCACAATTACATGACACAAGAAAAAGCCTATTTGAAGAAAATTAAGAACCAATTGGTAGATGATTATTACACCAAAGGTATTAGCGGTGCCAATGAATTAAGGGAAGAATTTGTAAATGACGAAGACGACGAAGATGAAGATATTCAACCTGCTAATACTGAATTGTTGTCGGACCTAGATGCGGATAATTACCAAATAGATCTTAATTTTGCATTTTCCGATTTGAAGATAAGTGGTACCGTAATCAACCCCAATAAGAATATTACCCAGTTGGCCAAGGACAATGTTGATGATCCAACGGTTCTAGAAAGATTGGAGTGGCAATCTATGTTGACCAGTGTTTTGACTGGTGACGTAGTCAAATCGGAAAAGACCAAAATTAATAATAGCAACCCTGAAAACTCGCAAGAATCTTTATTGCTAGCGGTTTATAAGGAAAATTTATGGTATGGTATTCGTGCCAAACTACTAAATCGTACTGTTGAAGATCAAAGAAGAATAATCCAATTCAGAAGAACTTTGGTCGATGGATTGATCGCAGAAATCTCTAAATTTGAAATAAGTTATGATAGTGTTGAATCAAACCCCCCTAGAGAGCAAGTAGAACAACTTCTTGACCGGTGGGACTCTGCTTGTGGTTTATGGAGAACATTAGAAGAAATGAAGAAAGAGAAACCTGCTTGTCGTGAAGAAGCATTTTGTAATAGACTTGATGCATTAAGTGCCTGGTTGTCTATTACATCGGCGATTTCTCGAGTCACAAGTTCGTTGAAGACATGGATAGGTAATGATGAATTGGATATAGCTAAAAGTAAGAACGATATGCGGGCCGAATCTGAAGGCGAAGATAGGAAAGAAATAAAGCAAATATTTGACGAAGACAATAAATCTTTGGCAGAAAGATTGATGAAGGAGAAAGATGTGCAATTTATATTCCGTAAACGTGTTTTCAATCCGATAACTCCATGGATGATCAAGTCAAAGGATACCTACATAAAATTGGGTCATTATTTTGAAATAATGAAATTGCCAGATTACATTCACAACTTGATTCAAATTTGTATTGTTCCTATGAAATTAATCAAAGAAATTATTAATGTTCGTTTAGGTTATGCTATGAAATTACAAAATCCAACTTTGATGATGATTGATCAAATGATAGATGACTTTAAATCGTATATTACCATTGCATTAGAGGTGAAGCTGGGTATCCAGGAATATTGTAAGCCCGATGCTGCTAAGACTTGGATACTTGGTGATTTATTTGAAGGGGAAAACCTGGATTTTGATCTAGTCGTACTAGGTTGCGTGAAATATTACCTTGTGTTGTTGAATAAGAAATTGTTAGACAGTTCTAGATCCCCAACTAACTTCAGAACTTTCAAAGAGCCTGAAGAATTGGAAGAAGCTTGGAATTATTTGAAATCTCTTGGTAATTTCATCGAAGGTGGAAGTGTTGTTGTTGCAGAACGAATAACCTTATTAGCGCTGAAATTAATTCATCGATTAATGGCATATTTTAACAATCAAATAAGAAATCCTCAAGTAAAAGGGAAAGGTTCTGACCTTATAAGATGGTATAGTTCTACCACAGAAAATTTTGGTCAGTTGCGGCGTAAGTTGGCGAGGTTTACAGGCGAAATCTCAAGAGACTTTACCAACTCATTGGTATTCAATTTGCCAACAGCTGCCAACAATAGAACCATGATGTTATTGGATGTGTTGAAGGCTACCAACCATTTCCTAGTCTATACTGGCACCGTTGAAGCTCAAGGTACTTACTTCTTTGCCAGCCCAGAACTATTAGGTAATGATCAAGAAATCTTGAAAATGATAAATGGTTCATATGTTGGACTTGATCCACATGATGCGAGAACGGAATTTTCCGATTTATTGAATATGATAAAGACTGAGAAAGAAAGGGAAGAAGATGAATTTATAGAGAGATCTCCATTCCCCACATACTCAAACTCGTTTGCTTATGTTCTTGCATTATGCCCACCAAAACCTATTGTTTGGGAAGGAAATGTTGTGACCATCGAAATAAATGAAGTACCTATAACAGATGTCAAAGTTGGGCAAATGCTCTTGATTACCAAATTGCCTTACTACAGCTTACATATAGTAAGAGAGAAGTTCTTAGATATTGTCAGTGAGGTAATGGTTGTTGGAGGTATCATGAGTCCAATCGAGCAAAGATGTTCATTGGCAAGAGTTCATCATGAACTTACAAAAATCAATCGAGTATTTTTTAAAATGTCGTTAGCAGTTCTAGATTCTGTGAAAATTGTCAGAAGTAAATGCAATGGTGGAAATCAAGGATTGATTAACAATTTTTTTGTATATGCCAAAGATTTTGGTAAGAGTTCCGTCCGTAACTTAGACTCTACGAGAAAGTCCACGTTAATCATGAAGTTGATTCAACTATCGATAGAATGGGTCAGTTTTATTTGTGATGATTGTAACCCTACAGACAGAAAAACATTTAGATGGTGTGTGCAAGCATTGGAATTTGCACTGGACATGACTCGGGGATTTAATGTACTTGTATTAAGTGACGAACAATTTTATAAGTTGAAGTTGAAAGTTGCGAGGTGTATGTCTTTGCTTATATCTCATTTTGACATTATGGGTGCGCGGTCCAGTGAAGCTGAAAAGAAGAATTTGATCAAATGGACTTCTCAGAGACATAAGATTGAGAGAAAAGAAGATGATGAATATATTTTGAAAGTATATGAAGAAGATGTATTGAAGCAGATTGGCCAAATTGAAGAAAATAGACATGCATTGCAGGAGCAGCTCCAGTCAGTGGGTAAAGTTATCGATGTGTCTGATCTGGAATATCATTTTGTTACTTTATTGGCGTCATCATTTTCAAGTGTTTCGATTAGATGGCAAAAGGGACGTTTCATTGGTGGTGGTACCTTTGGTAGTGTTTATGCGGCTGTGGATTTGGACACTGGTGCTGTTATGGCAGTTAAAGAAATTAGATTCCACGATAGTCAGTCAATCAAGAATATTGTGTCTTCTATCAAAGAGGAAATGACAGTATTGGAGATGCTTAACCATCCGAACGTGGTTCAATATTACGGAGTTGAAGTTCATCGTGATAAAGTATATATATTCATGGAATTTTGTGAGGGAGGATCACTTTCTGGTTTACTTACATATGGTCGTATTGAAGATGAATTAGTAGTTCAAATCTATACTTTACAAATGTTGGAAGGTTTGGCATACTTGCATCAATCAGGAATTGTGCATAAGGATATCAAACCGGAAAACATTTTATTGGATCATAATGGGGTTATAAAGTTTGTTGATTTTGGAACTGCTAAAGTTATAGGAACTAGTGGCAGAACAAGAGCTCCTGGTACTATGATGGGAGCTAATCCTGATAATCTTAATTCCATGACAGGGACACCTATGTACATGTCTCCAGAAGTGATTACTGGAGGAGCAATTGCTAGAAATGGGGTAGTCGATATTTGGTCTTTAGGATGTTGTGTATTAGAAATGGCTACAGGTAGAAGACCATGGGCTAATCTTGATAACGAATGGGCCATTATGTATCATATTGCAGCTGGTCATAAACCTCAATTGCCTTCCTTGGATCAACTTAGTCAGGAAGGGATTAATTTTGTTGCCAGATGTTTGGAGCATGACCCAAGAAAGCGTCCTAGTGCCGCGGAACTTCTAAATGATCCTTGGATGTTAAGTATAAGGCAAACAGCATTTGGCTCTATTGAGAGCGGCTCGACACCAACATCGGAAATTCCTATGGATATTCCTACCCCAGTGGTTTAATTGTTTTGGGATAGTATGTATATTTTATGTATTATATTTTCGGTTTAATGGTAATTATTATAGAAGCCTTTGTAGTGACTTTTAGTCCAGCAATAATCCTATGCTATCTTTTCAATCTACTTCTTCCTCTCTATTTAGAACATCGTATAGATATATGACTGGACACATTTGTTGTTGGAAATCATCCGAAATCATAATTTGGCTACAAGGAGCTAAGAAATATATATATTAACACAACCTATTTACATGATACGATTATTTACAAATTTGCATCAAGATATTGCTTGATCTCATCGACAACGTCACCTTTAATATTAACATATCCAACGTTTTGGTTGACGGAAATTTGAAGTTTGGGATTCAAAGCCAACAAATCAGCTTTGAACTGGTGCAGATCCCCTTCGATTCTCTTTATTTCAGTGGTGACCTTTGTGTTCTGTATTTTTAAGTAAATTGGCCAGTGGTTATACTTGGACCTTGAAATGGAGTAATTATGTATACCAAAGCCGTTATTGGGTAAATCCTGGTACGAAACTTGCCCCAATTCTGGTACGCTGTACAAACTCACTGGTTTGACGACGCTAGGAATCCTCACTGCCTTTAATGTCACTAAACTGGGTCTCATAGTCTCCACAAGTATAGTGAAGACATCTGTGGAAGCTGCTTTGAAGTACTTTATAGAGGTGATGCGAAAAAAATTGGAGGTCGTGCAAAGTGGCAGATTTAATGATTGCTATTAACTATACTAATTACTCTATGGCAATGCTATACAAATGGTATTATTCTATATCGCAATAAAAGGTATGGCTCGTAGTTTGTCGGTTGAAAGAATGTGTGAGTTTTCTTGTTCGATCTTTTGCTTTTTGCTAGACATTTGCTTGAGCTTGCATACTTGAAGAAATTCATACGATACTTAGTGTAGCTTTAGATTCGATCATGGATTCCCGATGTTCTCGCATATGTTTAGTGTGGAGGGGCTTTTTCTCAAACTCTTCTCCACAAACTTCACATTTGTAGCTTTTCAAATGGATCTTCATATGTTTTGTTAAATTGGAGCTTTCACTAAAACGTTTACCACATCCAGGATGTTTGCATATTAATGGCTTCTCTCCCGTGTGCACTCGATTATGTATTGATAAAGAGGAACTTGTAGCAAAATTCTTACCGCAAATTTGACATGAAAATGGTTTTTCACCTGAATGAGTACGTAGATGTTGCCGCAACATCAATTCCACTGCAAATGAAGCTCCACATATTTCACATTTGCAGGGTTTGTAATTGGTATGAATATGAATATGTCTTAATAGTTTCTGTCTCTGGGTAAAGATTTTCCCATTGTGCCTTTCGCAATCTATCCATTCACAGTTATATATTGATTTCCCCGATCCGATATGATCATTAATTAAATGATTTTGTAAATCTCCCGTAGATTCATGAGTTTTATTGCATGGAATTGCGTTGCCGTTCTCATCTTTACCAACTTCCCATTTACAAGTAAAATTAGCATCAATTGGAAAATCTGTAGCAGAACACCGTTTCTTAGGCATAATTTTCATAGCAGTAATATTAACCGATTCTGGAGACTCTTGTTCTGTGGAATTTGGCGTGAACGAAGCTAGGGTTTGATCTTCTCGGAATTTATGACTGTTTACGTGATCTAGAAGATTCCTCAAATCGTGATTATGGAAATTACAATTCCTCCATTCACATTGATATGTTTTGCATGGGTCAATATAATCTTGATTGATATGATCATTTAACAAATGGTCGATAAAGTTGCCGTCATTAATTGTTTTGAAGCAATTATCCCATTGACACGAGATTGAGTTGCTATTAACAAAATAGGGCGTGGAATTCTCCGATGTAGAAGCGGTAGTAGAGTTAACTAATTGATTGAAATTATTGAATTGCACAAAGAAATCATAGTCAGACATCAAGTTGGGGCTAACGTTTGTTTCCGTTGAAAATGGAGTAGAATGGGTTAATGCTGTAGACGAGGTCGAACTAGTGGAATTGTCAGATTCATTTGGAATAGTCGCATGAAAACACAATTGGTGGAAATGGTGATGATCATCTGTTGAATCTGGATCGATTAAAGGAGGAGGGTGGCATTGATGGGGGTAATGAATTTGAAAGTTATTAGTTTTCTTTCGTTTCGTGACTGGTAAATCTTCCGATAAGTTATTATTGACATTATTAATCAAGTCTTCAAAAATGATTTTGTTTGACTTTGGTTGACAATTGGTAGAGCTTTTATTAAAATGGTAGGACATATCCAGGGATATTTCATCATAAATTGGCTTGGTTATCTTTTGGTCTATGGCAGCATCTTCGCAATTTACAAAGAAACAATCGTCCAATTCGTCACAAAACATATCCTTACAATCCAACTGATAATCGCAATCCTCTTGTACAGCATGATCGTCTTGTGGTTCAAAATGAGTGTCGTGATCATGGTTATGAATATGACCATGAATGTGGGTGTGGTCCTTATGTTTATGGATATGACCATGGACAAACCCATGGGTTGGAATTGAGTTAGCGCCAGGTATCTGCTCATCTTGCAACTGAGTCGCAACCATACCGTTCTCCATTTCCGTCTTGATGTCAATTTTCATCATATCTGATCTCCCCTGGGGTGTGATCTCTGGAGGAGGACTATGTAGTATGGTTGTATGGTTTATATTGCGAGCCAGTGAATGTAGCAACTGCTGTTGCTGTGAAGGAGCGGTAGTATTGCTTGATAATAGCATAGTCGTAGGTAGCTCTATATTGGCGATATTCTCCATTTGGCGGGAAACCATACTAGTGGTGGGAAAGCCAGCTTGGGCCATTTCGTTGAATGATTCTCTGTCTTCAATTTCACTGCTTTTTAGTGTAGAAGCTACACTATTATTGCTATTCATAGCGCAGAATCACCTTAAACTGATGTCTAGGTTGAAAATGAACTATATTTGTTCAAGATACAAAAGTAAAGACACTAATACCACAAACGTTTATAAACTGTGCTTTCACCGTGATATACCGACAGTGGCATGAAAAGTTTACCTGATCTACTTGATGAAAATTACTTTTACCTTGGTGGTTACTTGGATATTAGCAACCTGGGGAATTTGCGCTAATGAATTAGTCACTATCACGAGGAATGAGAATAATTAAATCGCACTTTTCAAGTCCAGCTTGATACTATGGGATATTGGTGATGTAATGGTAGGATATAGTTGAGATTGAATCTTGTTAAGCTGTAGATGGATTTTGACAGCTCACGTGAATAGCTTAAATGGTAAATACTATGTATGGTGAGATGTAAAGGCAGTAGAGAGAGAGATGTAGATCGGTGTAGTGTGGACGTAGTATGTGGGAGAAGTTCATTGTTAAAGGAAAGGAGAAATGAGGACAAGGTTCAAATTTGGTTTACGGAAGAACCAGGATGGTATGCTGGAGATGTAGTATTATTGTAGATGTAAAGTGTGTATTGGATTGTATGCACCATGAGCCCCCAACAAATACACAAAGCAATTGTCTACCGTGGAGTGGTGTATCTTATACATACAGACCATGTCACATTATCGATTAGGGTATTTTCTAGCGCTTCACACTGTTTACTTGGGAGATGTGGGTAATTTACGTTTCTCGATAATCGCACTTTCGTTATCTCGTTATGTTGAACTACGCCTTATGTATGGGGCATAGTATTGACTTTAGCGAACTGTCGGCGTTTGGAACTAACCGTAGGACTGTTGCTTTTCAAAGTGGTATTGTCTTCTTATCTTTGTTGGCTGTGATTAATGTATTAGACTGACGTGTATCTGCATTGTAGGTGGTGTGACAAAATGTAGGAGTCCATACAAGTTTGTTTTGTCCTTGCGTGTATGCAATTTGTCCTTGAGTTGTCACCGATGTGGTTGAGTTTGTGTTTTCTGGAGCTTCAGTTACAGTTCCTTGTTTCTGACAGGTTCAAGGCTGTAGCTTCGATAGTTCTAGACTGAGTATTATGAAGCACTTGGTGGCTCTACTATCTCTGTACTTCACACGCATTTACAGCTGATGTTCTTTACCCATAGAACTTATTCATTAGTTCTTAGTTATCATTTTCATTAACTCACTTCAACTCCAGCTGTTGTGCAATAGTCTCTACCTCAATACACAAAACATCCACCTTCAGCCCGCTCAATGTGTTCTAGAAAGTATACACCTGCAATACTTTCTGACTCGTAAACTCTCGCTTTACCGATTTAAGCCGACAATTACCGCTCCTAGTAAAAGTACCATATTACTACATCGCAATTAACTTCAACCGATGGCCAAAGCGCCAAGGGTTATCCGTTTGATCGCATGGATGTTTCTCGGTCCATACAGCACATAATCATAGGGTCGTGGTATTATCGAACAACCTTGAGTCGCTCCTACGTGTCCACAGCTGGTGCTTGGTTCGGTGTCTTACCATCATACGGAGGTGGTGCCGTTGTTAATGCGGCTAAGTTCGTCACTTTTAGGTCGACACTCAATAATTGGCCGGAGTTTTTTTTAACTATATAATGAAACTATTTAATCTAACTTTTACTACAAATAGTATATTTAGATCATCTCTAGCTTCGTCGTTTCGATATATTGGTCAACGTAACTGTTCGTATAATATGTGTCGTCACTCAATTGCTTCTAGCTCCACTAATATCCATCAACGTGAAGTATTACCTAGTAATGTCAAACCTTTGCACTATGATTTAACATTGCAACCAAGTTTGACAAAGTTCACTTTCGTTGGTAAGCAACAAATTGATTTCCAAGTCAATGAACCAAGTAACTTTATCACTTTGAATTGTTTGGAAATTGAAATCCAATCGGCTAAGATTAACGATGCTGCAGTAAATGATATCAAATTTGATGAAGAAGCTCAAACCGTGACTTTTAAATTTGATGAAACTTTGAAAGTCAATTCCGTTGCTAAATTGGATTTAGATTTCACTGGGATCTTAAATAACAAAATGGCGGGTTTCTACAGATCTTCTTACACTGAAAATGGAGAAACTAAATATCTCGCTACCACGCAAATGGAACCTACTGATTGTCGTAAGGCTTTCCCATGTTACGATGAACCAAGTGCTAAGGCTAAATTCACAATTTCTTTGATTGCCGATAAAAAACTTGTTTGTCTTTCCAATATGGATGAGAACAAAACTGTCGACGTTGATGCTATTAACAAGAAAGTCACTTTCAATACCACCCCATTAATGTCAACTTACTTGGTTGCTTTTATCGTTGGTGATTTGAAATATGTCGAAAATAATAATTATAGAGTACCAATTAAAGTTTGGGCTACCCCAGGTTCCGAACACTTGGGTCAATATTCTGCTGATATCGCTGAAAAAACGTTAAAATTTTTTGACGAAAAGTTTGATATTCCTTATCCTTTACCAAAATTAGATATGGTTGCCATTCACGATTTCTCTGCTGGTGCCATGGAAAATTATGGTTTAATTACATACAGAACTGTCGATTTATTGTTGAACCCTGCCAACACTGATATCAACACAAAACAAAGAGTTACTGAAGTTGTTATGCACGAATTAGCACATCAATGGTTCGGTAACTTGGTCACCATGGATTGGTGGGAAGGTCTTTGGTTAAACGAAGGTTTTGCTACTTGGATGTCTTGGTACGCATGTAACTCGTTATACCCTGATTGGAAAGTTTGGGAATCTTATGTTTCTGACTCGTTACAACATGCTCTTAATTTGGATGCTTTAAGAGCTTCCCACCCAATTGAAGTTCCAGTTAAAAGAGCCGATGAAATCAATCAAATCTTCGATGCTATCTCTTATTCCAAAGGTTCTTCCTTATTAAAAATGATTTCAAGATGGTTAGGTGAAGATGACTTCATTAAAGGTGTATCTAACTATTTGAAAAAACATAAATGGGGAAATACCCAAACTTCCGATTTATGGGAAGCTTTGAGTGAACAATCTGGTAAAGATGTTGTTAAAGTTATGGACATCTGGACTAAAAACATTGGTTTCCCAGTTGTCAAAGTAGAAGAATCTGGTAATTCTATTAAGGTTACTCAAAATAGATATTTAGCCACTGGAGACGTTAAAGCTGATGAAGATAGTGTATTATATCCTGTCTTCTTGGGATTGAAAACTTCCAATGGCCTTGATGAAACTTTAGTCTTAGATGACAGATCTAAAACTATCCAATTACCAACTTCGGATGATTTTTTCAAAATCAATGGTGATCAAGCTGGTATTTATAGAACTGCTTACGAATCGTCTCGTTGGACTAAATTGGGTAAAGCTGGTGTTGAAGGTAAATTATCAGTTGAAGATCGAGTTGGTTTAGTAGCAGATGCTGGTTCCTTAGCTTCTTCGGGTTCAATTGAAACCACTAGTTTATTGAATTTAGTCAAATCGTGGTCTAATGAATCAAATTATGTTGTTTGGGATGAAATCTTAACTAGAATTGGTTCCATTAAAGCTGCATTTATTTTCGAAGATGACGAAACCAAAGAAGCATTGAATGCTTTCACAGTTGGTTTAATTGAAAAGAAATTGAAAGAAATCGGTTGGGAATTTTCTGAAACAGATTCATTTGCTGATCAACAATTGAAATCATCATTCTTTTCTTCGGCTATTGCTTCTGGATATGAACCAGCAGTTAAATACGGTAGAGCAGCTTTTGATAACTTTATTGCAGGAGATGTCAAAGCCATTAACCCAAACATTAGAGCTTCAATTTTCAATTCTATTGCTAAGAATGGTGGAGAAAAAGAATTTGAACAATTGTTAAATATTTACAAGAATCCTCAATCAACTGAAGAAAAAATTGCTGCTTTAAGATCATTTGGTAGATTTAGAAGTGATTCAATTTTGAATAAAGTGACTGATTTGTTATTGCAAACTGATATCATCAAACAACAAGACATTTATATTCCAATGCAAGGATTGAGAGCACACAGAGTTGGAATTGAAAAATTATGGAGTTGGTTAACTGTTAATTGGGACAAGGTTTACGAATTGTTACCACCAGGTTTATCTATGTTGGGATCAGTTGTTACTCTTGCCACTTCCGGATTCACCAAAGAGGAACAAAAGGAACAAGTTGTTAAATTCTTCAACACCAAGAATACCAAAGGTTATGACCAAGGGTTAGCACAAGCTTTAGATATCATTAGTTCCAAAGGAACTTGGGCTACTCGTGACTACCAAGTCATTACTGAATGGTTGAGTGAAAATGGATACAAAAAATAACTATATAAATAGTAAAACGATTTAATGATTTGCTCGTATTAAAGATTAATATTTGTAGCAGTAGAGAAAAGTAGCACTGATAAAATTTCATGACACTGTGATGCATACGTTGTAGAATAAATGGGACCATGTTAGGTTTCTGTGTAATGCAGAAGATACAAATCGTTTGTCTAATAAAATGACACAAAGTTGAAAATAGCCAAATAATGTTCTTTGATCTAAACCAGTAACTTGGTAAACGACCAGGAGTTGTATCAACTTTAATGCCCATACAAGGAAATAACAACTTGTTTTCGCTACATACTACGCAAGATTCAAATTACAAATTGTATTTAATTTTCTATCAAAAATATAAAAATTTTGCAAAATCACCACTCAATACCACTTAAGAAATGAATAGCTAGACAATAGAAGACCATTAAGGTTGAAATATTTAATTTAGACAGTCCAGATTTCTTAGCTGCTTTAGCCCCAACAAGCACTACACCATTGAAACAAAGTGTATCCAGATGACCAGTGGTGTCATATATTTGTCCAAATGACCCATTATTGAATTGGCATGATTTGAATGTTGATGGTGCTAAAGGGGCAGCAGCAACATAAATGGTACCATTACGACACACAGAATAGTTATAACCCAGTGTGTCAAAAAATGGGCCAGTAGTACCATTAGAGAATGGGCAAGCATCTTGTTGAGTCATTGATTTAAGTTAAAGTAAAATAAATTGAAAAATAATCGATAAAATTTGAAAAGGACATTGCTCATCTATTTATATAACTATTCGGATATAAAACCCTTTGTTTTTCCTTCGTCGGCGGCAGCAAATGTACTAAGAACGCAATCTTCCAACGATTTCCTTCTATTATGAATAAAAATTTCGAAGGAAGTTCCTTCCTTTACAATTTAAAATTCGTTAATGCTTTCAGATTGGACTGGTTCTTTGTAAATCATTTTCCTAATAGCATTGTGGATACGATCTTCCATAAATGAACCTCCTATCAAGTATTTATGATATTTACTTCGAACAATGAGTCCCAGCCATGCGACTGGCTCTAAAATCATATAAAGATTAGGCAATGTGTCACTTGCATTAAAGATAATTGTGCATGCCAAGCCAATTACTTTAGCGATGATGCATGGAAATACAATGTAAATTATGGGGGTAGTGCAAGAATTTGCCCTAATAAGTACGTATCAGGCGATCAACTCTTCCAGAGAGTCACGAATACAAGGGTCTCTCGCTACTTATAAATGTAAGGACTATATGATGTGATGACTATGAATTAAATTTAGTTGAATATTGCTTACTTGCGCATTTCAAAATAACTGATGTATTTACTGTAGTACAACGTAATCCATATGAGTTGAAAGTCTTTTTACTTGTTTCATTGCAAGAAGATTATCTATAATTCACACTCCTTGTCAAGAATTCAATATTATTTATATTTCAATTAAATGGTACATCAAGTACATTTATACGAGTGGCTTACAATTGAAAGAAATATGGGGTACGTCAGCTTGCATTTAGATAAATTAGTTCTCTTCCTTCTGAAGTGCATGCCAAGCCACCCAGCTCTGGTGGCAATATGATATTGGTAGGGACATGCAATGTGGGTAATATCTTGTGTCATTATTGTAATATAAATAGAGAAGGATTTTCTAGTTCTTATGCTTTGAGGAACAAAGGAATTTGAGTTTAGTCAACTAACAACCATCTTCTAGACACAAGTTACGAACCATAGTAAAGCAAAGTACGTTAGTAAGTTGAGTTAAGCAACCTAAACTGTTCACAGAGAGCAATTACGAAAGTTAAATACATTAGATATCAATAGGTGATCAAACCCAAGGCAAATTCTTTGGTTCATGAAGAATGAAAAATTTCGTCAATTCGTTATTGACGGCGCTTTTTTTCTTACTGGGTATGTTGTTGCATACCAAGTGTTGTCAAGGAAGTATCCTCCAGACAAATGTTGTCATGCCAATTGCAAGTGCCGTGGAAGACAGTAATTTTGTGGTTGCTGAAAGCAAAGGAACCGGCGAATTTGGTACGGTTAGTAGTGAGATGGATGGTGATACTATGAAAGAGGACATTGTAACTCTTGGGTCCGCGTTTAAGCCAGTGGATTTGGTGTGTGATGCTGAAATCTACAAGAAAACAGACTGGTCTCTGCTTGGATTCAATTACTTCCAAGGTGAGTACGACGAATTGATATACAGTTTCAGCACATTAGAACCTGAGATACAATGTAACGCATGGTTCTATTTACTAACTACGGCTGATTTCCTCCTGCTTAAGAGCATGCTAGAAACGACTGAGACTGGAAGCTTGCAAGCAGACGGTTCTAAAGTAGATGGGTACCAAAGGTTACAGGATGCGGTTGAATTATTAGTTAAAGAGGTGGAATCAAGCTATGAGTATGTTGGGAATGTTTCGTACCCTAATCTTGAGCAGCAACAACGGGCAACTGCATAAGTGCACAATTCGAGGATGTTGCAGGGGTTAACGAATAGGTGGCTACAAAAGCTATTCATCAAAGTGAATGGAAGCAAGCTCTAATGAGACGGGAGCAATAGAGTTAGGCGAGGAGTATCCGAAACAATTTTGAGGTTTGGCTGGAACTCTTCCGCATTTAACTTCGGGCAGAGCCTGGCGTGTGGCTCCAATTGATGGTCAGTGCTGCACGTCATTGTGGTATTCTTATACAATAACAATATTCTATGTTAGTGCAAAGGGTGTGGTTTAATATTTGCGGTCGTAAGAAAATCAAATGAGTTTTCCGGCTAAATGACGACATTTCCGAGTTGAATTACGGTAGCAGCTTTAACTTTTGATTTTTCGTTTGAAGTAAAGCAGATATTTTTAAAAGAGTTTGTATTGTGAAATATATATTGAGAATTGATTATAATGGCATGTCATAGAAAAACAAATTCGTGCTAAATAGGGCGAAACGATTAGAATGTTTACAACACAGAATCGCATTTTCTATTGATCTTTCTTCAAAGAAAGTATGCTCATTTAATTATATCACGTTGCGACATCTCTAAAGGCTCTAAATCCCTCAAGGACTGCTTCAAAATCTTCTAGCAAGCTGAACACTCCTTAAATTTCAGAAGAAAATCCCTATTTTTTATTATAAATATACTTGTAAATCACGGATGCCAGAGAACTTCACACTCTCTCTATAAGCTGAATAACTTATAGCATTAGACTCTATTCCGAAATCAAGATTATCTAATATAGAACGTTTTCTAGTCTCTGTTTTAACATTACATAACAATCAATTGTATCTCGAAAACACAACTGTTTGTGTTTCAACTAAATATGTTGCCCGATCGGGACAAATGACAACAACATGGCTTAACCATTTGATCGCGCAGTAGATCGTACTTTAGCAGTTGGGCAATTGACTACATTATCCAGAACAATGACACAGGGAATGGGAAAAGACTAAAGTCAAACAGTTCTATTTGTTTACACAGTTCTTTTCTTGTTGCACATTGCTTTCATCTTCGTCTTTACCCAAATATTCGATATTTTCTCCACACATTTCATCACGCAAGTTCCTGGACGCAAGATTGGCTTATTGTCATTGCGGTTGCATCGCATCGGAAGTGTACTAATATTGGGAACTTCCGGATTGTGTTAATTTAATACACTGCATGTTGATAATGTATTTCGTATTTGTTTATAGATTTCATCTTCTTTTTTCCATCTCGTAGGTTTACAGTTATTTGTTCTTTCGGATCTCGTTTGTGCATTGATAGATCCATATTTACTATTTGAATTGGTTGCTCGTTAATCTGCTAGTGTTATTCATAGCTAATTTTTTCCTGAACTCATCATTGTACATTTTCCTATGGACTATTGAAACAGGCCCATTCATTGCTATTTCCACATCTCATGAGTTATGAAACTCTGGCGCCTTTTCAAACGAAATCGTCATGTTACTAAATCACAGGACCAACACCACAATGAACAAATATCATGTCCTATTCGCGATCATATTGATGTCCACTGCTTGGATATGGTTTCCATTGGGAGCCCACCCTTGTTTAGCACTGACAATAAATTTGCTATTGCAGAAACTGCCAATGTTAATGTCAATACTAATGAAAAGAAATGTGACAAGTCGCTTTCATCAACTGACTTGATTTCGCCAGATGTTACCAAACTATCGTTTTCCGATGAGATTAGCTGTAGCACAAAAATTTATGATGTATCTTCGAAAATGGATACTAGTCAATCCTTTTCAACTTTGACAGTTGATGCTGCTAATATTCAAACTTTTCATTATCCTTCTAAAATCAAAATCATAACTCAAATACCTGAGCGACCCAAGTCTTTCGATCCAATCATTATTGAAAATGACACCGACAAAGTGGAATTGCATGAACTACAAAAAAACCAACCAGAGGAGACGTTCAGATCAGAATTCAAAGCTTTATTGTTTCATCACCACCAAGTAGTTCAAAAACAAAATCAAGAATACGACAAACTACAACGGTTGCTAGCTCAAGAAAGACAATTGAACAAGCAATTGATTGTGGCACTCGAGAATAAATCTACTCCTAAAGTAGTTCACAAGTATAGAAAATCATTTCTTCCTATGGCAATCACTACGCCAGCTAACCAATCAACCACTAAAGATTGCCAGAATGATGCCATCAATCCCTCGTCTGTGTCACCAGTTACAGCAAATATAACCTCAGCTATACCGCCTAATTCACCTAATTACAACTCTCCAAATTTACCTTACAGCTCCCCTAATGTTGGTACCTTCACAAGTTTACCAGAAACAAATGTTGAGAATTTGCTACCTCCCTTCCTTAGTTCAGAAAGTTACCCATTAACCTGCAAAGCACCCAAACAGCATTCTTCCCTCACATTAGATCCTCCTTGTGCCAAGCATATATTCGGTAATGATCAAGCTCGTACCATGAAATATTCAACATCTTGTGGTTCCTCTTTCAGTAGCTTCGATGGAGCAAAGGACGACATATTTACTATTAATTCTCATTCTGGTAATGATGAACTGGTTATGGGATATAATGGCCATGGCTGCGCTACTCCTGATTCCTTTTGTATGGCAACCAAAGCGGTAACAAGTTGAGATTATTAGTTCTAATTTTAATACTATACAAGAAGTAATATATATTACACGGTTATTTGCTAATAATATACATAAAAGTGTAAATCAAGGGAATAATACAATCATACTATAATCACCACTAGTTTTGCAATTCTTTGATTTCATTTTCATCTGCAACCAAACCCATGACAACTAAGAACATATTCAAGTTATTCAATAAGTTTTGTTTTTTATACAAGTTAGCAGTGTCGGAGTTATCAATAGCTTTTGCTCTGGTCATGACCCCAAAGATTTCGTCTCTTACTTCATCAACAATAATTCTTTGATGGTTCAATTTACCTCCTAATGACAAGGTAGCTAAAAATTGCCAGACGTAATTTTCTCTAGAAGAACCATCATCGACATCTTCCAGGTTAGCTGGGAAAATGGCAGCGATTCTAGATTCTAATGAAGTAAATAATTCATCATAACAAGAAGTCCATTCGGAAAGATCTGTTGCAGAGATACTACCCTCACCAATAATTAACTCAGCACGAGATAATAAAGTAGTTAAAATTGATAAACCAACCTTGGTTGTTGAAACAAATGAAACATTGTTATGTTCAATTAAGATAACTAATAACCCAATAATTTCGTTAAACTTGAAATCTAAAACAGAATTCATTAAAACCTTGGTAAAAGTCATGGAATAGGCATCGACTAATTTCAAAATAGATTCCGGAACCTTTTTTGATTCACTTGTCGTGTATGATCCATCTTTAATGACAGTCAAATTTTCTAAATTAGACATAATCAAAGTAACTATAGTTAAAACTTGCTCTCTAGATAAAAACTTAAATAAACGCAGCATAATCTTCAAAGCTTTATTGTAGTTCAAGCATTGAACGAATGGATTAACTTCAGCTTCGTCGTCACCTGAAGAAGAAGGTTGTTCTAAAACCCTTAATGATTCCCACAATTGCGTGGTATCAACATCGGAACTAGTTCTACTTTCACTTTCAACATTCATAAGATTGGTAATAATATTTTCAAGAATGCTCATAATATCTTTCTTGGTGTACTTATTGATTCTTCTATGAGGAGCCGACATAGAAGGAGATCTATCTTTTCTTAAAGGTTTAGATTGTTCATCAATATCAGTTGAATCAATTGTTTCTGCTTGTTCTTTTTCGGCAGCTTTTTTCTCTTTTTCTCTTTGGGCAGCTTTACTAATAATTTCTAATTGTTGTCTTGGTTTTTTACCATTACCAAAAGAAATTTTACCTAAAGCACCTTCTCTGGCGTATTGAGTTAACTTTGGTCTTTCCTTGGCAACGGTAACAGCTTTTTGAACTTGTTGTTGCATTCTTTGTAAAGCAACATCAGCTCTCTTGTAACGACCACCTAATCTATGACCACTTTGCTCCAAGTAAGCTTGAGCAATAGAATTATGTTGAGTATTTTGCTTCATAGGATTATTGACAGTTTTTGGATGAATAACCTTATAAACTTGGGCATAGAAATCTTCATTATAAGGATCTTCGGTCACAATTTGAGATAATTGAAATCTAGTGACAAAATCTTTATCTTTTGGATTCATGATTCCGGAGTACTTCATAATACGAGCAACCTTTTCCTGTCTTTTAGAGAATTTCGCCTGTTGTTCAGGAGTTAATTCCTGTTGTTGGTTTTGCTGGTGATATTGGTTGCTGTTCTGGACATTACGTTCTTGTCTTTGAACATGTCTAGGATATTGATGAGATTGTTGTTGAGGAGCATTAACGTTACCTTTGGAACCCAAAACTGGAAATTGAGACAAGTCAGCTGGAGCTCTGACATGTTGAGGTTGAACTGGTTGAATTTCTTGATGTTGTTGAACTTTAACTTGAGTTGGAGGTTGAACTTGCGCTTGCACTTGAGGCTGAACTTGAGGCTGAACCTGAGCTTGGGGTTGAACTTGAGCTTGCATGATTTGTTGAGGCTGTTGAACTGGTTGTGCCAATTGCTGAGGAGGTAATTGGCCTGGAATATTAGCAAACTGTTGACCCTGAGGATGGTTTGGAAACTGACCATAAGGAACTTGCATATATCCATTTGGCGGCATCATATATCCACCGTATTGAGGAGGCATACCATAATGTTGCGGTGGAAAATGCTGATGTTGATGTTGCTGTTGTTGTTGCGAGTCAATAGCAGTCAATTGCGCTTCGATTTCTTGTAAGGACATGATTTTCTTTTCTTGAGGCTGTTGCAATTGGTTTTGCGCTTGCTCTTGATGAGAAGGAGTATTGGTAGTACCCCATAAATCTTGCATGAATTGATCATCGTTAATGGAAGTTTGAGCAACTTGGGCATAGCTGACGTTGGCATGCGAAATAGGTGGTGGAACCTGATTACTGCCAGCAAAATTGAAATCTTGACCGATGTTTTCTGTTCCGAAAGTGTCATCGTTAAAATCGTCACCCCCTTCAACGTACTGATCTCCTAAACCATCATAGGTTTCTTGGAATTCGTAAACCTGGTTTCCGTCCTTGGCTGGACCTGTAGGGTCGAATCCAAAGAATGACATGTTTAATTAGCAGACAAAAGTAACCAGTTTTATTGTACAACAGTTTAATTTACGTTTCGTCGTCGTCGGCAGGTCAAAAAAAATTTAGAAAATGTCGTGTGCGTGCACCATTTTTTGTAGGCAAATGTCGCGGACAAGAATTGAACCTGGTGAGCCGTGGAGGAGGAAGTGGTTGTTTCCAGTAGCCAGTGATAATAGAAGTTATTGCTGGCAAAAATGTCACATTGGAAGAATATTTTGATTACCAACAGAATGGACTTTAATTGGAGAAGATTTTTTTTTGTATTAGATGAAAAATGAGGTGTAGATATGGAGATGATGGTGAAGTTATGTTGCAAAGTAGTTGAGAAACTCTAGAATCTTCGTAAAGAGAATGAGCTAAGAAAGGGTTTTGTAGTTTGGAAGTAGATGCTGTGAGACTCATTTTGAATTTTAGGAATTGTATCGTAATGTTACTAGGATATGAAGCCATTCAGGAATAGTTACTGTAAAATTGTTCCCACCATGAACTATAATATTGAACTTTTCAGATTTCACAAATCCTCTCACAAAGGTATGGTTCGTCGAGATAGAATTCATCTCGTCAGTGTTTCTGCGGGCACGTATATCAATTAATTGTTCAACTCAATATGAGTGATTCGAATTAATGGGTAAAATTGAGCATATAATATTTGTGGTACTTACCCCCTAAAATCAGAATGGAAATGTAACTCTTTAAAATGCTAGTCTCACTAGGAGTATAAAATAGTCAGCAGTTCAACCACCTCCTCCTATGCGTATGTTAATGTCTATTAATTGTTAACTATATATAATTCTATGAACAAGATGATTTCTAAATACATGTGGCTTCGCGATTATGCAAATGCTTGTAAAGCAGATGTGAGTTTTAATTCCATTTCTTCCCATTCTCCATCAACATCACTGAGAACAGTAATAGCTCCCCCGGCTCCAATTCTCCAATATTTGGTGGTGTCGCTGTTTTGTTTATCTTGTTCATAATGATACACTGATCTTATAATAACTGACCAGTCAGCATCATCAGTAACTGATAAATAACCAACTATACCACTATAGATCCCTCTTCTTCCTCCCCTAATCGAAGTAGCTTGCATTTCTTCGATATCCTGTAAAATCTCTACTGACCGCTTTTTAGGGGCCCCTGTCATGGATCCAGGCGGTAATGAATTATGAAGTACGTCAAGGCCATGGTATCCTTGTTTTGGTAATTCACCGTGAATAACACTAACAAGTTGATAGACCGTCTTGTATTCTTCAACTTTCATTAATTGTGAGACCTTGACATTATCCAAGAACTGAAACAAATCGTGTCTGATTAGATCTACAATCATAAGATTCTCCCCCATTTCTTTTGGAGTTTTCAAAATCTTAGTTGCAAGTTCTAAATCAACTTCTGGGGTGTTTTTAACTGTACCTTTAATTGGTCTTAGTTGGCATTCTTTATTTCCATTTGCATTTTCTTTCCAAGATAAAAACCTCTCTGGCGAAGAAGAAATCAACGTACAATCATCAAACTCCATATAGCAAGAAAATGGTGATGGATTTTTCCTCAATGTAAGTACCTTATAAATATCCCAGGCGTTAATATATGATGGAAGTTGAATTTTCAGCGGAGTTGTAAGGCACAACTCATATGAATCCCCTGAATGCAAATACTCCTGACATTTAGCAAATTGTTTTTTGTAGGTTTCATAATTTGGTAATTCAAATTTGATCATCTCTGCATCTTCTTTCGCCAAATCTTTTACTGAAAGTGGGATATCTTCTATATCCAACGGAGAAGCCGATTGAAACTTCTTAATTAAGTCTTTACCCCAACTTGCATCATCTCCTTGCTTAATTGAAATTAAAAACCAGTCTTTCGAAAGATGATCGAAAACAACAAACCTTTCAATGAAAATAAGTTTCAAATCGGGAGTAGAAGAGTTGCAGAAAGATTCCAATTTCTCTACTAAAATATGTTGGCCCTCTTCATAAGAAATAATTCCCATATATCCACCGAAAAATGGAATTTCTCTACTATGATATTTTCCTAGAGTCTTATTCAAATATTGTCTTGAAATATATTGTGATTGCATTTTATCACCAATAAAGTTCCACACAGTTTTTGATGGTGTCAATTGGATATTTTCTCTCACAGAGGATTTGTATTTGTTTATTTGAACGATTTGTGGATCGTCAACAGAGTGTGTTATAATTTCTGTTTCGTTTTCAATTGGTAAACCAATAATGGACCATTCACCAGGAATAGAAGCGGAATTTAATAGAAAGAAGTTGGTTTCGTTGCTATTATCCGTACGAATCGAATCGCATAGATCTACGGGACCAATCTTGTCGTCTAATTCAAACTTTTCCAAATAAATTTTTGGAGTATTCGTTTGATTCAAACTACCGCCCTCGATTAAATATTGGAAAGAAACCGAATAAATCGACTTAAGTTTCTCCACTAAGGGATTGGTTGGGTCCATGGGTCTATTGGGACGAAATTTGCTATTGAAATTTTGAGCAATGGCATTAAAGTCTCGAATTAAATCGCCTCCATTAGTGGAGCATATTGATTCGGGATGGTATTGCACTCCATAAAAAGGTAACGTTTTATGTTTAACCGCCATGTGTACCTTGGAACCGTTATCTATACAATACGCCAAAGATACGATCTCATCATTCAAATTGTCCACATATAACGAATGATATCTTACACTATCGAAATGGGTTTTGGTAATGGAAGCAAACAATTCATTGCCGATATTCTCCACGGGAAATATATCGTATACTTGACCATGTCTAACATCACGCAACTTCTTCACTTCATTGCCAAACTCGTAGCATATACTTTGAAAGCCTAAACATATCCCTAAGATTGGCACTGGTATCAACGAAGGGTCATCTTTAAACTTTCTTAATAGCCATCCAATTATACCAACATCGGTGGAAATTGAAGGATGTCCCGGTCCAGGTCCAAATACAAGGAAATCAAACAACGGCAAGTAAGAATGGAAAAATTGCTCGTATTCATGAGGTTTGAATGAATCATTGTGAATTATAATCACTTCTTGATGAGCATTGTCTCTGAGTAATTGCCCAAGATTATTGGTAAATGAGTCGTAAGAATCAATTAGTAAGATCATCTAATTATGCATTATCTATATGTACAAATGATTATAAATTATTATAAATATATTACAAATTTTTTACAACTTTAGTTTCTGCTTGAGTTTGTATAGCACAAAATTTTTCACTTTTGAGCAAACTAAATTTCTGATGGTGGGGCTCGAATCGATTGTGGAAACATAAAGTTCTATTTTCGTAGCACGAACATGGTGTTTGTGGAGGGTGGACTTTGAGGTTGGTTTGTGTTAATGATACTTTAGGTAGAATCAATTTGCATGACACTCTTCTTAATCTTCTTCGTCATCATCTTCGTCATCATCATCTTCTTCCTCGTCACTCGATACTTCTCCACCTAGCGCTTTAAGCTGTTTCTTGTACTTGTTCTTAGTATCATCAACGTCAGTAAGAAGCAACATAAGATCATCTAATTCAGATTTTGGAATCAACTTGGAATTTGTTTCGGTTAATTTCTTGATTTGTAATTCAAGTTTTTGGGTTTCCTGACTTCTTTCTTCGCTACTCTTTAATTCAGACTCCTTCTGGAGTTGCTCTAATTTGGTAAGCTGTTGCTTATATTCATTTGCCTGCTTTTCAAATATTGAATTTTCATTTGATTGTTTCTTCAGCAATTCGACTGATTTACTCAACTCTTTGCACTCCTTCGCAAGTTTAACGTTTTCTGCCTTGACTGATTTAAATTCTTCTAGTTGACCTTGTAATTGTTTTATTTGGGAAACAAGAGTGGCAGTTTCGGCAGTTTCGGCTGCTTCTGCTTGTTTTGCAGATGTAATTTCCTCTTTCAATTTCTTGATATCGCTTTCAAACTTAGAATTGTTTTCGTTTTCAGATTTCAACTTTGTCAACTCTTTGTTCAACTGGTCAACTTCATTCTTGTACTCCGAGTTTTCTTTTCTGGACAGGTCTAGCTCTTTTTGCAAATCTTGGAATTGTTTAAGTTCATTCTGTAATTTTGATTCCAGCGCTTCAAGTTGCAATCTTTTGCTGTCTACTAGTTCCAATTCGCCGAGCTTATCTTTCAAAACATCATTTTCATCTTTCACTTTTTGCAACAAATCAATCAGATTCTGTGATTCTACATTTTTTTCTTTTAGAGCTTTAATCTCACTTTCCGATTTAGCAGCAACTTGAATATGCCTAGTTTCAATTTCTTTAATTTGTAGTTCTTTTTCACCTATTTTTGCTGCGCTGATTTCTTCGGCTGATTTTAAATCGTTCTGTAACTTCAAATATTCTGATTTACTTAATTCGTAATCCTGCTTTACTTTTTCAAGCTTTGAAATTGATTTTTCCAACAGCGACTTTGCAATCTGTTCGGCTTCCAATTGTTTTTCTAATGCTGAAGTAGTGGCTGATAAATTCAGAAACTTGTGTTCCAAATCGATGTGTTTGGTACTCAGATCTTTTAACAATACTTCAACTTCCTTTTGCTTCTTTTCAAATTGAGTTTTCAAGTCTTCAAGTTCTGCCGAAATAGCGCTCTTCGCTTCTTGCTCCGATTTTAATTCTGATTGCTTTTTCTGGAAATTTCCTTCAGAAGACTTAAGCTTGGTATTTACAGAATTCAATTCTTCTTCTTGAGAAGATTTTGAATTTTCCAATTTTGCAACTTTATCCTCCAACTTCATTTTTTCTTGCAAGTACTCATTATTCAGTAATTGATTGTTCTTTTTATATTCATCATGAGTTGAATTGACCTTGTCAAGAGTGGTCTGAACAGTCCCGAGTGTTGCCTTCGAGTTTTCTAATTCCTTACCTAAGTGAGAAATCTCAGCTGATTTGGCACTCAAAGAAGATTCCATTTCCAAATGATCGCGTTTCGCTTTTTCTAGTTCTTTGTTTACTTTCTCCAAATTTTCAGCCTTCATATCATATTGATTTTGAAGTGTCTCCTTCTCCTGCAATGATGTTTTGATTTTGGTTTCACATTCCGAAATATTATCCTTCAACGATTTTTCGAGGTTAATTTTCAGATTTTCAAGAGTTAATAGTTCATCCTTTTGTTTATTAATTAAATCTTTGTTTGAGTTCAACTCTAAGTTCAAAGAATCTGTTTGCTTTTGAATAGTTGCTTTTTCGTCTCGCAATTTTGTTAACTGTTGCTCATTATCTGCTTTTGATGATGATATGCTTTGTTCAAGTTGGCTGACTTTTTGAGTGTACTCTTGAACTATAGTTTCCGAATTGGCATTTAGCATTGCACGTTCCTTTTCAACTTCCATAGTTTTGTCTTTCAATTCTTCCTTTAATTTTGCTATTTCAGATGTTTTATCAGAAATATTTGCTTCTAAGCTTGCCAATTGTGAATCACTATTGATTGTTAATTCTCTGATCTTCGTTAATGATTGTGAGACCTGAGATTCTAATTTAGATGTTTGCTCCTTGTATTCTTCTGTTTTCTTTAAATACTCCTTCTTTTCTTTTTCCAATTGTGCGATTGACTCGCTGTGATTGTTTAACTCTTTGGTTGAGCTATTGAAATTCGCTTCCAACTTGGAAATAGAATCTTCATGGACTTTGATATTTTTTATTAATTCATTATTTTTGCTTTCTAGACTTGAAACACTAGTTTCCTTCTCCTTAAGAGACAATTCAATAGCAGCTTTCTCCGAAATAGAAGACTTCGCCAAATCTCTTTCCTTTTCTAATATGGTACTCATATCGTCCAATTCTGTAATTTTTTGGGCGATCTGCTTCTCGCTATTTTCAACAACTTTTTCCAATTTGTTATTCTTATCTGAGATTTCAGTGATTCTAGAGTCCAAAGATTGAGTTTTTGCGATAAGCTTGGCCCTTTCTATCTCTGACTCTTCTAAGCTTTTTTCAATTTTAGACTTATCTGATATCATTTGCTTGATATCACCTTCTTTTTGGTTTAATCTTGATTTCAAGTTTATTAAATCTTCATTTATCTGCTTGCATTCCACCTTAACAAGTTTTAGTTCATCTTTTAGAATTGCATCTTTCTCTTTCAAAGTTACTAAATCGTTTTCTTTGGAAGTTAAATTAATAGTTAGTTCTTTGATATGCTCATCCTTTTCCTGTGCATGTTTCTTCAGTGTGGTCTTTTCGACTTCCAACGTTTCTATGCTTTTCCCAAGATTTGCTAAGTTAGTCTCTGCTAAAGTTAATGATTTTTGGCTTTGAGTAAGAGAGTCTTGTACTTTACTCTTTTCAGATTGCAATTCATTGATTTGGTCTTTCAAATTTATTGTTTCTGTTTTCAATTGCTCCAAATCCGAGTTCAAGGAAACTACTTTGGATTCAGCGATTTTCAATGAATTTTGGGATGTTGCATGATCCTCCTTTAAAGTACTGATTTCTTCCACGCTTTGTGAATATTTTCTATCTAATTCATCTAGCTTAGTCTCTGTGTCAGCTTTTTTTAGAGAGATTTCCAGAATACTCAACTTGTGTGACTCGTGTAAGTCTTGGATACTAGCATCTTTCTCTTTCAAAGAGATTTCGAGATCATTCAATTTTGAAGTGCTTTGATTTAGCTTTTCGTTATGAACCTCTTTAAACAGTAAGAATTCTTGGGAAATCGAATCAAATTTTCCCTGAACGTGAGTGACGTTCGCATCCTTTTCAACATGTTGATTTTTCAATAGATTGATTTCACTTTTTAACTTTTCGATCTCGCTAAGCTTCTCTTCTTTTAGAATATCATAATCTGAGATACCTTGGGTTAAGTTTTCCTTCAATTGTAATAATTCTTCTGAAAGCGATTTATTTTCTGCTAAGAATTTCGAGTTTGTGGTATTCAATTCAACTATCTGGGACTTCAATTCATCAATCTCTGTTTTAGAACTTGCTTTTAGATTTTCAAATTCTTCCGATATTTTGGTTCTTTCTGCTTTCAACATTTCTACATCCACCGACAATGCTGCTAGAGTCTCCAATTCTTTATCCTTTTCTGTGAGGGCTTCACGAAGTGATTGTGCTTCTTCATCTGCTACCAATTTTTGACTCTTAATATCTTGAAAGGCATTAGCAGCTGATCTCAATTTATCCATTAAATGTTTATTAGTAGCTTCTGAATCATTTAATTTATCAGTCAATAGCACTTCTTTGTTGCTTGAAGCTTGCGAAGCTTCTTGTAACTTTGCTTTAAATCCTTCTATATTTGCGGTAAGCTCGTCATTGGCTTTCTTGAGGACGGAGAACTTCTGCTCATTTGAGCTTTTTGATTTCACCAATTCGCTTTGAAGATTTGCAATATCTTTCTGCAACGTCTTTATATTATTTTCGGCTTCGGTCTTCTGTTTCTTGAGTTGGAATAAATCCCTAGTCATATTATTAATCCCGTCTTCTAATTTGGATTTGGCAATTTCAGCTGAGTCTAACCTTGCTTCAGTTACTTTCAACGTTTCTTTTACTGAAGTTTCTTTCTTAGTACTTTCTTGAAGTTCAATGCTATATTTTTGGGATGATTTCTCAAAATCATCCTTTGATTTTTGTAGCGTGGCCAAATTCTTCTTAGTTTTGTCATAGTTATCGGAAACTTTACTGTGTTCATTTCTTAATTCCTCAAGGTTAGAATTAGACGCTTCAAGTTCTGAATTCAATTTCTCTTCCAAATTTCTAAGATTCTTGATCTCTTCTTTGAAATTCTTGTCGTTTTCTCTCGCTCTAGTTTTCTCGTCCAAAAGCTGGGTTTTCAAAAGGAGAAATTTTCCATCAAGCTCTTCGAATGCTTCAAATGTGATATTTTTTCTTGGTTCAACTAACGGATCATGATATAAAGCTCTTTTTATCCTGTTGAAATTGTCTTTTACCAAATTAACATACAACGAATCAAAGAACACTTTAGGCAACCCTACATCTTCACTTTTGACAAATGAAACTCCCTCATCAAAATTCTTGAAATAGCCATCATTCTTAAATTGTTCTACTTTTAAGACATAATTGTCTTTTCCTAAACTTTCTGTTAATAGTTTGTGCAACTTTTGCCTAGATATTGGAGAGTCTTTTGAAGAGAATTCGTAAGCAATTCCAAGAACGATGGCAGCCATTCCCTGAAAAACGGTTGACAGCTCAGAGGAGTTTGACACAAAAGCTATGATTGATCTAACGATAGACGGGTCACTTAAAAATTCATTGACAGCATCGAAGTCCTCATACATCCAAACTGTTAATAACATTAAATATCCAATCCCTATACGTTGATCATAAGAATCAAACGATGCAACAAGAAGACCGGAAATAGCTTGAATTGAGGTCATTACTTCTTCTCCCGCTTCTTCGTCTCCTGTTTTCACACTTCGAGCGAGTTCTTTATTGGCAACTTCTTCTTCAAATAAATACAATAGAATAACACAGGCAAACCACGCTCTGTATGGGTTTAGTTTGATCGATGTGTCGTAATCCATAAGAGTGGAGAAGATGTTAGCAAACGGCGGGGTTAATAAATCCTTCGCTTGTCCATCGTTTCCATTTTGAGTATGTACATCATTTTCTCTCAAAAAGTAGTCTGGTTCCGAATATGCTTTTATCTGATCACCTAAAAATGCCGCTTTCGATTCCTTATTATCTTTGAAGTAACATTTCAAACAAAAATTGGCCCCTGATCTTATCCCAAACGAGTGGACAGAATTAATATAGAGCGTCCAATTCAACAAAGCAATAGTAATTGGGATTAGTCTATCATAGGATTTCGATTGGTTGGGCATGGAGGGATCAATGTAAGGTACATCTATTTGGGAAAATTTCAATTGCAAATCTGCATTTCCTATAATCAAATTACCTGTAGTAATCAATGAAATTTCTTTAATTTCATTAGTTGTAATAGGAGAAAATACTAATTTTAGAACCGTAAATAAAATTCCAGCATCGAATAGTTTCCTTTGATTCTCCAATATTAAGGAGTTATCTTCAGATACAAGGGTCTTACATATCTCTAGGGCGATATTTATATTTTGTATTCTTTGTTCTGTCCACACAATTGGTGATGAAACTTGGACAATATCATTAGGATCTGATACGTCATCCTCCAGTTCTTCGTTCACAGGCTCACTGATCAATGCTTGCAATCTAGGGACAATGTTTGTTTCTAAAAACAACTTTTGGTTGGTGGCATTATATAGCAATAGATTAGTTACAAGAGTTAAACAATCTTGAACTAAGATTGAACCTCTGATACCACCTTCTTCTTCAATAATATCGAAAAGACGGTCGAATGTGTTTTCGAAAGCTACTAATTTTTGAATTTGGCTGTTATTGTTTGCAAGAGCCATTAAAAGAAGAATGGCTTCATTCCTTACTGGATCATTATCGTCATTTAAAAGAGATACAATAATAGAAATGGCAGTAGGCACATTCAACAACTCCAGCTTCATGGACGGTCTGGCCGAAACAAGTGCTTCCAACAACTGAAGTGTGTATAACTTGGTATGGAAATTGCTAGTTTCTTGAAGCAAATCAATGAACAATTGAAACACCAGAGGATCTTGAGTTAAAGCATCGGCGATCCACATAGAAACTTCGTCGATCACCACCTGCTCCATTAAAGCTGGCGAAGGGTATTTCCCATTCTGTAATCTCGATTGCTGAGAAATCCACCCTCTAGTCATGTCTTCATCTGTTCCACCACGAATGAACAAGATCAATAACGTCTCTAAAACTGCTTTCGTGATGATAGCATTTTCGAAATCCTTCTGAAACGTCGATATCAAGGCTCTAAGTCCATATTGTGCCACAGATTCTCGGTATTCTCTACTGAAACTCTTCAATCCCAACACCGCAGCCCGTCTATCATTCGACAAGGTGGCATGTTGGAGCCTATCGCAAAGGATTGGAATTGCGTCATCAACCAGCTGTAGTTGATTCAGCGAAGATAGAATGTTATTCTTGATATAATCCATCCACTCAGTTGCACTTTCAATGGTATTCCATAGAACTTTCGCTAAGAACTGTCAGTTCAATTTGTAGCAGAAATGGTTGATGGTGTTACGCGCTGAATGAGAATGCAGCCACGCGATCGAAATCTCTAGGCAGACGGTAGGGAGATCACATATCCATACCAGTGCCAGCCGCGCACTGGTTCCTGGTCAGAATAGGGAGATTATTTCTAGGTCAAGATATATTTCATTCCATTCGAAGATTGAATTGCATTGTTTAAGTGGTGGGTTTGATGATTGCACAAGGTGGATGAGTATGTCGTTTGATTTTGATTCAAAATATGGGGGGAATTGTGTTGTGAACGGTGAATCTACCATCGAATTCTTTCCAGATATCGCTAGCTTTGAGAATGATTCTTCAGATTTAGATATCAATCAAGCAAAGATTCATACTGAATGGGCTCTAGTTAAAATTGGTACACTACAATCAAGATTGGATGTGATACAAAGTGAGCGGAATCGTTGGAAACACAGTAAGAACTTTATCCCCAAGTTTCGTAGCCATACCATGTTAAACCTTGCAAATGAGGTGTTTGGCTACGATGGTTGGTGTAGCGAAATAGTCAACTTTGAGATTAATGTTGATCTCGAAGACGAAAACTATTCAGGCACGGCAATTGCCGTGGTTCGTGTCACCTTGAGTGATGGTACCTTTTGTGAATCTTCTGCTACGGCTAAAGCAATAAACTTGCCTCACAAGTATATGTGCTACAACAATTGTAGAAAGCAAGCTATCTCAAATGCAACAACCAGAGCTATATTAGGCTTTAAGGATCTCTTGCTTGACTTGGAAATCAAGGTCAAGCTTGAGCCGGAAGATGTGGTCAGTCGCTACTAAGTAATGGTAAATAGTTCAATATAGTTCTGTTAATCGGCATTAAATCTATAAATATGTACAGTTCAATAATCTAAAATATTCTTCTTGGGGAACTCCTTGATGGTAGGTATTGGGATTTCGGGAATCAAGTAAACGTTTCCATTATCGTCAAATCTTTCTCTATCTTTTTCACTCATGTCGTGAATTTCTACAATGTTCTCCTTTATAAAATCAAGTAATTGCTCCCAATTCTTTTGAATTTGGATAGCCTGCTCCTTCCTCTGTCTTCTAATTAACCCTTCAATCAACCTGATGGCATCTGGTTGTGTTTGATCCAATCTTTCTAATAAACGACCAACCGAAGTAATAAGATATTCCTCTTCATAAATAGTCCCTTTTCTACCTTTGGCTCTCTTTCTTTCTTCTCTCTTTCTATTCTTTGCGGTTTTTCTGGAAGCTCCGGTCTTTGCGGTTCCAGATGTCTTCCCTGTATATCTGGTAAAGAACGAAGGAGTAGTCGAGGTTTCCGATGCTGCAACAGATACATTATCTGGTGTATCCATATCATCATTTGGTTGTCCATAGAACGAATATGGATCTTCTTGTTTCTTAGCCCTTAATTCCCTTATTCTTCTCAATTGAGAAGTCATTTGACCCTTGCAATCTGCTAAAAGTTCGGCAATTGTTCCAAATCCTTCTCCCATTTGTGTATCGACAACAGTCTCAAGCAAGTCAGTCCTGCTTTCACTGATTGCCAAGAGTATAGCTTGATCATAATAATAGTTTTTACAATATAAAGAAATTGAAGCCTCGATATTATTCAAGAAATTTCTTTCGATTTCTGCTGCTTCTGCGTAACGGTGGTCTTGAGTTAACAAGTTTATCAAAGTTTCAGCAACTTCAAGTAATTTTTCTTTTGATTGAGAAGCACGGGCAACAGCTAGCGCTTCCTTCCATCTCTTACTTTGAATATAATTTTCTAACGCACTTTCATTATCATTCAAGTACTCATAAGCCAAAGCAGCTTCGGCATATTGTTGTTGCGCTTGTAGGCTATCAGCATATAATTTCAAGATAACATTATAACGACTATCATTATATTTGTAAATTGTCATGGCTGGTTTATATAAGTCATGTTTGACAACATATTCGTCAAATTCTTCATTGCAATCTTCTCCGATTTCAAATAACCATTGCAAAGCCTTTTCAAAATTCTTCAAATAATCATCAATTAAGAATTGTCTTCTTAATTGGGATTGAATGTGAAGGTTCTGCAAGAATGGCAAATATTCTTTAGGATCTTTTTGAGAATGTTGGGCGATTAATAATGCTAATTTCACGTCGTATAAGCCTAATGCTGTATCAAATAATTTGTTTACATCTTGAAGGAAACATAAATGAGTGATGGTTTGCTCCCTTTGATCTTCCTCTTTGAATGAACCAATTAAACCTAATGCTTCTGTCAAATTCGCAGGTTTTTGACAGGCATAGGCAGTAATTATTGTTTGTAAATATTTTTCAAAATATTCAGGTTTCTGTAAAACTGACAAGACAGCCCGACAAATCTTGTTAACTTTTGAATTGGCATAATATTTCTCGTTGTCTTTATGCTTAATAATTCTCTTCAAGGTATTAGTATTTTGAGGTGGGACTTGTGAAGTATTGACTAAAGCCAAATTAGCCACTCCATTGGACACTTCATCAATTTGATCTTTTGTTTCTCTATACTTAGTTTGAGCTACATCCTCTTCATGTAAGCATGAAACAAACAAGTCCAAATATTCAACTTTCCCGATTTCTTTCACAAAGAGCTCGACATTATTCGTGAATAATTCTGGGTCGTAGTCATGAAGAATATCTAAATCAATTCTATGAGTACGACAAGATAAGAAAGCTTTCTTATATTGTTTCTGTTTAATAAATTTTCTCACTCCAGATAACACCATAATTCTTGGGCAAATCGACTCCAAATTTCCTCTAGGAGCCTCTAAGACAACAGTATACTTAGATGGCATTGCATTGATCAATAAGGAACCTCTTTCGATTTGTCTAATTCTCTCATCTGTTAAAGATTCACTGTTGGCGTTTTGGAATATATCATATTCGTAATTTCCATCAGTACTATTTAAATGAATAAAACATAACTGAGATTGAGCAGTTGTGAAAAGTAAATGCGACTCGGTTACCTTCAATGAGGTCACTGCGGATGCTATTTCTTTTTCGTTTGCAAACAATTTTCCATTGGCGGAAATACCGAAAGCTGTATATTCATTCTGTTCGACATCAGTACAACACACTTCAAAATCACGGCACAATTGCAGAAACCTTGCGATTTCTTTGAAGTCCATTTGACCATTAACTTGAATAACTCTATTGTCCAAGGTTTGGATTACTACTCCTTGAAAATCGGCCTGAGATTTCAACAAAACTGCTTTAGGTGTGATTTCCATGGTGTCGTTTAATGTTGGATTTTTTACGTCATTGACATCAAATAATAATACTTGGGATAAGAAGGAGCAATCAAGTGAAACTGCCAAGTATGAATCTTTGATAAAGGCAACTTGGTTAGCGACAGCATGGGGTTCGCTGATGTAATCTTTAAGATCTATTTTACTTAAAACTTGTGGGTGTTTTCCTTTCTTCATTTCTTCTAAAGATAATTCACTCAAGAAAATTTCGTTGTTGCTTGTCAACATAGCAAATTTTTCATTTGATAAACTGACAGCAAGATCATTTATATTATTTTCAACTTCAATATCTCTAAAACTAATAGGTGGAGGAACATTAGCTATGGATAATGGAGTAATTTTGGCAATATTACCATCAACTACAAGAGTCATACCCACATCATTGCCCAATGCAGATGGTCCAGTGACGGTTCTGTAGCCTAAATCGAATATTTCGATACCGCATCTCGAAGAGGCAATCATTAAATGCAATGGTTTTTCTGGGTGGAATTTAGCAAACAATATTTCATTGTCAGGATAAGTTTTATTGTCAATAAAGATTTCTTGCTTCAAGTACCAGTGGTAATTTTTCGAAGTCCACAACTGGATTCTATCAGCTAATTGAAACAATAATACTTCACTATTGGAAGCCCATTCTAAATATTGAATATTTTCCAACTCAGGATTCAATCTTGAATTGAACTGGCCATGTCTCAACCCATTTTTTTCATAAAACACAACGTCTAATACTTCGTCGCCATCTTCGTCTAAGTGTCTTTGTGTTGAAGCAATCAAAGAACCTTGAGGTTTCCAAGCTAAACAGTGTTCAAGACCGTCAACAGCTTCATTGACACTTTCAAGAACACCTTCTCTATTAAAAACTCGTAAAACTCTTCTATCATAGATTTCGCTGGTATCTTCCACAAGCACTGGCTCAATTGTCGAAACAACAAAGTACTCACAATCACCTCTCCAACTAATGGAGTTTGCGTGGGTATCAAATGGAGACAAAGTACCTCTTTCCAATTCATTTACTGTAGGGTCTCTTAAGTGGCTGTCGTCATCGTCAATGTCTAATCCAGCATGCTTTAATGCTTCTTTTTCTCTTTCCAACGCTTTGAATCCTCTACCTTTAAATTGGGTCTCTTTTTTACCCCAACCCACTGAAACATGCTTTGAATCGGAAATTTTAATATCTCCAGAATCCAATTCCTTTTCAATTAGTGGTTCAAACAATCTGGACAACAATAATAACTTGTTCTCGTTTGTCAAAATGGCCAAGGTTTCTTCGTCTTGGGACCACTCGGCTGCCAGTAACCCTACATCAATACTACCGACAATTTCCACAATGGTATGCTCGAAATCTGGTTGCGATGGATCGTAGGTAGCAGTAATAATGTCTCCATTAGTAAATATGACTACTATCTGACAAGTATCGACAAAATGGCTGAAACTTAAGAGTTCGCTTTTCCTGGAGATTGGTGTTGACACCGGGAAACTGGCCAACACTTTAACTTCTCCATTCTTCATGAATTGCTGAATTTCTACTGTCATGGAGTCTAGCGATGAGAGAAGAAAGGTAATACTATCAGATACAACATCAAATACCGAGTCGATAAGCTCGAGATCGGGGTATGTCCTCGACTCAGGAGTGATGACTCCTCGATTGAGTACCGTCAAATTCCTCATATTTCAGATCGTCAACCAATATGAGCAAGCTATCAATATTGGCTTGAAGCTGAAGACCTCATCGGAGGAAAAATATCGCTAGTGATTTTATGGTAGCGCCGTCGCTTCAGTAATTGACCATTTTTTAGTCAAATTTCAGCGGTATTTGTGATTGGAGCAGACGAGAGTGTAATTAGAGATTGTGTTGAACTGACCGTATGAAAAATCGGATCTTGTTGTTAAGTTACCACTGTAAGTCAAACTTGTGCTTGTTCTATACTCTGGAGCGATGATGAGCATTGGGTTAGTTGTATTGATGAAAAGAAGGTGGTTTAAGAAATAGAGTTGTCAATACGATTTGTATAAGCTCTCCAAATGTATCTACCAAGTAGGATAAACACCCACTTGATTGGCACCATCAGACTCTCCTTATCTTGAAGTGCTGCTAGGGCAGTTAGTCAACTAGTTGCGATTACGTAATAAATACCAACTTGATTATGTAAGAATATGTCGAAGTCGTGCAGGTGACATTAGCCCTCACCAACCAAGCGGAAGAAAAATGTTGTAACTTGAGTAAACGAGAAGAAACCGGCAACTTACGAAGTAAATTGGATCAATCATGGCTGAAAAGGATGAGGCAGTCTTCCGTATGTGTAACTTAAAGTGCCTGGAGAATTTGAGCACTTGAAATTGAAGGAAAAGTGGCCATTTGTTGGGCACGGTGGACTACCGCGCTGGGGGCTAATAGATAGGGCCATTTGGAAATTTATACTAACGTTTTAGGTTCGGCGGAAATGTCTTTAGTTCAATTGTATGTTCCTACCGAGGTTTCTCGGGACATCATCTACAAAATTGGACAATTGAATTTGATTCAATTTCGTGACTTGAACTCGAAAGTAAATGAGTTCCAGAGAGCATTTGTGAAGGAATTGAGACGTCTTGATAACATCGAAAGACAATTCAACTATTTTAAGAAACAATTGGACCAAAGGGATATTGCTATTAAACAGTTTCCTTATGAATTGCAGCCTAATGTGCCACAATCTGAAATTGATGAATATGGGGTGAATGCTCAATTGTTAGAAGATAGATTAGTTCAACTTACCGAGGCTACGGAGATTTTGTATGATAACCAAAAGGAGTTGAAACAATTTAAGCACACCATTCAAGGGGTTGACAGATTCTTTGCTTCTAGTTCTACTCCTGGCTCGGGAGTAGACCTCGACGAAGATGCTTTACTTGCTCAATTGGAATCACAAGCTTCTGGCACCAATTCTTCCTTTATTGCAGGAGTAATTTCTCGTGATAAAGTTGCTACTTTACAGCAAATCTTGTGGAGAGTTTTAAGAGGTAATTTATATTATCAAAGTTCGCAATTATCGGAACCCATTTATGTTGCAAAGTCAAATAGTTATGTTGATAAAGATTTCTTTATCATCTTTTCTCATGGTTCTATGATTCAACAAAGAATTAGAAGAATTTGTGAATCTTTAGATGCCAATCTTTATAATGTCGACATGACTTCTGATTTAAGAATTGAACAATTAAAAGATGTGAATAATAAAATTGCCGATTTATCAGTTGTGTTGTCTGAATCCGAAAATGCTTTATCTACTGAATTAATTGCTATTTCCAGAGATTTAGGGAAATGGTGGGAAGTTATCGTTAGAGAAAAAGCCGTTTATAAATCTATGAACCTTTGTGATTATGATGAATCTAGAAAAACATTGGTTGCCGAAGGTTGGATTCCAAAAGATGACATTGATATTTTAACTGATACTGTCAAGGGTACCGATAGTGATATTGAAGCATCTCAATCTTTTCCAACTATTGTTCATGTTTTAGAAACAACTAGAACCCCACCAACATTCCATAGAACCAATAAATTCACTGCGGCTTTCCAAACTATTTGTGATGCCTATGGTATTGCTAGCTATCGTGAAGTGAACCCTGGTCTTCCAACCATTATCACATTTCCATTTATGTTTGCCATTATGTTTGGTGATTTAGGTCATGGTTTCATTTTAACATTGGTGGCAGCTTCTTTAGTATACAATGAAAAGAAGATTACTGCTATGAAGAGGGATGAAATCTTTGATATGGCTTTTAGTGGTCGTTATATTTTATTACTTATGGGTATCTTTTCCATGTATACCGGGTTCTTATATAATGATCTCTTCTCCAGATCAATGACTTTATTTAGTTCTGGATGGGAATGGCCAGAAAATTTTGAAGTTGGAGAATTGGTCGAAGCCAAGCAAGTGGGTACATATGTGTTTGGATTAGATTCAAGCTGGCATGGAGCTGAAAATGCTTTGTTATTTTCAAATTCTTATAAAATGAAATTATCAATTTTAATGGGTTATTTACACATGTCATATTCTTATATGTTTTCCTTGGTAAATTATATTAACTTCAACAGTACTATAGATATCATTGGTAATTTTATTCCGGGTTTCTTATTCATGCAAGGTATTTTTGGATATTTATCATTGTGTATTGTTTACAAGTGGTCCATCAATTGGTTTGCCATTAGACAACAACCACCGGGATTATTGAATATGCTTATTTCTATGTTTTTGTCGCCAGGAAATGTGGACGAACAATTATATAGTGGACAAGCTAGTGTACAAATTATTTTGTTACTGATAGCATTAATTTGTGTTCCTTGGTTATTATTGTTGAAACCATTATATCTTAAAAAGCAACTTGACAGTGAATATGAACGTTTACCAGAGCATAATGAGGATGGAGGTGAAACTCATGATGATGACGAAGAACATGAATCGCACACATTTGGTGATGTTATGATTCATCAAGTCATTCATACCATCGAATTCTGTTTGAACTGTGTCAGTCATACTGCGTCATATTTAAGATTGTGGGCGTTATCGTTAGCCCATGCTCAACTTTCTACGGTGTTATGGACAATGACTATAGGAAATGCCTTTGGCGTGACTGGAATTGTTGGAGTTATCATGACAGTGGTTTTATTTGCCATGTGGCTTGTTTTGAGTGTGGTCATCTTAGTCGCTATGGAAGGAACTTCAGCAATGTTGCACTCTTTGAGATTGCACTGGGTTGAGTCAATGTCAAAGTTCTTTGTAGGTGAAGGTACCGCATACGAACCATTTGGATTCATCGGATTATTAGACAATGTTTTCTAAGTCAAACCCACTGATTTTCAAATTTAATTAGAAATTTAATAATACAACTACTATATACTACATAATATACTATACTACACTACTTAGATAACGTAATCTGGGTTCAAGATGGGTGTACTCTAGCACTTCTTGGGCTACAAGGTTTTGTGGAGGATCAGAAAAAGTGCGATGCTCATCGCAAGTTTAGATTTCATATATTTCTTCTACAAGTAAAACATAGCAAGAAACATGTCATTACCATTGTCAGTGATCTTGAAGGACTTGGAGGGTACTCCCAATGATATCATTGAAATTTTGTCGAGTTTGAAACGGGATTCGACCATTTTCCATGGTATTTCCAAGTCAGATTTGAACCATTTGGTGAGCAGAGTGCTAAATTTAGCCAAATCTCCCAAGGAATACAATAAATGGTGTGGTACTGTGTTAATCCAAGTATTGGGTAACAACTTCGATATCTTAGCCAGCGATGGGGTCGCCATTTTGTCGCAATTGATTAAGAATTTACAAGATTTTAATGGTACTGTCAATGTTAAAATTTTATTGGTCACTATTGATGCTATAAATCATGTTTGTAAACAGATAAGAGGTAAGCCAACATTGACTAGAGAGATTTTGACTCCTAGATTAGCCACCATCATTAGTCTTTACATTGAAAAATTGCAATTTCAACCGTTATTTATCATAAAGTCGTTAAATAACATTATTCATCACCATCCAACAACTTTCAGACCTTACGGTAACAAATTGGCTTCCAGTTTGATGACTCTTATCAACTTGCCAGGTTTTGAAACTTTCCCGCAGATCTTGCAAGATACCATCTATCAGACATTAGCTTCTTTACCTGCTATTGAGAAGACCGAACCTGAACTTACTTGGGAGTCAAATGTTAGAAATTTGGTGAAACAGTTGAAATCAGTGGTAGGAATTTATAAAGAGTTTTTGAATTTCAACGACGATGGAGAATTGCTCAATTTGTTGAATAAAATCCCTGATTTAACTGAAACTGATAGTAAGAGTTTCTTACCCGATTTATCAATTGATATTAATAATCCAGTGTCTATCTATCAAATTTCAAATAGAATTCAAATCTTATTAAACTGCTTACAAAGCTATATCACCCAGGCTACTCAATTCACAGTCAAAGTTCCAATTGGATTAGTGTTGTGTGGAGTGGAAATTTTAATCTCAATCAACACAAGATTTTTATCTTTCAAATATGATGTCAGAGATCAGTTAGTGAAGGATATCGTCATATCCACCACCGTAAGAAACCATGGGAACGCCATTAAATTATTGAAACAAATGGCATTAACTTATAAGGGTAGCATGGTTCCTCATTTGAATTCAGTTTTAGCGTTATTAGAGACTCTCGTTCCATTTAAGAATAAAAAGATCAACTATGACAACTTGATTTCAAATGAGTCGTTCTATTGTGAATTGTTATCTTGTGTTCAAGTTTATATGAGCTCTACTAATAATTTCTCTGACTCGTCGGTTCTTTTAAGATTTATAGATGTCTCTCTCTTCTTAGTGGAACCAAGAATTGAAATGGGACAAAAGCAAGAAGTTAAAGTAACATCTAATGGATTAAATAAGAAGCAGAAGAAGAAGAAGAATCAATCGTCTGTTCCATTATCTGATTTATTGTCACATCAACATTTATTTGTTGAATCTATTCCAAAGAATACAATCAAAAGCGTCAGAGGATTCTTGAATCAAGTTATTACAGTTACTAGTTTGCCTCTGACCCATCATTATAAAATCATGAGATATTTGATTATTGAAGCCGTCAATGCTAAACATTATAATAATGAACATACAATTCCAAAGGATTTGAGAACACTTTTAATCAATTCCGTGCTCTATCCAGGGTTTGAAAAGATTTCCATTCTTCCTATTGTGTCGAGTTTGTTAGCTAACGATTCGTTGCTAAGCGTATTCAACAATCCAAGATTCCCACCATTACCTATTTATATTAGGAAATCTACTATTGAAGTTGAGGAAGAGGAGGAGGAAGAAGAAGACGACGAAGAAGAAGAAGATGCTGAAAAAGAAAATGACCAAGGAGAAGAGCCAGAAGCAAAGAGAAGAAAGATGGAAAACAACTTCCAAGAAACAGCACAAGTGCAAGTTGTAGATGAAAGAGTATTTAAACAAGTAGAACACAGTGGTGAAGCTATTGAATTCGAACAACAAGTTACTGTTGATGAACCAATGTCGGAAGTGATTTCCCAGTCAAATGTCGAACAAATTGGTGTTAGCGAGTCCAGCAACACACTTGAAGAAGATTCTGATTTTGAGATGCCCGAACTTAATGTTGGAGATTCCGACGAAGAATAAAAAGGTCATACCGTATATATAAAATAGACATTGTCACCAGCACAAAGATAAGTAACATCAATAAGTCGTAGAGCTCATTATTTAGTGAGTTTCAATATAAATACTTTGTAAGGAAAATGGTTTGTGAATAGAGAGACTCATCAAACCAAGTAAGAATTAGGAGAAGGATTGCTTCTTGGAACTCAAATTATGTAACGAACTATGAAGTAAATATGTAGTTTGTGGATGGTGCAACATTGTCGTTGTAGGGAGATGGTTTCCTCTGGTTAAGTAATCTATTTTAGCTAAATTAAAAAGGTGTTTAAATATTTACCCCAGATTTCAAGAGAAAAGGACACCTCCAAGAAGTATAATCTAATTGTAGTAACTTCCACCATCACTCAGACTATAATCTATTTACATGCTGCTATTGTAGTTTACATTATTCAACCATGATATCATAAGGCTAACACGCGAACGAACGGTTATCAGATGATCCACAGTAGAATAATATAGTTTATAATTTTTTTTTGTCTATTTAATTTTTCTCATTTTGGTATTTTGATTTTGATTTTGATTTTTAACTCTTGTATTTATTTAATAAGATCTAGCTTCAACCACTTGAATCACGACAAAAGCTGAAACAGCGCGACAGCCAGAGTAAACCACAGCGGAAACTAACATCCAAGAAAATCAATCTGAAAACTATACAGTACACTTAGCCCAAGGTTATCGTCAATTATCGTTCAAACAAGCACATCCCAACTTATTCCAAGTTCAAACTGAACCGAAAGATCGAGAAGCAAGAAGATCACAAGCTATCGCGTTTGATTGCCCATTGAACTTTGACCATTGTATAGATCATTGGTGCAGCGAAGTTAATTAAACCTTAATTGATTCTAAATGATTAGAGAATAATTTATGATGAATGATATTAAACTATTACTTTCCGAGGATTTATCTCCTAATAACATAGCATTATTGATTCTAATTCAAACTGCTACCAAAGAAGATGTAGATACAGATTCATTAATGATGATCTTAGCAACGGTGCTTGACTATTTACAAATTGATAATGAGTTGGTAAATCAAGATTTAATTGTTATTCCATATATCACTGATTTGTTAACCAATCTAGATCTAGATATTAATGGTTCCATTATTCAATTATTCTTGGAAAAGGTTTGGTCCATTGATTCAATTGAATCGTTAGATAAATCAATTCGTTCCATATATCATGCATTACAATCGTCGTCTTTAATCTATCAAATTGACAGTAATAAAATTTCCCTGAATAGTCTAATTGGGGAATTTATTAATAAGATTTATACATGTTTCAAAATATTGAAGTTTGACGAATTATTTTTATTATTCGATTCATTTATTAATTATAGAAAGGCGTCAGAAAAGCTTTTGAAATTGCATAAAAACCCACAACCATCTAATAATCAACATGAAGATGAAAAACTCACCTCAAGCCATGATGAAATGTTATTCAAGCAATTGAATAGTCAATTGAATGCAAATTTATCAACTTCTCCTATAAATCAAAAAATCTTACCTATAGCAAAACATGATTTACAGTCAGTGCTAAATACACAAATTCATTTGTTGGAAAGTTATGGTACGCCAACTCCCGAAATTTTGAATCAAATTATGACCTTAATGACTTCACCCAATTCAAATATTTGTTCAATCAAGAATAGTAACTTTAATAAATTGCCCCAGTATCATTACATTCGTTATCTTGAAAACTTGCAGCAATTAAATTATAATGGTTCGTTCAAAACTTTACATCAATATTTCGATTATCTGGTAGCCAGTAATTCAAAGCATTTCTATCATTTTGCTTTGATTTCGTTGGCAACTTTACATGAATTCTTTGGTGAAGACGAGAAAGCCATTGATTCCATTGAAGAAGCGATTTCTGTGGCAAGAGAAAATAAAGACAATGAAGCGTTAACTTATATTTTATCTTGGTTATTTAATTTTATGAAAAATAAACCACAATTATGGAATCATCAAAGTTTTTATAACAATAATAATGAAGGGCAATTATTAGATGTTTTAATAAAGAAATCTCAACTGGTTTCTCTACTGTTATGTTCGATGAGTTATAATTTTGAAACTTTACAAATAATGAATGATGGTGGACCAATGTCAGCATATTTAGAAAGCTTGCTAAAATCTACCTTCATCTCCATTGATGACAATTCTAATTCGTTTATTAAAGCAGCTGAAATGAATGCAACAGTTTGGAGCCGTATTGGTAATCAATATTTAAGTCAAATTTATAATGAAATTGCCATTCAATCAACGGAAAAGAAAACTGATATTATTTTCATTGAAATTCGAAATAGCTTTTTACAATTTTTAAGTGGTGATCCAGAAAATGCATTTCAGAAACTTGAGAAGCTCAAGTTTCAAATAAATGAGAATGATATTTCGTTGTTTAATTCTATTCAAATTCGAAGCGTGGTAATGTCAATAAAATTATGCTTAATAAAAGGTAGATTTAAGATGGGAAAAGAATTGATCACTACATTACTTAGTAATGATATAAAGGAAATTGAATTAAAGAATGAATTAGTCTTGTTAGATATTGAAATTGAGATGGCTCTTGAAAATTATTCTCGTGGGTTACAAATGATCAATTCTTCATTGTTGCAGAATCCGACATGTTATTTAAGTATCAAACTTAATTTATTGAAATGTAAAATATTTAATATAAGTGGCAACAATGCCAAAGGGTTGACATTATTGTTACAGCAAATACAAAAAGGAAAGCAATTGGGATTTCTACTGATTGTTAGCGAGGGTATATTAATATTGGTCTCCATATTGAATAACTTACGATACTATGATGATGCCTTTGAAATATTGGTTGAAAGTATACCAATGATAATTTCCACTGGTAATCAACATTTAATATCCCAGAGTTACTATGAGATTGCTTTGAACTATTGCAAGATTTACGAAGAAACTCAAGATAATAAATTGATATCGAAAATATTAAAATATCTAAATTTAAGTATCCTTGGATTTAAGAAAGGAGTTAATTTGATTGAATTGACCAAATGCTTTAAATTAGAGCAAAAGGTTGCAAACTTACAAGGCGATAAAAGTTTGATTACTCATGCCAATGCATCGATACAAAAGTTAGCCATAAGATCACAGGAGGAAAGTGAGTATGGATATATACTTGGAGTAGGTAAGGGTGATGAAGATATCAAAATATGATACAAAAGGTTTTATATTGAAGTATATGAACTGAAATGAAAATTTATAGAAATTTTTGTTTTCTCTATAATTGTAAATCGGAATTATTGTTTGGATCTCACATCGGCATCAATTCTAGCTAATAACACAGAGGCGGCTTTCAATTGCACAATGTTAGCAAACTGTTTGAACAACCATAATGGCGTGGAAACAAATGTTAAAACAGTTCCCAACCAGAAAAAATTAAAATAGTGTAAGTAAAGGGCTACATAAAATAATTCATTAAATAGACAAACGACGAATAAAACCTTACGGTTGGTGTAGTATAACGCCAAGATCCTCGATTGGGTTTTATCGACATTCTTATGGGATGTGGAGCCTGACGACAACATAGCATACATGTGCATGTAATGGGAAGACAAGTCCAATGAAATAAGTAATTGCCACATGATACAATATTTGGGGTAAATCATGGACAAGAACACTATCAACGACGACGTGGCACATCTATCGGTGACCATATCCAACACAGCACCAAATTTGGTCCCTTGGTTAAATTTTCTGGCAGCGTAGCCATCGAAAGCATCCAAGAATCCTGATATTCCGTACAACACAAGAGTATAAATGGGGTGGTTTTTCATGGTGATGAAGGAAACGATGGCGGTGGCAATACGAACATATCCAATCAAATTGGGAATGAAAAAGAAGATATCGTTCGTGGTAACTTTAGACATTATGATTAGATCAAGCGTAACAGTACAGACAAATCAGGGTAAATATTCCAGGGATTGGATGGAATTTTCCAACAAACGCAGCAAACGGTGGTACAGTGAAGGGTGAAGCTATGAAAATTCCCGATTACAACCGTGGTTTCTGCCAAATTGATGTTGGGAAGTTAAATTGAACAATAAATTTTAGCACAATATAATTGTAGCTGAAAAATTATTGCTATTGCGCGAGGTGCCCAAAAACGAGCAATGAAGAGCAAATAGTGTAAAATTCGGTGATTCCAATGAAATCGATAGAAAATCCGGTTCACACAGGCGCAATTGTGGTTTCGATACTTGTTTGATGTGTTTAATGTGTGGAAACAACAAGATTTTGCCTTTGGTTGATTTTTCAGATTGAAATTTCACCGAAATGAACCGAGCTATGATTTTTCTCATGGCACCAGGTGGAATATTTACTGCTGCTTGATTTGGGCCAATTTTAGCAGTTTTGTCGCTTAAAGTGTTCTGCTGAGTTTCTACATCGGACTACGATTATTGTCACTTTCTCAGATGTTTTCCATTTCTCTGAGATTGTTATTCATGACACTTCAGCAACGGTTTAGTTTGCACCCATGTCAAAAGTAGAAGGTGCTAAAACGGTCCGCACGAGCCGCATTGGTCTAGAGGCAGCGCTACCAATAGTTATCCACTACATTGCTCTCTTCTGGTTCTCCAGTTCAATGGTGTTACCTTTGTTTATATGGATCTGTAACTCTTTTGGATTGTCTATCGCTGTTGCTGTTTCTTCTACATGGTTAATTTAATACATTTTTTCTTTTTTCTTCAAAATTGCCCTAACCTTCTACTGAGCCATTCTCTAATAAACCAATTCTCTCGCCATTTAGCGAGCGCATTTCGTCTAGGGCGAACGTCTGAACAAAGATGGCCCTGTCGCCAGCGAGCCTCGACCTGGACCGATTCTCCGGGACACGACCATACAAACTAATACTTGAACCAAATGAAAAATGTTGTGAACTCACTCTTCACCATCAAACTTATTGATAATGACGGATTTTGTCGACTATAAGGTGAATTTGACGCTCAAAGACGGCACAAAGTCACTGGGGTACATCACTCACGTAGATTCTCGACAAATCTCCTTGGGTAATGTCATTCAATCGACCAATCCCGCCTACCAGGTGCCTAGTCTACAAATCTTATCGAACCACATTGCTGATTTGAAAGTGATCCAATTGCCCAATGACATGAAGAAACAAAAGAAAAAAGCTGGCGTTGTTGTCAACGGAAATGGCAATGGAAATGGCAGTGCCAATTTACTTGATGATGCAATTATATTTGCCAATGCTCCATCTTCAACGTCTCAATTCAATCCAGGAAACACCCACTTCCAATCCAGTAGCTCCAACACTCCCAAACTCAAGCCAATAAACCAATCTGCCTCCGAGCAAGACTGGGGTAACGAGTCCGATGTTCAAGATATCAAATCATCCACTGATTTCGACTTTGCTGCTAATTTGGCCATGTTTGATAAAAAGACCGTATTTGCTGATTTCCAAAAGAAAGATACCATCGATCCAAGTAATAGATTGGTTGGGCATAATAAACTAGAAACTACAAAGAAGAAATATGATAATGACGAAATGGTATTGGATACCTCTAAATCTGATAACTGGGACAATATTGGCAGTACTGCTGCTCAGAAAGGAGCCGGGAAATTGAAGAAATTACAGTCGTCGTCCACTAATTTGGTTTCTAGCAAAGATAATATCATTAACAATCAAAACTTAAAATTCGTCAATCAAGACAACACCAATCCAATCCATTTAGCATCCCCGGTTCAATTGTTGGAAATTGAGCGGTTATCCACTGAAACGTTTGGCATTTCATCACAAATCATGGCGGAAGTTTGTGCCACCAATTTATCTAAATTGATCATTAATAAATTCTTGGGGGGTTCCACAAGATTATCCAATAAAAAGAATCACAATTTGCCTCCATTGGTATTATTGTTGGTCGGATCAACTAGATGTGGTTCGAGAGCATTTGCCACTGGTCGTCACTTGAGTAACCACGGTGTTAGGGTATTGGCATTTGTAATTAACAGTTACGATGAAGATATCGATAAGGAATTATTACAGCAATGGAAATTGTTTGAGAATAGTGGTGGAAAAGTAATTGAAGAAAATGTCAGTGGATTATTAAATATATTGAATCACCAATTAGAAACTCCGGTGGAATTGATTATTGATGCCTTACAGGGCTACGATGATCATTTAGAAGATATATATTATGAAGAAAAAGATAAACAAGAACTCGCAGCCCTTATGAAGTGGTTAAGTATCCCACAACAACAGAACAAGATCATGAGTCTTGATATCCCTTCGGGAATCGATGGAGGCTCGGGGACAGTTCACCAAGAATCTTACCTCATCAACTGCAAATGGTGCATATCGATGGGAGTACCAATAACCGGGTTGCTATTGGCATACAAGAGTGGCCATTTACAGCTAGGTGACATCTCCCATTACCTAATTGATGTTGGTATTCCCAACAAAGTCTACACCAGCAAGTCTAACTTGAGAAAGTTCGATAAGTTCTGGTATTGCGCCGAATCAAACATCTCCATGGAGTTATCCACCGAATGACCAACTCCCGCTAGCCAAATTATGTATCATAGTACCTTTGTAATTATATTTCTGTTACTTCGTTGTAGAAACACTTGCAATTGTCCCTACTGGCCTGGGGTGGTAGTAAATTACCGCCACCGCAGTAGTTCCAGTTCCACAAGCTCAGTATATATGGTAGCGCTCGTAGTAAACCGTTGAAGTGTGTACACAGACCGTGCCTTCGCGATCCAAAAAGTGAAAATTTTAGAATCACCATTAAGCAACCAGTAAACAAACAAGCAATTAGGTTCTTGCAACTGTACATTACCGCCGCTGTTTGGATATTACAGATACTCGGACCAGTTCCATCTTTTCAGTTGAATTTTTTCTCGTAAAATACCGGTAATTGTATCCATCTAGCATGTTTGGCCAAAGTGCAAACAATTGGAATGCATCGACTGGCTTTGGCAATCAGCAGGCAAAGGGCAATACATTCGGCACCAATGCTGCTGCTGGTAGTACGGGATTATTTGCCAACAATCAAGCGAACCCGCTGCCTTCTGGAGGATTATTTGGAAATAGTCAAGGTACCTCGTCAACTGGTGGAGGTTTATTCGGCAATAGTCAGCTGAACCCGGCCCCTTCTGGAGGGTTATTTGGTAATAGTCAACAGAATGCCACGACTGGAGGATTATTTGGTGCCTCTCAAGCAAATACAGCCAATTCTGGAAGTCTATTTGGCAATACTCAAAAGCCAACTATAAACACTAGCGGGGGGTTATTTGGTAATACTCAACAAGCAACTCTGAGTGCTCCTGGACTCTCGTTTGGGGCTAACCAAACCAATTCATCTACCGGCGGTTTATTTGGCAATTCCCAGCCAGCCTCTACTACTGGAGGGCTATTTGGTAATTCTTCAAATACAACTCTCGGCATGGGTGCAAATTCGGCAGCAGGTGGCCTATTTGGTGCTAAACCTGCTGCAAATACTACAGCCGGTTTATTTTCAAATACAAATGCAAACTCATTAAATAATGCCGTGGGAGGAGGACTTTTTGGCGGCCAAAGCGCAACCAATAATATCCAACAATCCAGCCAGATTTCCAATCCTTACAATGCAGATCAACTCTTTGCTAAATTGCAACGTGATGAAGCTGCATTGCCTCAGTCAATCACGGAAAATTTATTTGCCGAGAACCTTACGAAAGAGTCTATAGATAAAAAGAGAAAATTCTCCTACCTTGAGCAGCCAGCTGCAAAAAAGTCGTCTTTGTTAACTAGATTAGGGCAAACTTTGAAAATTTTCAGAAATTCTACGGTGAATTCGTCCTTCAACCCTGTGAAAGGCTTATTTGCTCAATCCAATTATTTGAATGGAAGCAACAAAAAGTCCGATGTTCCAAAATCTATTGAAATCCAATCTAAAAATGTATACCAGCCGTCCAAACGTTCAATCATCAGAAACGCTAGATCTGGAAGTATGAAAAGATTGATAATCAAGTCAAAGCCGTTAAAATTCCATTTGATCGACGCAGATAAAGTGTTTAACTCCAAGAGAAGAAGAATAATCACCAATGTGGTACTGGCTGACAAGTTATTAACTGAAAAGTATTCAAGTGATGAGGATGATGATGAAGTAGAAGCTGAAATGCTTGCAAAATCTAAACAAGCATACAGAATTGAATCTAAAGGCACTTCCAGAAAGGAAAGTAAGGTCATGGAAGGCGAAAGCTTGAAAGTAGAAGAATTGGTTGAAGTAATCAGAGAAGAATTTGACAATGGATATTGGTGTTCTCCTCCTTTGAACCAGTTGCTTCAGTTACCTGAAGAAAGGTTGTCATGTATCGAGAACTTCATGGTTGGGCGAAATGATTTCGGTCAAATTGCATACGATTTTCCAGTGGATCTTACAGATATTGTAAGACTGGCCATTGCTAACGGAATCTCTGTGGATAAACAATTATTTGGTAAAAGTAAAGTGATCAACTTGCCAAAGCATGGGCAAGTCGAAGTGTATTTGAATTACCCTAGTCCTAAACCTACTCTTGGTACTGGATTAAATGTCCCTGCCACAATTACATTGGAAGGAATAAAACCATCTACCAGTTCTTCTATTCAAGAGCTTATAAAGAAATTGAGAAATCAAACCGGCCAGGAATTCTTGACTTATGATCCATTCAAATCTGTTTGGGTTTTCAGAGTTAAGCATTTTAGTGTTTGGGGATTGATTGATGAGGAAAACAAAGAGTTGACAGAAGTTAAAAGGAAACAAGATGAAGAAGAAGAAGAAACTTTATTACAATACACGAGAATTTACGAAAATGAGAAATACGAGCAAGAGCTCAAGAAGCAAAAGCTTAGTCAACATACTAATGTTCTTCCAGGTGGTTGGTCTTACAATTCTAACAATGAGCAGCTGCCTTTGGTTGCTAAGAGACATATCGTTGCCCATGAAATTAACAACAGAATCAATCAGTATAAACCGGTGGCTATAGATGAAGGTATGCAAATTGAAAAGGACAATATGGTTGTTGATTCCGAATCAGATTCATTGACATCTGAAATGCTGCTTACAGAAACCATTCCTGGCACCACTGATGGTCGTAATTTTGACTACTTGAAGCAAATGGTTAGTGTTCTTCCCAGAGAAACAGACTACAAGGAAATAGTTGACGAAAAGGCATACGAACCTGAATTGGACAATACCGCTCAATTTGACCTCATTCAATTTAAACCAGATCTAGCAGTTTCGTCTGATTGGTTAGTACAATTGGAATTAGCTAATGACATAAATTCACCATTAGTTCCTTTGGTTGCTAAAAAGAGTGGGAAAATAACTATGCAAAAAGTTGATGATATTTTATTTGGAGATTTCAATAAGGACTTGATTAATGCAAATCAAGTTTCAACTCCAACAAAAGCGCAGTCTGCTGTTGACAAAATAGCTACTAAAGATATATTCTCGAAAAACATTCCTAGTGTCATATTCAGCTTACTTTCCAAATCTGTTTTTAAAAACAGAGATAACAAGTTTCCCATCCTAAGCACCATTGAAAAATTATCTTTTAGAGATCTCATTGTTGACACTCTGTCAGCAGAAGAATTGGAGCTTTTGCAACTTGGACGTGCCTTATTTGATGATGACATTGTTGATAAAGAGTGTTTAGATATAAACACCACTGATACTGCCTTACTTGATCATGTTCGCGAAATCTCTCGTAAGAAGATATTTGGCGAATGGTTGAGGGCATATAACATAAAAACAATTGAGCCATATTTGGAGGAATATAAGCAAGATAAATTTGAATATGCATTTCTTCAATTATGTTCTGGAAACTTGACAGGCGCCATTGATACGATGATAGAAGAAAATAATAACCATTTATCTGTAATTTTAACCTTAGTGGATTCCAACGAAGATACGGTAATAACTTTAGCACAGAACCAATTGGAAGATTGGAAGAATAATGGCCTTCTAAAATCCATTCCAGTTGGATGTGTTAAAATCTACCAGCTTTTAGCACATGACTTCCATGGTATACTAAGTGATTTACCTTGGAATATAGAATTGGGAGTTAATTTATTTTATGGGGATAATAGTGTTAAACTTTGTGATTTAATCCAACAAATGAATTTGCACGAAAGTAATGGTGTGATTGATATTTTGAAATCATATGAGGAAATTCAAGGGGTTGAAAAGAAGCAGTTGAAGCATTTAAGTTTTGGGTCGTTAGATTGCAAAATGAAATGGTTAGTATATTTGATGTTATCAAACAAATATTATGATTTGGCCGTAAAAAATGACGAATTAACTTTAAAATTTGGTCAATATTTAGTAAGTGTTGGTATGTGGAAGGAAGCGGCATATGTTTATACAATGTTGTCGGACGATATGCAAACAGAAAATATTGAAAGAGATTTGATTTTCAAAAATATTGATTTGATTTCACAATCTGAAGAAGATTACTTGGTAATTGTATTGAGATTTCCACAAAGTTTGATCTACGAAGCTATAGCATATAAAAATGAAATTGCTAAGGATTATTGGCAACAATGCGAAGCTCTAATTAATGCTAAATTATGGGAACAAGCCCATAATTGTATAATTGAACAACTAGGACCTCAAACAGTGGTTTCTAATGATACCAATTCAAAACAACATTTCATTGAATTGGTCAACAAGTTCCCCGAATCAGGAACTATTGTCCCCGATTGGAATAAAGGAGCTGCCATCTACAAGAATTATGTTGATATTACAACCAAGCTAGATTTGGCCCAATTAAGATGGTTATTGGTATCATTGCCATTTGTTAAAGAAAAGGCAACCTTCATATCTTTATCAGCAATAAAACTTATTTCGAGAAAAGTGGGAGATCTTGTAATTGATAACATTACAGATTTTACCGCCAACCAGATCTTAAACTTGCCGTTGACCGAGGTCGACCGCCAGTACTTTTCCATTAGGTTAAATCATTAATACACTTGTTAGCAAGTGGTATTGTGTATAGTAATAGAAGCATTTTTGAAAACCTAGTTTTATGAATGAAACAGTGGTTCAAGCAGTGGTGCAGCGATACATGTATCCAATCCCAGCTTAGTAGCACCACCCAGCTTAGACTTGTTGTAGGTATAGTTGGTTAATTACTAAGTAAATTTATGGTAGCGCTGTATTGGTACTTTTGGTTTGCTATAACTTCTTCCTGTCAAAAAGTACCATTAGCTTCCTGCCATAAGTAGTTGGCTTGACTGCTTGTCTAGCATCCCCCTTTTCCCTTATTCACTTGGGGTTTGCAACTCTAATGAGGAAATTATAGTGGTCATGTCATTATGGTAGCGCGGTTGATTATGCACTCTAAGATGGTTATTAATAATCATTCAATTTCACAAGTAGAAGAATATACGGTTATTGTGGTAATGACGCCGTCAAGAGATGTAGAGGATGTGGAGCTTCGGGCGCCTGAGCCAGAACATTGTCCTGGACCGGAATCTGAAGCTGCTGGTTCGGGAGATGCTTGTGAAGGGTGTCCGAATCAAGATATTTGCAGTAGTCAAACTATGAAAGGACCTGATCCAGATATTGAGTTGATCACCAAGAGATTAAGCGATATTGGTCATAAAATTCTAGTACTATCGGGAAAAGGAGGTGTCGGTAAGTCTACTTTTACGTCGATGTTATCCTGGGCTTTAGCTGCTGATGAGGATATAGAGGTGGGTGCGATGGATCTAGATATTTGTGGACCATCGTTACCGAAGATGTTGGGGGCCGAGGGAGAATCGATCCACCAGTCTAACTCTGGTTGGTCGCCCGTTTACGTTGCCGATAACTTGGCCCTAATGAGTATCTCGTTCATGTTACCCGATGAAGATTCGGCTATTATTTGGCGGGGGGCCAAGAAGAATGGTCTAATCAAGCAATTTTTAAAAGATGTGAACTGGGGTGAAAGATTGGATTATTTGATCGTAGACACTCCCCCAGGAACTTCCGATGAACACTTATCGGTGACGACATATATGAAGCAAGTTGGAATCGATGGTGCCCTCATAGTCACCACTCCACAAGAAGTGGCCCTTTTGGATGTTAGAAAAGAGATAGATTTTTGCCGTAAGGCAAATATCCCCATACTTGGACTAGTAGAAAATATGTCAGGGTTTGTGTGTCCCAACTGTAAACACGAATCGCAAATCTTTAAACCTACCACTGGTGGGGGAGAAAAGCTTTGTCAAGATTTGAACATCAAATTCTTGGGGTCAGTGCCGTTAGATCCCAGAATAGGGAAAGCGTGTGATTCGGGAGAATGTTTCTTTGATTTGTACCCTGATTCGCCAGCGTCAACTGCCATTCTAGACGTGGTCGATGGCTTGAGACTGCAAGTTGAATTATCATTAAATAAATTGAAGATCTCCTAGACCATTTCCCCTGCCAATTTCTTCAGTTCATAACTTTGTGTATATCCATATAATCTCTGTATAGTAGTATTAATCTTAACAATTTGCAAATCATGGTAATCTTCTCGTGCTATCGCCAGGCATCGCTACCTCATCGCATATAATGGCATCGCATTACTATCGCATCGCACGATAAAGCAGACTCACTGTAAATTAGCCATGACTACCAAAACAACCACCACCGACGGCATGGAACTACAACAGCTCATCCAAAGTCATGACAACTTCACTGCGTCGAGGATCCCTTCTCTATACTCCGATTTCCACAAGCTAAAGTTACTAAACCCTGATGGATTCAATGCCAATATCGATGCTTGGTTCAATCTACTTCATTCCATGATCAAACTGAAGCAAACAAAACAATCACAGATCTCTATATCCACGTACGAACCTGACCTTGGTCGGTTTCTAGCTCTACCATCGGTAGGAGCACCCAAGAGTCTAGGAACCATTCTCGATGAATTGGTTGCTGTAAAGAAATTGATCCCGTTATCGCGATACAACGAAGAAACTGCTTCGTATTACCTAACGATAAACAATAGTTTCAGCTTTCAACGGTTGATTTCGAGCAAATCATGGTTGAACATGTTTGGCCGCACCTTCAATTCTCTGGTCAATGGCAAGTTGCTTCGTGAACGGTACATTGATTGGGATTTATTGGTTAGTTTGAGTGACCAATGCTTATCGATAATAAATTCAAATATGAATGTGGCAGGTACACTTTTCAATGAAACTTTACTATTGAAATTCCTTTCATCAAAGAGCTGTGACGTTTCTGCCGATGATTTGAAGATTTTGATCACCTACTGGTCCCGAGATATCACCAGTTGTAAAGTTACTACAATAGACGATGTCACATACATCAAATTTGAGAAAACTGACATTAGCGAAGACGATATTGCAATTATCAATATGAAATCGAATATCGAGGACTTGGGCTGTAGAAATACTCAATTGGAAAGCGAAATATCCAATCTCAATACTTCACTCAAGAAAATGGTACAAGAGAAAAGCAACTCTACAAGAGTAAAACATTTACTAAGACTAAGAAGAACCTTATCAGCGTCATTGGACCAGTCAACTGCATCTTTGACGCAACTACAATCGATTTTGCTGCAAATAGAAAAGTCCAGCTTCAATTTATCTATGTATCACCAATTAGTATCTAGTAATAACTTGTTGAAGAATCTAAATTCTAAACTTGATCGGGACGAAATTGAAGATGTTAAGGCGCAAATTGAAGAAGAGATGGCTAAAACTGATGAAATAACCGCTGCTTTGACTGATTCGACAGACGACATAAACGTTGATTCTGAATTCGAAGCTTTGCTCCAGGAAGCGAATGAAAAGAAGCAAGAAAAGAGCGGCGACGAAGTACAAAATGATGAGTTGTTGAAGCAGTTGGGACAATTAACCATTAAAAGTACCGAAGTACTTGAGCCAGCTAGTAAATCAGAGCAACAAACACTGCTTCCAACATAGCGCAATTAAATTAAGCTTGCTACTACTGTTCATTAAACATTTATAAATTAAACTAGATACTACTGCCCATTAAGCGAAACATATATTAAATTAAAATCTTATACATATGATTATACTAATTGTAGCAGTAAAGACATACATCTATTGTAGTATATGAGAAAATCAACATCAAGTTTCTTTTCCCTACATTTAACAAAAGGTCGTGAAGTAAGTTATGAAGGTGGGGGAAGGTATTATGGTAAGTTACCCTAAGATTTGTAATATTTGCTGAGTTAAATTGAATAACTCCACTTTTGGATCATCGAATTGATCGACATTCTGTTGATTCAATTGTGATTGAGATTGTAATTGTTGTTGGGATGCACTTAAATTCTTAATTCCTGATAAAATAGATTCGTTATCTTTGATTAGACTATTGATTTCAACGTTATTGCACTCTAACAATTGTAAAATAGTCCACAATGCAATATGTTCGAAAGTAGCCAGGCCACTTTGTAAAAATCTAATCAAAAATCCGTGAATCCCCTCATCTGGTTTTGACCAGTTATTTAATATATACTGTTTATATTCGTTCGACACTCTTGAACATAAATTAGCTAATGCTGCTGCGGAGTTACCACACACTTCCCCATTTTCGGAAAATGTTAAAGGTATCAAGGTATCTATTATGTGACTTTCATATAATTTAGGTTTTAAGTCATCTGCTAAGGCTAAGATAGCGAAACATGCAGAAATTTCCAGTTGGACAGATAATGGAACATTCAATACTAATTCCTTACATTTATCTACCGCTCCAGCTGCTAATAAAGCTGTTCTATTTTTTTCACTTGAAGCAGCCAAATTTCTTAAAGTTGATACCGCATGACATTGAATTTCTTCCGAGTCAGTGTAATCTAATAATGACACAAGTGGTTTTAAGAATCCTGCTTCGATTATTAACGCTTCATTAGATGGATGAATGGAAATATTTCTAATACAAGCCACTGCAGCTAATACTAATGGTTGGTGATTACAAGTCAACAATTGTACCAAGTGTGGCAACCCGCCTGCTCTTACAATTTCAACTTGATAACCGGAATCAGACGCTAAATTTCTTAACGCTAAGGTAGATTGACATTGAACTCTTGGAGATGGAGAATCCATTAAATTCACCAATTGACTGACTAATTTTGGTTCTGTGGAAGATAATTTTTTTCTGTTAATCTCATCAACGGCAATATTGGACAAAGCTGTAGTACAATAGTATTGAACGTCAGCATCGTCATTTGATAGTAATGAAACAAGTACAGGTACCGCACCTGCATTTACTAATTCCAATCTATTTTCCCCGGAATGGGTCATATTTAATAAGGCACCAGTAGCATTTCTTTGAACTCGAATATCTTTTGATTTGGCTAATTTGGTTAAAGGGATCAAAGCACCAGATTTGGCAATTTTTGATTTATTATCATCTTGAGTAGCCAAATTTGTAATGCATCCAACAGCATTACATTGCACTTCTATGTTAGTAGACATCATTTGTCTAATCAAAGGCTCCAACCCTCCCATTTCAACAATCAAGATCTTGTTTTCGGTATTTACCGCCAAATTCCCCAAGGCACCACAAGCAGCACGTTGCACTTCGGAATCTGTAGATTGTAACAAGATGAGAATTGGTTCCAATACATCACGGTTGACTTCTCTGACATCTTTTTCGGTGATTTCAGCGAATGCCAACGCGGCTGACCGTTGCAAATCGATATTTTCGGAATAAACCAAAGTAGATAACGCTCTTAATGGTCCATTAGAAAAGAAATCGACATCGGACCTATTTTCAAGATACTGTAACAAAGCAGAAATGGCTTCTCGTTCATTTTCTGCTAATAACAACGGAGCGTGGGAACCATCGCTATTTTTACCAGAAAAACAACTCAAACAATTACCCATCAATCACTAAGGCTAAATATGAGATATGAACTAGTTATGACCACTAAATATAAAAATTACTATAGCCAAATTATAATTAACTAGACAATAGTAAGGGATGAATCAATCAAAAAAATTGGAAAAAGCGAGGAAAATACGGTTCAATCAACACTAACAGAACTTAAACTCAAAGGATATCCGGTAAATTGCCCAATTAAACCGAGTTTTTACTTGGTTTTACTTATCAATTCAGTTACAACCTTTTTTTTACTGTCATTTTCGTTTGAACCAAAAATCATTTACCCGCCAAGTGACGCCCTGCAGGTGGTACGTGGTTGCGAAATGGAGTTGGCTAGCCGTAACGAGGTGAATGATTCATGGAATGGTAGTCGGTGGGTGGCATGGCGGTGGTGCAGCTGCTAGGTGATTGTGTGTGGTTGTGGTTGGTTAGCGTAGTTCGATTATTTGGATGTTTGTCTGTTTTGAACTTTTTCAGCAACTTAATTTGTGTCCCAGCCTCTCAAACTAGTGTGAGGGCAGCGAGGTTGTCTAGGAGTACTAGCTAAGTGGGTTATTGAATCAATAACTGGATGGCGTATAGAGAAAGTTGGCTAAGGGAAAGGGTGTTCTAATATGGTATTGTTGTTTGTGTAAATCTTGTTCGTGGAGAATATGAGTTGTACAAATATTTCTATTTGAAGTATAGTTTGCCAATTTGGTAATATTTTTTCACTTTCTAAGAAAATGATGGTTTTCTTAATCTCTCTTTTAAGTGGATATGGTTCAATATTTGATTACAGTTGTGCAAATCAATACGACATCTATTTAAATATAGTTATGGTGAATAGGTATTGGACTTGCCAGAATTGCTTTTCACCCATTCTACCATTTCCTTGTTTCTTAATCGTACTCACCCTATTCCACATTATGAGCTATTTTTAACATGAAAGATTGAGATGGCTAAAACTATATTTGATGCATAATTTTGAAGATTTTGCTTTATATTGCGCGTTCTATGACCTATTCAAATATTGTTAATATGATTGATTTTCCTATGGGATAGTGTCAATCTCAAAATATAATGATATAAATTGGAGGGTTGGCCGAGTGGTCTAAGGCGGCAGACTTAAGATCTGCTGGAGGT